>OV725083.1:58812996-59240496 GCA_928085145.1 Nezara viridula | reverse complement strand
ATGGTGTTTTGGATCGACAAGCTATATCATCGTTAATTCTTCATCAAATTTTGAGATTGAGATTGAGCCACCAATTTCGAAGGCTTCCTTCTCCTTCCAATAATAATAATAATCCAATCAACCCGAAAATTCAGGCAAACAAGTTATGAAAGAAAACACACTTTATTTGCGAATAACTAAAAAAATACACACTTTTCCCTTGGTTATGCCTATAAGATTACTAAATTCCCTAAAAAAGGAAAAAAAAATTTCGAAATCGGACAATTTTTAGCAAAGATATAGCTTATCGAAATTTGTACACATGTTGGTTCCAAACATTAATGAAGATTTAAAATACTGTTTGTTTCCTTTGTCGTTTATATTTATCGATAAAGTAACAATTGACTTTTTTATCTTTTGATACGTTGTATTTTTGTTTTCTTAATAATTAGGCATTTGAAAACAATATTCTGTGCGAATTTTTCGCACGGGCCTATAATAATACGCACTAGTTGATAATAATTTAAAATAAATCATACTTTTAGAAAAATAATTAAAAAAAGACCTCGAGACACTCGACGACAGAAATGTATTTTGTCCAGGCCTTACCCACGAAGCTCGTTTAGTTTGAATAAAAAAGGGCATTACGAGCCCTTTGAAAATAAATATGGGAGGTGTAATGGTTTTTGAGGAGAGTTTATTGGTCGGGCCGAAGGGATATAATAAGCGAAATGACAAGCCACGACAGGTGAGTGTTAAATCTGCACTGAGTCCAGATGTTGGCATGTTTACTGCTCGCGCGGTAAATATCTACAGCAATTATCTCTCTTATTATTTAGTGTTTCTTATCCTATTCTTCTTTGCTGCTGTTAATTCCTTGCCGTTATCCCTTTTGTTTTATGGGCTTCCGTGTGTCTGAAGGTATTTGAATTACCATACAGAAGTCGTTTTCGAAGTCCATTAAAATGTAGAAAATTTAGTTAAAATTTCAAACCGTTTATGTAAAATTATTAATTAATATTTGAATATCATAATATAATTATCTATATTTCACAGATAGATAAAAGGTGGAGAATAAAAATGAACGAGTCTAAGAGTCAATTTGTTTCATTTACACTTAAACATAACTCTTGTCCTCCAGTGTTCTTTAATAATATTGCTCTAACACCTTCAAAAACTGTACGATATTTGGGTCTCCACTTGGACAAACGACTGACATGGACATACCACATAAAACAAAAAAGAAAAGAACTTAATCAGCGATACGGACTTCTTTCTAGGCTACTTGACAGACGTTCTAAATTATCTGTGACTAATAAATTTACTATTTACAAAGTCCTCATTAAACCACTATGGACATATGGGATCGAACTATGGGGAACAGCAAAGAAATCAAATATAAAAATCATTCAGTCATTCCAGTCAAAAGTCCTTCGGAAAATTGTAGACGCGCCCTTTTACGTATCAAATCTCACGTTACACACTGACCTTAATACTCCTTTCATCACGGCAACTGCCACTGACCGCTTTAATAATTTTCATGACAGACTGACTCTAAATTCCAATCCACTTACTCAAGCTCTATCTACTGCCACAAATCCATATAATCCGCCCAGAAGACTGCTGAGGCGGTGGCCAAGAGACTTATTGCATTGAGCTACTTGCTGCATTATCTTTTTTGTTTGTGTATTTGTTATTATGTTATAATGTATGTGTTATTTTACTACGTTTTTTTTTTTTTTTTTTTTTTTTTTTTTTTTTTTTTTTTTTTTTTTTTTTTTTTTTTTTTTTTTTTTTTTTTTGTCTTGTTATTCTTCTCCTTGATATCATATTTGCTGAATACTAAGGTAGATGGCAAATTTATTTTGAGCCACAAATATGTACAACTAATAAATAAATAAAATATTTCACAGACAAAAAGTTTTAGGTGGCACATCATAATTTATTATATTTACAACTTCTGTGAGGAAATATTTAAAGGGATGATAGGACACTTCGAAAGTAAAAAAAGTTCATAAAAACAATATTCCAGATTTCAGCAGAGAAGTATGAAATTTAAGTATTCTGTTTTTCTACTCGTCAAGTTTTTTGTAGAATAGGAAGCGATAACGGAAAAAAATTCTCCAAATAAATGAAAGACACTGTTGCACATAATTAATCGAAATTATTAAACCAAGTACCCATGCGATTGAGGAGAGGACAAACAGATTTTAAAGTATCTATAAGAGTGTCGGAAACGAGGAGTTTTACACAACACTGTTCCGTGAACGAATGACAAAATAAGAACCATATAAGATAATGCTAGGTAACACAAAATGGAGGAATAATTTTTTTATTTCTCGGTAATTGAAATCGAACAAAGAAAATACAATAAATTAAAACAATTAGTTGTGTCCTTGCTAATAATAGTCCGATTTAAATGATTTTTTTTCTCAATCAAGAAATGTAAAAAATTTTTTTTTCAGATATCCATACTATAATTTATAAATATTTTCCTCTTTATTTATTTTTTTTAAATTAGTAATTAAAGTTTTTAATTTAAGGTTTGACTTAATTAAAATAGTAGACGATGTACAATAATTTATAATTTACCGATCGTTTATTAAAATATTAAATCATATTCAACAGTAGTGGATAAAATCTGACTATTAATGAATAGCCTTGTGATTAACAATAACGTGCAATGATCTAATTTTAGAAGTATAAGCCAATTCGGATTTGATTTTTTATAGAAAAAATGGTTTACCTCAAGAATGAAAAAAATTCACAACTTGGTACAAAATGTTTAGAAATTTGGCGCCCTAAAAGAAGTGTTTCGTTAAAAAATATTCAGCTTTAATGTTTGTTTATTTATGTTGTTTTTTTTTCAACGGCTTTACATGTCTTGTATGAAAAGCCAATTGCTTTTCAGCAATTTACATGCCAGATCTACAGAATATTTGTTGATTCGATCTATGTTTCTGGTTTTGAGAACGTGACCTCTTGTCAACCTTTTTTTTTTTGTTTTAACTTATACTATGATAACTACCTATTGGTAGGACTCTAATAATATGTCTACATGAGGAGATCACGAGGCCATCTTCTTTTCAGACGCCTCGGAGGCTTATCAGGAATAGAAGATGAAGTAAGGTTAGAAACAAGAGTATTCGGATGGTTATGAAGTTTGTTATGGAAGGATAAGTATCTGGATTGGGCAGAATTGGAAACATATGGAACATTGAGATATTTATGGATTATTTTATTAGTGACAAAGTAAGGAGCATTGAGGATTTTACGGAGGATTTTAGATTGTAAAGATTGGATACGAGGGGAATTTGATGGTTTAGTGGAGCTCCATAGCTCAACTCCATAAGTCCAAATAGGTCTTATTATAGCCATGTATATGAGTCATTTGTAATTAGTAAACTTTTTAAACATAAGTCTTTTTGAAGAGGTTTGTAGATTGCTCCTATATACATGCCCCGCCCATCATAACCTCCTTGCCTTCATATCGCTAGGTATTGAATAACCGGTAAGGATTTGCTTATTTTTCTTCTATAACTTCATCTTTTTTGTTTAACAATATTATCACGTATCACCTTTGGTATGTTAATTTCATGAAAAATATAAATAATGAAGGGCCAATATAATTAGCTAACCGAGACTCACACAATGGTCCCTGGCCAAGTTTCCGAGAAGCGATCATCCCTAAGAGACACCGAGGCAAGTATACTGTCAAGGAGAAGATTCACGATGGAAGGTATAATTAAGAGTTGGGGCCGGCGTCTTTGACCATCGGGAATATTTGGGCGACAGGCACTCCCACTGGAGGGACAAGTCACAAAAAAACAACTGCACCACTGTCACGGTGACAACTCCCACGGCGCCACCTTTTGTACCCCGTATCACTTATCTAATCGCTTCGATACCCCCATCTTTTTATCGATTTTTTTTAGGTCACTAATCCTTTTTTGAGGACCCAGATGACTTTTACGGATAAGAAATCGATTTTTGTTCTATAGCTACATTTTTTTTTTGTCAAAAATTAGTATTTTTTTCTGTTATATATTGATTAATTATCAATTGGAAGCGTGACTGTTACATGTTTAACACTTTGACGTAAAAGGCTTCTATAGACGTCCAGTCTTCACAGCTCTAGAAGCAAATGAATAAACTTAATACATATTTATATCATGACCTTTACATCCCTTATATCCTTGACGTTATATCCCGATTCTCAAATTTTCACATGAACCTAATCCACCATCCTAACCCTTTAGCGCAATCCTTATCTAGCTCCAGTCATCCCTACAACCCTCCTTGAAGGTTGAAACGACAGTGGCCTCGAGATCTCTTGTAAAGACGTCACTGGAGTTCTGGCAATGGCCAGCTTCTCCACTCAAGTCATGAGTGTTTGTGGTTTTAGTGTCCTCTCTCAGTCTCCACCGGGTTGGTAATGCCGGCGACGCGGTTGAGAGAGAAGCGCTGGGATCTCTTAGAGTCTCGCTTTGTCCTTCACACGTGGGGGAAAGGGCTGGACTCGGAGATCTCTTACCTAATTGTAAATATTGTATTTAAGTATGAATGTTTTTGTATTTATTTCTATTACTTATAATTTATTTAATTTCTTTACGAATTTCTGTATTTCATTTAATTTTAACTCTAAGTTACATTTCCTTGGTTTATTGTAGTTTTTGCCTTTGTTATATAGATTTTTATTTTTTTTATTTATTTATTTTTTTATTATTATTATTTTTTTATGTATTGTATATATGGTATGAATATGCCTCACTCAGCCTTAGTACTCAGTGTCCTTAAAGTGTGGCAAAATGTATTATTACTCAAAAAAATAAAAAATTACGAATATATATTTATTATAATATAAATATGGGGTTGAAACTATTTAGGAAAAAGTTCTTGGAATAAAAGTTTCAAGAAACATTTTATTAACTTGTATTTATTCAAGTCCAAGAAAAAAAAAGTTAAATGACAAATAAGGTTTTAATTTGTATTAAATAAACTACACATAATTCTAACGTGCCATTCGTTTAAGACACAGTTCAGACGTGAAAAACAACAAGAAGTAAGAATAAAAGTAATTTTTATTTCTCTCTCCATACTTCTATCCACATCTGTATTGACAATAAGCAGATGTGATCTCATTGTAAAGAAAGTTGGCATTTAAGGCATGAGAAAGATTAGTACCCAGCAGTACCTCTTCCTGGTCTTGGTCTACTTCATAATTTAGGAAAGTGGATCTCTCATCCTGCTCCTCTTTAGTCGTCTCCTGATGGGCATGCCAGCAGTGGCCATGTCCTTGATAAGTCCGTGTAGTTTAAGATGAAATCGGGAGTAGAGAGTAGGTATGTGTTGGACGATAGTCGGTTGTTGTAAGTCAGTATGCAAAGTTTTGTTGTTTACGTACCAGAGAGCTGCTGTTATTAGCCTTAAAATATTGGATTGAAATGATTATAGTTTTTGTAAGTGCGTGGGTTTGAGTAGGTAAAAGTGTACGTATTTAGTTTTTTTCTGATTTTCAATTTCGATTTGTAAAAAAGGGAGTATAGTATTTTCAGTCGTTTTTTCAAAATATAAACGTTTATTTTTTTAAATAAAATTCTGGTAATACTTTTACTTGAAAATTTGGATAACTCCTGAGAGGCGGAAAAGGTTGGTATACGACAGTGTAGGTATTTATATGGTGTGTTAGAATTTTGTAGTTTTTTTTAAATAAATTTTTAAATATCCATAAAGAATAGAAATTAATTACATACAAGGCTTACTCGTTCTCATAAAACAATTCCCAAACCTCAAATACTGTTTATGTTTATCATAAATAAAACTTTCACAGTGCGTTCATTTTTTTTTTAATTTTTAGTAGTAATTTGATACAAAATTTAACACTCTTAGATTTTTTAAATAGTAATTTTCTCGGTTTAATGTTGACAGTTCAGACGTGAAAAACAACAAAATGTTTAGGATATTTCATATTTGTTTATAATATTTTTTTTTCTATTTTTTTTTCTGCACCAGAGGCATAGTAGAGTTCTTAAAATTTACACGAGATCTTAGCCCACAAACCTTATTCTTTAATTTTGCTTCTCATAGAACTGCTACCTTAAAAAAATTCTTTATAATACGTGCTGATTTTTTTAAAAATTCCTTACCCTCAATTTTACGCTAAATTAATTTTTTAGCTTCTTATAAGCATTAATTATTTATTTATCTCATCATGAAGCAATCTTCCGAATATATGTAAGAATTAAATTTTCGTATTTAAGTGATGTCATTTTTTCATAGTTATCTATATAATATCTGCGTTGATTTTAATTAGTAAATAAATGTAAACATATTTATATTTATTTATTTTTAATTCTATTTGTTTACTTATGTATCATACCTTACTTTAATTGTTCAATTATTATTATTCTCAGGGGACTAAAGAATAAAAATAGGGGAATAAAATATACTTGTCTACTTCTTTCTACTTACAATTTCTCTGTATACATTACTTATAATTGTTACATATTAAGCATACCATCGGATACCTTTTTTTTCTTCTATTTTTATACTATCGATTTTTACTGCGATTTCTTCCGGTTTTCCGAGTGTACTTTTGAGCCAATCGGTATAAGAAAAAAATTCAGTTAAATAAGCAAACAAAAAAAAAAAAAAAAAAAAAAAAAGACCATAGAGTTTCATAAATTATGAGTTACAATAAAACCTAAACTAGAAATATATTTTATTATCGTGGGAAATGTCGCTAGGATAATATTCCTCGCGACAGACTTCTACCAATAACTCACGCAGTTGAGTTAGAAAGCGGTATAGCGCGCTACAAATACGAGCGTAGTTCGGAACGAATAACGAACCGTCCGTGACTTCAGTTTAGAATTTTGCATATTAAATTAGCCATTTAATTTACTTTCGGAATAAACGTCTTCAAAATAGCTGTAACGGGGCGGAAAAGTTAGGAATATAACGTTACTTTCAAAAATGCTATTCAAATTTTACACCTTTTTGTCAATTTAACGCTAGGAAACATCCAAGTATATTTTATTAATAACTGAGACATTTTGGAGCAACGTGAGTTTTTCTTATAAAGTTCTAAAAAGTAGTTTATTTTTTTTGTAATTTTACTAAAATTAGTCTTAAAATTAAAAAAAAAATTGTTGGACAATAATGAATACCTTTCTTTTTTTTCTTTCTTAATGATATTTACTAAATTTGAACATATGAATATAATGACTTGAAAACACTCGTTGAGAAACTACCCAATGGTAGCACTCTTATGATATGTCTACATTAGGAGATCACGAGGCCATCTTCTTTTCAGACGCCTCGGAGTGTTATCAGGAATTGAAGAGGAAGCAAATTTAGAAACGAGAGGATCGGGAGGATTCTGAAGTTTATTATGGAAGGATAGGTATCTGGATCTGAAACACAAGAAACATTAAGGTCATTATGATTTTTATTTGTAACTTAGGGAGCATTAAGGATTTTACGAAGGATTTTGGATTATAAGGATTGGGTACGACAGGAATTCGATAGTTTAGTGGAGCCCCGTAGCTCAACTCCGTAAGTCCAAAAAGACTTATTATAGTCATGTATATGAGCGTTTGTCTAATAAGTGCTGAAGTAATCGAAAACGTCGAGCGGTTCAGTCAGGTATGAGGAATGAATCCCTAAAAATTATTTTATTATTTTGTTAAGATTTAGGAAATAATTTATGTCGAGAAAAAACGTCTTCAGTGATACTTGTATGTCATACATAGATACGTAGCAGAAATACATTTTTTTTTTTCAAAATATTTTAAATTTAAACGTTTGACACTTGTTAAATAATTGTCTTTATTTTATGGTTTTGACATTAATTCCTTTTTTTTTTGTTATTTTAATTTCGATTTTTATTCTATTAGTAATAATCACAGAATTTACCTTGAAAATAATTCCAAATGGAATTTATTTGAATTTGAGCTTATGAATCTTTTTGTTTGTTTTCATAACTTTTTTTTTAATGATATGTGTGGCTTCTTGAAATTTTAGCAGCATTGATCATTCTTTCAGTCTAGATAACTCTTTGATTGAGTTCACTATAAAAGAGAATGTAAGATCTAGTGTAATAATGAAGAGAAAACATTTTTAAAAAAATGTGATAATGTATGTTTGCTTTGTTCAAATCGGATTGATCTTGTGTATGTTGCTATCCTATAAAATTGTAATAATTGAATTTGAAGCTACAGATGGCTGTAGCTTTAACAGATAAATAAATAAAAAAATGTCCACCAGTTGGTTTATCATTGATAACGTCCTAAATTGTTTGTCCTGAACTTAAGAAAATTATTCAACACTTAATTTGTGTGTTTTATTAATCACCTGATCGCCTCACCTGACTGGTCCCTCATTAAAATAATCTTTGAAAAATAATAATTAGTTATAATCCTAACTGTGAATTCCAATATTATACAAACATATAATTATAAAGAGCTCGGACATCGATATCGACGATATCGCTCCGGTTAATTGAGCCATTTGGCCCGAGTTTTCGCAAGAGGTTGACGCAAGGTTTTGGGGCACTGTTGATCGGGGTACTATCTTGACATTGGGTCTTCGTGGGACATGAAGCAGGAGAGGTGGCAACGTGAATCCCACGGCGTCCGGAGCGAGTCACGTCTTAAGCCGGCCATTACATCAAGATAAACTTTTCTATTTTCTGTCATAATGGAACGCGTGACGTGAGAAATTTTAATTTATATATCCCTATAGTGCGCAGCGGATAATAACACACACAGCTCATTCGTATCCTCCCGCTTGCGTAACGGTGCAGAATCTGTGCCGGCGGCGGACCCCCGATAAGACTCCACGGTTACTTAAGATGCTGCCTCCTTTCACCGGAGATGTAACGTATGGAATTGAAATTGTGAAGAGTATTCCAATGGTAATCACGCGGCTAAGAAGAAACAATCCATATTTGTAAAGATTGGTTGCGAAATAGTTACTGGAAGCTCGCGTCTTGAATGGCGAGATCAACTCAAATAGACATCTATTGTGTATCATGATAAGTACATCTATCTACTCTATTTATAAAATGGCCATATAGTTCTTTTTTCGGCACTCAGGAGTGATGGATTTTTATAAATGAAGTGTCAAACAAGTATTGCCCAAATTAGGTCTTGGTCTTGCACTTTCCAAAAATTAAGGCAAAATATTTGACGATTTTAGTTACTATATGTAAAGAATTGGTATAAACAAAATACTTTAGCGATGATGATGTAGAGATGGTTGACCGTGATATAATATGAGAAGGAGTTGATAGGGGGTTGTGGTCAAATTAATAATAAATTATACAAATTGTATTATTTAATTTTTAAAAAAGGAGAATATAGCATGTAAGTTAACTTGGATGCTATATTCTCCTTTGTTTTCTATTTTTATTCATAATTTTTTTTTTTTTTTTTTAATGAAATTTACAACTGTATTACATGAGAAATAAAAGTAAATGTGACATTGGCAACATGACATGTACAACATGAAGAGAAACTACCCATTGATAGAACTCAATTATTTATACTTATTTTCCATTTTTGTTTGTATCTTCTATATATATGATACTTGATATTTTAACTACATTGTCACCCACTATATCTCTGATATCATCTTTTTATTTTTGTATCTGACAACTTCTTCTTATTCCATATCAACTTATATTCATTTTTATATTCATTTTTTTATTTTCACCATGTTTTGTATCTTTTGTAGCCCTGATGAAGACTTTCTTTTTTTTTTTTTTTTTTTTTTTTTTTTTTTGTTCTTCCCTACCTCGCCTATTTAGGCAATACGGGATTTTCCTGGGTTAGAGGCGGGAATTTAAAAAATCCCCTCCGGCACCGGGATGCGAACTCATACTTTTTAAATCTTCTCAAATCTCTTATCCGGTTGCCAGACAACTCCCGGTGTAGTGCACACCCTTTAGCCCCTGAGATATTTTAATCCGTATCTTCAAGAAAACTCGTTATTATGTGGTTTTCGACACTATCCTTTTCCCTTTTCACTATATGTATCAATTCACATGACAAAAATTTCTCAAAATCAATTTTCTACACGTGAAAAATATTCAAATTAACGAAATAGAACTTGAGGTAAATCTTAAAAAATTTCCAAATAAACCTATACTTAATTAACTTTGAATTAAAGCTTATTAAATGAGGTATTTTTTCTAAAATTGCGGTAAATTTAGTGCAATTAAAGAGAGTTAAAAAAAAAAATCACAGATAATCTGTGTTAGTCTGCTCAATTGTTCTATTTAAATAATTTTAACAATGAAAATGTCTACTTTTTATTAAAGTAAATTTTATCTAATTTTATCTAACTAGAAAAAACGAAATTGAAGAAGAGATTAAGGTTAGACTGAAGGCGGGGAATGCTTGTTATTTTTCTGTGACAAAACTACTTAGTTCGCGCCTCTTGTCCCGAAACTTAAAAATTAGAATCTATAAAACAATTATCTTACCTACAGTTCTTTATGGATGCGAAACTTGGCCGCTTACATTAAGGGATGAGCAGCGTCTTAAGGTTTTTGAAAATAAGGTATTGCGTAGAATATTCGGACCGAAAAAGGATGAGTTAACCGGAGAGTTCAGACGGTTACACAACGCCGAATTGCGTGAGATGTATCCGGGTAATATAATTGATGTAATTTCATCGCGGCGAATCAAATGGGCTTGTAAAGTTGTTGGGCTTAGTAACGAGAGAATTCCTAAAAGGTTAATATTTGCTGTGCCGAATGGTAAGCGTCCGAGGGGTAGACCGAAGCGAAGATGGGAAGATTGCATTAAAGCCGATCTGAAGGGACTGGGTTTGGACGGCGAACGGTGGAGGGAGGTGTGTAACAAGCGATTGGTGGTGTCGGCATCGAACCTTCGGGTTCGCTAAGCCTTATTATTATTATTATTAAATTTTATCTAATTTGCTATGAAGCTATGTCCAATTTCTTAAATTAAATATTTTTTAATTTATCGTTTTCTATCAACAAAAAACGTGACTCACTTAAAAAAAAAAATTCTAAATTTTCTATTTTTCGAATGAAAATTGGGCATTTATTCATATGGCATTTTTTTTTTTTTTTTTATCTTGATGTCTGCTATCATCATTTTAAACATTTCCCTCTACTTACGGGACACCCTATATACGAATAAATATGGTTCACTAATGTTGCTAATACGTGGGGGACGGGATGGCCAAGCAGGCTAACACATGTACTCAGTACCTCGCTTTTCCCGGTAACATGATAACCCAAGTTTTTATGATAAATATAAGCATGAGTTCGCGTCCCGGTGCGGAAGGGGTTTTTAACTCTGGAATTAATCCCCCGCCCTCACCCCTGGTTCGGTAAAAACCCCCATATAGGCTAAACGTTTTAACTGCATTATTTTATTGATGCCTACTATCTCATTGATTGTATACCATATTTATTTCGTTGTTTCTCACTTTTTAAGATATTTTATATGACATATTTTAATGTTTGGTTTTTTTAATATGAATCCGGTTAGAGATATATATGATAACAAATAGAATCATAAACACTATCATTCGCTCCTTCTATTTATCAACAGGTCCGAAGAACTATAAATCAAAGAGATGCAACTCAAACCTCTCCTGCAGTAGCGGTCGTAAAACCCGGATCCTAAATCGACTCCACTGGCTGGAAACCATTTTCCAGGCCTCCTCTTCCATCAGTAATAGAGAAATAAATCAACATATGTATTATTCCTCCTTTATGTTAATCCGCTTATTAAAACCGAGGTGAAGAGAGAGGAAGAGAAAGAGATAAAAAAAAAAAAAGAAAGTAATTTTTGTTCCTGTGTCAATAATGAGCAGAGCCTTACCGGGCTGATCAGTATTCGTGAACCGCGGGATATCGAGAGGCTGAGTGTGCCCAAGTAGTCGGATTTATAACTCAATTACACGCCGTAATAAATGTTTAGAAACTGGCTTATTTACAACGCCCATGCTACCTGAGTTATTGCTATGTATTCTAAACCATATCGTTAGGATTCCGGCTGTTTACATTCGTAAGGTGTTGACCCTTAATCGATTCCCGGTATCATAGATTTCAGCTGTTCCTTAGTTATGACCAGCTGCCAGGAGGAGGATATATCACTTTGGAATCACCGGGATGTTGTATTGTAATGTTTGTTTCGTGCTCAGTCTTCACGGTGGGGTTCAGATAATCTTTTGCTACAAAGTATTAACAGCTTATAAATTGTAAGGTGTATATGTATTTATTTTATTTCACTCCACATAATATACGCTACAGTAGTTTTGCGCGTTCTAAATATTAGTATGCAGTAGTCGACTCCATAGTGATCCTATAAAACTTAAAAGTCATTGATCCTCTGCTGGGATCTCAACGATTCTAGTTTATACGAGTGACATTTTGAATACAGAATATGTTTCTAATTACGATATTTTTAAGATAGGGGGAAATTCTAAAAGGCAAAATCTCAGTGAAAGAGTTCAATTCTATTATAAGTCAGAGAATTATAAATTAAGGTTCTTTTTCACCAAACAAATAGGTCTGGAGCAAGTGCAATAATGGATGATTCACGAACTATAGTCCATGGCGAAAAAAGGAATCCAATCCATACTAAGGTTCGGCCTTATAAACTGATCATGTCCAAAGACCTGATGAGAAAAATGCACGTTTGCCAAGATATAGCTACCGGAATACAAAATGGTGACCAGATGAATATAGATACAGAACCTATAAACCTATATATATATATATATATATATATATATATCATATATATATATATGAAGAAAGCATCGAACCCGTTAAATTTATAGTGTTTACTACGGTATCAAATTTATTTACTAAGGTATCAAATTATAGTCAGTTCTCCCTTTCCCAGGGATTTCAAGTTCTAAGCATTGTAGCGCAAAGAACCATTGATTCTCGGTTAGGATCGTAACGATTCAAGGTTTAACCATTAATATTCTAAACTTAGAATATGATTTTAATTACCTTAATTTGTGAAGGTAGAAATGGCGTGGCGACATCAAAATTTCTGAGTGGGGCACATATTTGCTGGGTTATGATTTTTGGAAGGAGCTATATTAATTTGGATTTCAAGCTAGCAGACAACGAAAAAAATAATAACTGTATATCTCTCATTATTTGCAACGTGTGCATTTTTACTAGTTGCATTGCTTATACAGTTGCAAATTTCATTAAATAAATACCTTTATTTATTTATTTATATGATATTTACTACTGCATACAAAAAATATATATAGTAAATTCGCACATGGATATAATGAAATGAAACACATGTTGAGAAACTACCCATTGGTAACAGTATAATAATATGCCTATATTAGGAGATCACGTGGCCATCTTATTTTCCGGCGCCTCGAAGGGTTATCAGGAATTGAATCAGAAGCAAGGTTAGAAACGAGAGGGTTGGGATGGCTACGAAGTTTATTATGGAAGGAAAGATATCTGGATTTGGCCAAATCTGATACATAAGGAACATTAAGGTCATTATGGATGATTTTATTTGTAACAAAGTAAGGAGCATTGAGGATTTTACGAAGGATTTTGGATTGTAAGGATTGGATAGGAGAGGAATTTGAAGGTTTGGTGGAACCCCATAGCTCAACCCCGTAAGTCCAAATAGGCCTTATTATAGTCATGTAAATGAGTCTTTTGTAATTAATTGGAAGGTTAGAGCGTTTGTCTAGTAAGTGTTGAAGTAGTCGGAAATTTCGAGCGGTTTCTGGTCGTTTCAGTCTGGTATGAGGATTCCAAGTTAGAGGTTTGTCCAGCTGTAGCCCTAGGTAACGGATTTGTTCAACAGGAATAAGTGAGGTGTAGTTAAAGGATACTGAAGGATAGGAAGTCATTGGTTTCATTAAATAAATAAATAAAATTAAAAAAAAAACTTATAAAGAGGAAAAATATATATTTTTATATTATTACATATATAACAACAATTATTCAAATAAATAGAATAAAAATAGTCACTTTCGTCTGTCAATAAAGGCCTCTATCGTCTATTCCTTATAGTTTCATTAATATGACGACTATCACAACCGTACCCCTTCTCCCCTGCTTGTTCAAATAGATATGTATATATATATATATATATATATATATATATATATATATATATTATATATATATATATATATATATATATATATATATATTCATCATATCTCGTAAGCCTTAGACTCAGCAGAAGAAGGCTTCAAGTTGTGATACGGACGTAGGCCGTCTCAGGAGCCCCTGGGCCCAGAAGAGGACTATAGTTTATGCGATGCCCCGGGGAGCTAAGGCCCTTGTCTTTTTATTAGGGGCCCTTCGGCCGCATCTCGATAAATCCCTTTAGGGCAACATTTTTCATAAGTACCGCCCTACACGGTGACAACATGACCCCTATCCAATCCGTATAAACATTTTTTTTTTCCCTTCCTTTTCGCCCTTCGGGGGTTCTTGGTGTTTTTTCTACGGCTTTTATCCTAAGGACCAGCCGTCCACTTTAATATGCGGTATCCGATATCACCCCGACATTACCATAGGGCGGCCAATTACTTACGGAATAACTAGGTACTGTTGATATCCTCGAGCGTTTGTCCTATTTTAACATAATGTCGGTACCGAAAGGAGAAAAAATATCAAGACAGATTTCAGGCGTTCTCAATGTCGTCTCTCAATACACGAATGTCTTCTGTAGACTGACGTATGTAATAAATTTAATGTAAGCCCACCAGTGATGGTCATAGCTAAGGAATTATTTATATTTTTTGGATTATACCACTGTAATTATTATAGTTATTATTGTGGGTTGATGGTTGACTGTCTCGAATAATGAAGAGAAGGATGGTTGGGATGATCAGTCAGAAATAAAATGGATCTCAAGTTCAGGCCTTCATCAGGACTGTTCAAAGAGATTGTTCGAATAGAGTATTAGAGTATTGAATAGAATAAGAAATCATTTGATCACCCCAACGATCCTTCTGTCCATTATTGTAGTTATTAACTTGTCTGTTGTACATTTAGTTGTACATTACATATCTCTTGAGTCTCATTTTTCTATTTAACACTATAAAATTTAAAAAAAAATGTACATTCTGTTGTACATTACATATCTCTTGAGTCTCATTTTTCTATTTAACACTATAAAATTTTAAAAAAATCAGTTAAGCATTTATAATCTCCAATTAAAAAACAAAAATACAGTTTGGACTAGTAATGAACACCCCGAATTTTAATTGTTCTAATAATGAACAGAGGTTGGTACCAGTAATAGACATACCTCAGAAAAATTCTATAAACGTTATTTAACTATAAAGATAAGAAATTATAAATGTTCAACTTACTCTTAGCAAAACTGTTAGTATGAAGTTATACATCCATAGCATTATAGAAAAAACAATAATAGGCATTTTAAAAATTTATTTTGAGAACTTTTTCATACAGTTGTCAATAGAGGGCATTGTTCTTCAATATAGAAAAAACTGGAACCTTTAAATCTACAAGGAAGCTTATTATTTACCTCCTGTCCATAATTTGTGTGTTCACCCTAATTTAACCTTATAATTTTTAGTTCTTTCATAATCTATATTGTTGTATTTAAAAAATACTGTTTATTTCATTCCATCAAGACTTGAACGATTGATGGTAATTAAACGATAAAATTAGTAACGTGCACGTTGTATTTATAATTTAATATGCAAAGGATCTATCTGAATATTTTTTGGGAAGAATGACTGAGGTAATGTATGAACGTCTGTTAGTCTATCCGTAAAATGATTTGAAATCGACTCGAAGAATTTTGCTTAAACTTTTAGAATACGATTCTTAGGATATCAGAAATATAAAATGAATTAATTTTGTAAAATGTTATGGTTAAATGATTTTTTTTTCTTTTTAATGAATGATGAAGTGTTTATGGCCAAGTCCTTAAACTCAGCAATAATTCCATCAAAGAATTTTATCAATCGATCATATCCAGCGGCAATAGACTGGTATTTATGCTGAGTTTAGTAACGAGCCGATGGATTCCAGCGGAATATTAATATGCCTAGAAGTTTAAAAATGTATTATAATGAGATTACATCCAGCAGATCCATCGGTGATTAAAGGAACGCATTAAATTCAGACCTTGTAATATAGATATTTTTTAGCCAATGCGAACGTTGAGGAAGCTATACATACCTTACTTGCCAGATGTTTTTTATTTATATAGATTTCTTCCCTTGAAACTGGTGTAAGGGCTGAAACGTTGGCGTATCAAGGAGAAATAACGAGGTACTGTTATAATCAAATTGTGTATTTTTATTATTCTAATAAAATGAAGTCCAAACCTAAAATTATAAATATATATTTAAATAATTTTGAATTTCATACAAAGTTAACGGTTTGAATATTAATTTTAATAAACTAAAGAAACTTTATACGGCTAATCATTGACTTCAAGTGACAAGAGTTAAACCCGGTTTGAAATTTTTTTTTTTTTAAACGAAAAACTTTGGAATTCAATCAAGTTCAGTGCTTGCAATGCCCAGAACAGTTGTACTCTATTTTGAAATCGTTCCTCCACGGCCGAAATCTGACTGTGCTTGTTGGTGATAATTACTCGAATACAATACAATATGTGGAGTACCTCAAGGTGCGGTCCTTTCACAAACTTTTTTCAACATTTACACTTCTGAAATAATTGGCAAAAATCATACGAAGCCATCTGTAATGACATATGCAGACAACATTGCTATATACAGTAGCAGTTTGAACGCTACTAAAGCATTAAAACAAGCGGAAAAGACCTGCACTATACAAGTAAATTCGGAAGATTAATATGCCTGGAAGGTTAAAAGTGAATTGTAATGAGATTACATCCAGCAGATCCACCGGTGATTTAAGGAACGCATTAAATTCTATCCATAATTTCCTATCAATTGAATTCAATCATCGTTGAGTTCAGGAATGGGTATGATGGATTTCTGTTTCCATGCAAGAACTCAGCGCTAGGTTACGGGACTCGCCCTATCTCTATGAAACCTCCACCGATATTAACTCCTATGTGAGAACCGATGGATCCTGTGGACCGGATGAAAACAATTATTAAGTGTGATATAACCGTTATCAAGGTAATGTAGGTTGTGTAAACGGTGACTCGTTGAGCCTAGGGCTGGGGCAGGTATCGCTGGGCAAACTCTATTAGGTCGCGATAGGTTTCGTGACGGAGATTGGTTATTCATCAGGAGCCATTAGTTGGAACCTAGGCCAGGTGCGCGAGCTGGCATCTGTCCGCTGCCATATTGCACGCATCTTTTCTTCAGGAATCTGCTCCAGTCTATAGAAAAGCGGGATTAAATCAATTCAGAACTCTCAATAGAATATCTCTATAAATAAATATATTCTCTCTGGGTCACAGGTACAGATGTCTGGAATTTTTCTTAACGTTGTGAGCCATGTCGTTCAGGATTAACATTTTGAACTTTTCGAATAAAAAGATACAAATGTCTATTTCCCGCTACTGTGTCCTGACAGGTTTTATTCAATGGATCGTTTTCATCGTTTAAGAGTAATGATAAAATTGGAACATAATAGAAGTCGGTATGATTATTTAATTCAGCTTTTACGTATATCTTCATCAAGGATTTATTATTATTAGAGAGAATCACTTTATTTTCGTGAAAAGGTTCTGCCCAATTACATTGGGTTGCCACAGATACAGCATACATATCAATCAATACCATGGACAATTCTTAAAACTATTATACATATTCTTGGGGTGCAAGTCAATAGTGAAAACTTGATTAGCCTGTAAATAAGAGGAAGAATCATGGCAGGCAATAGAGCGTACTTTGTTATGTTAAAGCTTTTTAAATCGACACTCCTATCCAGAGTCACAAAACTCAAATATAAAAATCCTTGGTTAGACCAGTTGTGTGCTATGGAGCCGAAGTGGACCCTGAAAGTAGCTGACCAGAAGGCACTAAGGATTTTAGAAAGAAAAATCGTGAGACGAATTATTGACCACTTATGCATACAGGGAGAGTGAAGAATAATACCCAAATCAGGAGCTGGTTGAACTATTGAAGCACGTGGATATTGTACCCTTTATTAAAGCTAGAAGAATTAGTTGGCTAGGACACGTGAAAAGACTGCCAGATGACAAAACATCGAAAAAGATACTTAGAGAGGAAATTTCTCAACACGATAACTGGAGCGATCTGGGATTAGAATACTATTACCTAGAGGAGATCGGCCAATAAGAAAAAGAAATTTAACATACTTAAACTTACAGAAATTGGTGAATCAATTTCTCATGGTATGAAGGCAAGGAGATAAAGATAAATGAGGTGTCGAGCTCAAAAAAATTCATAAGGAAGCCTTAATAGTTTGCAATAGTCCTTGTAGAAAGCCAAAAACCGACCCAATATATCGAATTAGCCGCATACAGAGATAACTGGAAATCAGTAGCCCAAGAGAGCTTGTGATGGCTGGATAAGGTTGCAAAAAATCTTTAAGGTCTGTAAAGGAAATAGCAAAACAAAAATACTATAGTACAAACCACGGTATTTAGGGCGCCAAATTACTTGAAATTTTGAATACAATTACTTAAAAGTAGAATATTAAAAAATATATTGGCTAATAAGAATGCTGCAATCAAAACACACTGAAACCTACCTTTAAATAAAATTTGTTTATTGCAATTCCTATATGTATCCATGTATTTATATATACCGTAATTATTTCCAATAAAATATAGAAGGAGCGGGCATATACTATCAAAATTTAACGCAATGTATAATCGTTAAGCAATATTTTCCTTATTCATATAATTCACATATTTTATTATCTTATGATTCCATGATATGTATACTGTTCTAAATGCATCGAAATATTTTCTGAAATATCCATAAAACGAAGATCAAACTTCACTATCCGCCGATGGTTGTATTAGGAGAGCAGTAAAACATTCATCTGTTTTGACTACCTCCTCACGTAGGGCAATAAAAAGAGGCAGAAATAAAACAAGGCAAGAGAAAAGAAAAGAAAAGAAAAAAAAATGAAAAGTCGAGCCCTCGGTCAAGATAGGAAAAGAGAAAAAAATGTTTATTCCAATTCGATAGGGGTCATCTTGTCACCCCTGGAGATGGCCAGGGTGTGTATGAATAATGTAGAAAGTGCCCGGGGCTCCAGCATGAGGATTTATACCCCTCGTTCCAGGCTCCGGGCTCCAGTAACAGACCCGCCGTGAATTAGGACATTTACATTATGCCCCTCGGTTCTACCGTTATTATCCGACCCGGGGAATCGGAGTCTCTCAAGATAATCCGGCTTGCTTCGGCCACCGTCTTCGCCGTTTGCGCTATATTTTTTGGCAAACCGTGGGAATGGGATAAGTTCGCAAGAATGATTTGTAGCGAAAAGAGGAAATATTACATTTCAGGAAGCTTTATTCCGATTCTGTACAAGCGTTCTCCCCGTAGGAGTTTATGAGTATAAGCGATTTTCGGATCCACCAAGAGAGATTCGTGAGTGTTTTAGAATACACAGAAAAGTCCACCGCATACTAAAATAATCTTAAGCAGGGGTTGAAACTGTTATGGAATATCTTTAAAATTGTTAAACTGTAATTAAAAATATTTTTAAAATCCGTGCTCCGAAAGTAAAGGATACCATTTCCATTTTATTCATTAAATAATTTAGTAACTAAGAAACAAATATTAATAGCTCAAGTATCTATGTGTTTATGTAATTATCTTGATTATTTTTATTTTTTTTGTGTTTAGTTAAGTTTCTTTTGGTTTAAATACATTTACTTATAGTATTATTATTTTTCGGGTGTGACAGATTTTAATGTTTCTCATTACAAAAAAAAAAGCTTTAAAAAATAACTATAAGATAAATTATAATAGCTGAAATTTACGGAACATTATGTCCCATGAACAAATACAAAAATGGACATGGCGTTCGTTACCTCCGGTCTACATAAATAAAGTTTTAAAGAACACTTTTATAATGAAGTACTAGTTTTATAGTAACATTTTAATTTATATTTATTTAATTTCTTAGAAACAATGTAAATTTTCATCAATAACAGAAGAAATTGACCATAAAGATACCAGCCAAACTGAAACTGTCAAAAAATGAAGTTAAAATTTTATTTGAAACCCTCATCTTAAGGCAGTGAAAGAAAAATTATTAATTGCTAAAGGTATTAGATCGAAGTATGAAGATACGGATTTTCTTATAATTTATATTTCTTCAAACCCTCGGATGCCAGAAAACATTTGAGAGGAAACATTCTCGGAAATGGGCCATTTTCAATCTAGAGATTGCTAATCTTTGCATATTTAACGCGATTACTATAAACTCATCAACACCTATTTGATTTTTTCTTGAATCATAAGATAAATTGATCACAAAATTTCAGTACAATTAAGGAGACTAGTAATAATTGTATGGAAGTTATTCGTACCATATTTATAATAAATAAAAATAAATTAAACGGAATATCATAAAAATGATAATATTAAAAATAAACATTTAGATAGATAGATGCAAATATAAACTTTATTGTAGAATATAATTCTTTTAAAATAACAATGATGAATAAATAAGAAAAACATATCTGGCCAAATTCTGGGGGTTGATTCTAAACCAAATCTCCTACAAAAGAGTTCATTTGATGCATGGTCCGATTCTTAACGTAAAATGAGTGCAGACCAATCTTGTATTTTTCTTAAGGTGCTCGATTTTTTTATTGAATAAGAAGAAATTGCACAAAAACTGTTATTGCACAAGATAATTAAACTTTAAATACATCATCGTAAAGTAGACAAAATTTTATTTGAGAAAACCGTGATTAATTTCCCTTAGGTCAATGATAGTAGTGACTTTCAGGAAGTCTGATAACTCAAAGCCTAAAATTATGGATAATTGTTTAATGAATCGGAATTCAAGAGATATGCAGCTCGAGAATGGGTACTGTAACTGCAGTTGTACACCATTCGGATAAGTCACGTACATAATTCTGAAAGTCACTTTTGTCAATTATCTTAGTAAATTTAAACACTGTTTTCTTTTTTAAAAAAGTCAACTTATTTACAATGGTGTAGTTGCAATTTAATTTAATCTTTAGAAGTTTTTGAGGAATTCCTTCTTATTCAATAAAAACCGCGACCACCTTGAAAAATCCAACACAAAAATGGTCATAACTCCTCACTTTTATTGTATGCATGGGATGTTTGTGTTTTAATACATCCTAAATACTCATTGACCTTAATTGAGGCAATATGTATTTTTTTTCTCAACAAAATATTAGTAGTTAAAAAAAAAAAATAATCACCCTTTAGAGTTTTAGCCATTAACTATTGAGACAACCTGTATAAAGTAATATAAATAAAAAATAATGATTCAGTAAGCAATTAAAAAATTATATTTACATATATAAACTAAACACCATAACAATTAATTATAGACATAATGAAGAGAAGAATAGTTGGGGTGGTCAGTCAAAAAGGAAGGCAAAATAAATGACAATATTTATTTTTTACATATGCCGACGTTTCGACCTGAAGTTCAGGCCTTCATTTATATTTATCTATTTTATTTTTATAATTTTTTTATTTTCTTTTTTTTTTTTGTTATTATCTTTTTTACCATCATTACTTATGTTTCTCATACCCTGTTATCTGGTCATTTTCTTAGCCCTGATGAAGGCCTGAACTTCAGGTCGAAACGTCGGCATATGTAAAAAATAAATATTATCATTTATTTTTGCCTTCCTTTTTGACTGACCACCCCAACTATTCTTCTCTTCATTCATTCTACAATAATTTCAAACATTCATTTAGGGGGACTCCGAGCCCAGCCTTTCTCCCCACATATGGAAGAAAGGACTCAAGGAGATCCCAGCGCCTCTCTCTCAAAAGCGTCACTGGTATTAATGACCAATGAAGGCTGAACAAAGCAATGTTAGTAATTTCTTGCAGTGATAGAAAAAATATTATCAATAATACCAGTTACAATACGAGAATGTTTTCCAAATTAAAATCCCAATAAATTCATCAATGACTAGCGTGAATGGATTTCAGGAATCATTAATCGATAACTATTTAGTAATCGAGTATTGAATCGATTCCGGTCTGAGAAAGCTGTCGACCTAACTAAGATATACTGTCGTATGATTTATAGGAAAATTATATATGAATAAATTAATTTTATAGCCCAAGACTGTTTAAAGTTGAGTATTTCTTTCTTTCTCGATAGTTTATTTAATATTCATAGTATTGATTGGAAATTCTATTCCTAACTATTTAATTTATCAATAACTCAACAGTTTTTTATAGGCGTCCAAGACTCAATTAAAATACATGAATCGTTAAATAAGTAAGTGATTATAATGTTTCTATTATGTGCGCTATTACAGGGTAACACTTTAAGAATCGTTTAATCATCGAAGGCAGTCGGGAATAAAACCTCGTTTCCACGGTAGAAGTTTCAATAGTAGTATTGCTGTCAAGACAGTGAGACAGCGCGTTAGTGTGTACCCTAAGATTAAACACGGTGACAGTTGGTGAGTATAGGACAGTACATCATGATGGTATCATATATATATATATATATATATATATATATATATATATATATATATATATATATATATATATATTTAAACTTCACTATTTAATTGGGAATAAGGTCACTTAATTATTATTTAATAAACTAATGAATGTTCATTTCTTCTGTTTATTGACGTTTCGATCCCAGTATTTTCTTTTTATTAGTCAACCATGATATCCTGTTCAAAGCTAGAATTTTAAAAAATAGAGCTTCGATCAGGCCAGGGACACACCGACAGTCTCAGCACCGTCCACTAGCATATATATTAAGCTACTGGTCAATTTAATTTAATACTCAAAGGTCGATTAAGGAAAAGTTGTAAAGATATATATATATATATATATATATATATATATATATATATATATATATATATATATATATATACATATATATGTATATTTATAATATTATATTTCTCAACATATAATATTATATATATAATATTATATTTTTGTATGTCAGTAAGACATATTATCGTTTAATTTTTTATTCCAAGATAAATCCATCGTTTGAATCTTCTCCATTAAGTGCAAGAAATAAGCGAAGTCCCAGAAAATGAGAGACAAATATATAAGATATAAGAAAACTTGTTTTCACATAACTTAGAAAGTATAGGATTTCTGGTTGATTATAATTAAGAGTTTGTAAGGTTTTCGGGTCACTTAATAATTGGAAAAAAATTATTGAAGACGGGATATTTTTAGCAAAGATATCGATTCTAATTTGTACGCATGATTCGGTTTATTATTTTTTAATATACCTTAGAAAAGAAAATTAATTATTAACTTTCGTTATGAGTGTGTAAGTACTATATTATTAGATGTATAATACTTTAAGAATATGTGATTGATTGAGTTACGTTGACAAGGACAGTTCAATTCATGTGCTTTTATTTTTTAAGTAAATACTTATTTAGGCGAGTTTTGCACTTTTTTTTGGAGAGTGAATTAGATTGATCCGTCAAATTTCCGAAGTTTTAACGCTCGGGTAAAGTCGGCTAGAGTCGTCTAATTGATATTTTTTTGCATATGGATTAAAATATCTCTGAAACTAAAAATCGCGCCTGCGAACTGTAAGCGAGGAGATTATTCGACATTTCATCCTCTCTGTAATAGGCTATAATTCAAAATTGTATCTTAGCGCGACGCCGTGTCAGGGAGGCGAATAGGAAAAAGTAGTGTCGAAAATCTAATGATAACAAGGTTAGTTGAACATATGGATTAAAATATTTCAGATACTAAAAATCGGACCGATATGGAGGAATGCGAGGGAAATGTTTGGCATTTTATCTTCTTTGTAATGAGCTATTATTTATAATTTATATTTCATATTGTTAATCACGCTTTTGTGATGTTTTCACTTATATCGTATGGTCTAAAGCTCACGGCTTAGTTTTTTTATTTATATAGGTTTCTTCCCTTGAAAATGGTCTAAGGGCTGAAACGATGGTGTATCAAGGAAAAATAAAGCAGTACTGTTATGATCAAATTGTTTGTTTTTGTTATTCTAATAAAATGAAGTCCTAACCTAAAATTATAAATATATATTTAAATAATTTTAAATTTTATTCAAAGTTAACGGTTTGAATATTAATTTTAATAAACTAACGAAACTTTATGCGGCTAATCATCGACCACAGGTGACTAGAGTTCGAACTCGGTTTGAAAACAATTTTTTTAAAAAACGAATCGCTTTGGAATTCAATCAAGTTGAAGTAATTGCAGTTTTTTGTCCGTCCGCCGTCCGCCCATTTTCTCCGAAACTACAGGACCAATTTTTTTCAAATTTGGATATAAAATCAGAGGTCACTCAAGGATGAACTTCCTTCATCCACATTACGATCCGCCTTTTAATTTCAAAATGCTGACCAAAAACCTGTGTTGCTATAGACTGTAGCGCCTAAACGAATGTACTGATTTCTATTAAACTCCACTAATATCATTTTCTCGACGCTCTTTAAATTTATCTGAATAACATACTTCAACGAAAAGGAGCTGGAAAAAAAGTTACGAGGAATGGTAAAATTAGATTCCGAATAACTCAAAAAGTATACACTTTTTTGTTGATATGTTTTTTTAAAAGTTTACTTAATTTCATAAAAAATAAGTAATGCTAATTTTTTTAGCATATTGCTAATGATTAAAAAAAAAAGTTTAGTCCCATAATTGGAAACACATTTTATTTATTTTTCTTTGTAACTAGGAAGGTAGTGTTACTTTAGATGTATAATTGTTTCGAAATAATAAGCCGAAATTTGCAGGGTTTTTTTTTCTCTCATCCAAACATGTTTTTCATTCCTGACAAATCGCATCCATCATCACACAATAATTATTTTTTGTTCTTTTCTTTAACTTGAAACTTCCATTGCATAGTGTATCACAGTGGGAATATTTTTGTTTAGGCTGCTAAAGCCGCATTTTTGTATTGGGATTTTACTCAAAAATATCCGAAGAGAGAGAATAATTTTCTCCGATAAGAACACACTACGGTCACTAGGAAAACTTGGAACCGAGCCATAAACTTTCTACAAATAACTTGTTCAAGAAACAGTACATCCTTTCCTAGTAATGAACTCATCTATTCAAATAAAAAATGTTTGTTGAATTTTTTTTTCGTATAGGTATGTTCCTAGATAACTTAACCTAAATTAGTATTTAGTTCCAGAATATATATATATATATATATATATATATATATATATATATATATATATATATATATATATATATATATATATATTTAGCAAAGGTAATGCAAGCAGTCCATGGGTCTAGAATAACGAATAACCAACTGATTTTCTTCCTACCCATCGAAGGATCAGTTACCTGTTTTATAGACTGGGCGTATCAGCCAAGATCTCAATCCGTGAATCCAAGTTTTAATAATATTTTTTTTACTATCGAACTATCGAACAAATTATCGAACTTGGTTTGGTACTGCAAGTAATTAAAATACGAGCTTATTATTTTCATATGAAAGATGGAAAGAACGGAAATATGTATAGCACCCATATAACACATTAAAGTAATAACTAAACAACATCATACATTTTAAAATGAAACATCAGCAAACAAAGAGATAATAATTTCTATTGGGTTGGCAAATAAGTCCTTTCGGTCTTTCAGGGTGAAATAAGTTAACTCCTAGTTACCTCCCTTGTTTTCCCCCACTTCGACTATGGCTGTATGGTGTTCGGTGGACTCTCGGGAGATTTCGAGGCCAAACTTTATAAATTACTTCTTAGCCACCTTTATGTACCAGATCATTAGAACTCATCGACCCTCCTATATTTTTCACAGCTTACAATTCAAATACTCCATCCAATACCGTCCCACTAGATCCCGTACTTCTGACCTATACCTCCCTCCTCACCGAACTGCTGCGTTTTACAAATCCTTTGCAATTCAAGCCGCATCCCTATGAAATTCCATCCCTGCTGATATTCGACACGCTCAATCAGTTTCCTTTTTCAAACCTCTCCTCTTTAAACACTTACTCCTTTATCAATCCGACTGATTACGAAATATACCTAAGAGAAATATCTGAGCACTCCCAGAGACTATCTCAATATATTTAGGTCATTTTAGTTTCTTATATATATATGTACAATTTTCTTGTTCCTTTGTTTCTCGTCTTCAGTATTTATACTTTTAGTCGACTCTTATTGTAAATATATAATCTAATTGTCACCACACAGACATACAATCTGTAATTATAATTTGTCCTAAAGGGACAACAGCCCCAGAATAATAAAATATTTTTTCATTTAAAAAAAAATAAAAATCAATATATTATAGACATAAAATTTATTTTAATCTACCATATTAATATTGACCATTATTTAATATGACTTTTTCCCATCTTTCCACTAACTGCATAGAGTGTCTGAAGTTTTTTGTTAAAACTAATCGAAGTGTTTTTTTATGTCCTCTTCCTTTTGGAATTTCTATCCCTTCATGGAGTTCTGCAGAGACTGGTAGTCACTTGGAGCTAGGTTTGGTGAATATGGAGGGTGGGACAAATGGGACAAATAATTTATTGCGAGTGACCAATGATGTGTGGAGCCTTGGTGGAACACAACACCCTTCAGATCATTCATAAATCTTCATAATGTTCTCCAAATTCGAAGTTACTACTCTCTACATAAGGAATAATGAAATAAAAACTCCTTGCAGATTTTTATTGTTTTACTACATTTGTAGTTTTTTTACGAAGGTCCTGTTGATTTCATTTTGAGTAGTTTATGTGGCCCTAAGTTCCTACTAAATTTCTTGTAGATAGCTAAAAATATTTTGAAGTTATAACATTTTTGTGATTTTCGAAAAAAAATCATGTGAGGAGACCAAACATTACGCCTAGAAACATAGCCGAGCTTGTGCAAATGGTTTTCTTCGCTTGTGTGCGACATATAGCTCAGATTTGTCTCTCATTAATTACGTTACTTTTTGAAAAAATTTAAAATTTATTATTAATTTAAAATTTTCAAAACCTATCGCATTCCACCGAGTGTAGCGGTCAAGGGTGACGCACCACATCCAGCTATGCGTCCCATACAATTATTCCTCACATTTCCCAGACTGATGTCATCGATCAGAAGCGTCGATGGGACCGATCATGGCGGAAATCTATATTTAGGTCTTTTCAACGACTAACGCTACTGTTAGTGCAAACGGTCGTGTGTAAAAATTAAGTTTTTTTTACAGAAGAGCATAAAAACGGATTATTTTTTTATAATTAGTATAATTTCATGTTTTTCCTTCTATTTTTTTTCTATTATACAGCCTACTTATTGCATTTGAAAACTATAAAACGTCCCCTTCAGCTCATAGAGAATGAACACGTAAAAAGTTACATAAGACTTTTTGCACTAATTAAAAGTGCAAAAGGTGATACTAATATAAGGCGAGTAAGGTGCCTGCATACATTTTTTATCAAGTGTTCAAGTCCTATTCGCAGAAATTAATAACAAACAATAAAAAAATAATTGATAATTAAAATCAATCAATAAGTGTGGGTACTACTTACTGGTACTGGTACTGGTACAGGTGGGGGGACTTAGTCCGGCAAGTAGGCCTATTGGTCCTTTTTGCCAACCCCAAAATTTGATACTACCAGTGGTTGTCTATTGTACCTCTATTCTGTCTCAAACCTTTTTGTTCTTCGAATGAAGTTCAAAAGGTTGGGCCATTTACTGGAGGCAGATTTACATACTTGGATTCTGTGGTACTACTTGCAACTAGACCCTGAGATTCATATCCTCATTCTGAGTGAGCCCTATGCCTTACACCATAGCTCCTGGTCCTCCAGGTTAGGGTAGGGTATAGGGTTGATAATCCCATATTCCATAAAAAAGACTCAGTGGAAGATTGATGCAAAATACTGCCAACCATCCTTCAGGAAAGTCCTTGATGAAGAGGGAGTGAAATGTGATCGCGTCCGGTTAGTAAACCCAGTGTTCCCTGGATATTTCAAAGAAGAGTGAACCAAACGATCACTACTGTCTACTTTAATAGCCCCAAGTTGCTGAAGAAGACTCGTGACTTAAAAATTTGAAGTCAACAAGCGTAGAGAAAAATAAAAAATAAAATATTTCGTACAATTTTGCGATATAACCAAAGAGACTCAATTATTGTTTGTCTGATTTACCGTAAGATATTTACAGGGCTTTAATACTGTGAAATATATCAAGTTTTGCTTTAAACAATAGAATTCAAAAGCAGACAAATGATTTATATTTTAAAATAAGTGCTGTATCGTTAAGTTTTGCCAGACTCCTGTATTTGTCCTACGTCACAGAGACTTTTTCTAGCTGTATATAAGAAATCGATCATGGGAAATAGAAGACGTTTCTCTATTCACTTCTTACCTTGCACTAACTTGTAAAGTGCTAAATAAATTCTATAGTTGAAATAAGCCAACGTTTCGACCCGACTTTGGCAGGTCTTCTTCTGAGAGGTGTGTTCAGCAAGGAGTTTCCTGCTTGACTCCTTTAACTCCTTGGTGAACACATTGGTGAACACACTTCCTTGAAGAAGACCTGCAAAGTCGGGTCGAAACGTTGGTTTTTAATAAAATAGTTTTGCCACTATTTAGTCTATTTATGACCGCCACCCCGGACTATCTCTTTCCTTAATAATACAACGGTCAACTATCAAGTGTGGAATATAGTTAATACGTATCGTTGCTCCTAATTTATTTCTGTTTTCGAAGTACCATTCCAGGATCAAATTATAAGCATTTGTGATATTGCTGCCCGGTTCAATTATTTATATTTAGATAATGATCATTTATAATAATAATAATAATTTATAGATAGGTAAATTTAGGAATAAAACTAAGAAGGAAGACAAAAGGAGAGCAGCGGATTCATCGATACTGGCAATATCGATGAGCCGATATATATTCATAGCCCCCCTAGCGGAGGTAATGCGGACCTTCATTAGACTTGCATATCCCAGGAAGGCCAATATATACCGCCCCGGGCTCTCGCCTCCACCTTCTATTCCTTTTTTTTTTGCTTTGTTTTTTAAACAGGAGCCACCTCCAATTTAATCACATTTCGGAGACCGATAGGAAGCGCTGACCTTAAGAGCATTGGTGGGCCTTAATCTGCAAATGGATTGGGACGATTTGGTTGAGGCAACGACCTCCTCGCTAAAGGACTTATCAACTTGACCGTTGTGCATTACTGAATTTCACTTAATTTCATTTAACTGGTGAAATATGGACTAAGAAGAAAATCTAAGGACTGATTTGAGACTTATGTTAAGGCACAATCAAAGTGCGTTTATGGCTACTGTGAAAAATTGCATGAGAACACGTGATAGACAAAGAATCTTAATGGATATACTTAATCACGGACAGAATCGCAGACTATCGCAGACTAGTGGGGGGGAGGAGTAAAATGATCCAATGTAACAAAATATGTAAAATAAAATTAATTATGAAAATTCGATTACGTGGCTAAGCCAAGTCCTGGAGTTAGATGTACAAATATTTGTTCCTATTATCGAAATTTTAGTGTATATTAAAAGATAATTATATGCAGCAATAAGTCTTATAATTTTATGATTCATTCACGTTTACACTTCCAATTTTACGTGAACATTTATCACATTTTCCGCGGAAAACTTGGAGCAGCGGAGAATTGAGAGCTCATCTCACTTCCTCAAATCTTTAACTAAAAACAAAAATATGTAATATATTCCATTGCTTTACTAATATATTTTCAAATACATCCAAACGAAAAAAAATCAAATATACAAACATACATATAAATTTACATTTATATATAGTATTATATTGCTCGTTTTATAATAATTAATTTTAACATGTTAATTAGTACTCATGATTTTTATACATAATATAAATTCACTATACTTTTTTGGAAGGATCCATTGCTCTTTCCCCCCAACCAGAATGGAAAGTCTGAATGTCCAAGTCTGAAGAATCAACAAATATATCATTGTTGCTAAGTATAAAAATCTGTTTAAAAAACAAAATCCACTTAATTGGTTGTAGTTGCTAAAAATCAGACCTGATAATAGCCAAGTATATCGATTTACCTAAGAAGAAAAAGATATGTAGTTTATCAACTAGACTTTCTGTTCAATTTTTATTACATAATTAACACTAAAATAATTTTTTCCTGATAATTATAATTAATTATTTATAATTAGTTGAGACAACTCTATTTAAAATCAACAAAAATTATACTGTTGGTTATAACATTTAATCTGGCTATGACCAATGATTTAGGTATTTAGCTATGACCTACAAATGTCAAAATAACGAGGTATTTTTGTAGGCCACCTTTTTTCTCGATTTCGTGCTCAAAATATCTAGAGTTTTTGGTATCTATTTAAATAGAAAAAGTTTGCTGATCTCCATAATTAAAACTCCATAATTTCAAGAGTTATCGTAAATAAAATAGTTGATAAAAAAACAACAAAAAAAAAAACAAAAACCACGAACTATCAGTATTTTTAATTGAGGAAACTTTTTAACTTTTCTTCTTTTAATATTAATTTTTAGTTTTCAAATCGTATTTTTAACTTTATTGTTGAAGTTATTAACCTTTATTTTAATTTTCTTTGTTGACTTACCTTCCTTTTTTTTATTGTTTGTTTATTTATAAATATTACATTCTGTCACTATCAAGGATATTTATAATAGTGTTCAGAGAGCACACTCACAATCTATGTCTTCTTTTAATCTTTAATTTTAAATTTTTATAGATTTAATTCAATTGTACCATCATATTCAACTTCCTAAACTTTAAATTTTATTTGTTAGCTGTAGTTTCGTTATGTATGCCAACGTAGCCGTTGATCCAATTGTAATATAAGGCAAAAATGAGAGAGATAGTTAAAGAGCCCCAAAGCATTTATAAAAAATAAAAATAAATTGAGGAAAGCTCCTTACTCAAACAAAATATGTTATCCACATGTATTAAATATTCCAGATATAAATTTAATGTACTAGTGTCGTAAAAGTGTCGGTTTTGCTCGTCATGCGTGGATATACCGTTTTGATTTGCTACATCCAGCAGAGACAATGATCCGCATAATTTATTTGTGGTCAGTTTTATACATGTTATTGTTTATGTTTTACCTTATTATTATTTCTTAGATATAAATTATTCAAAATATATTCATGTATATGTAATTATTATAAAGTGTTTATTTCTTCTGTACCTGTGAAACATGTAAAATTTCCGGCAGATCATGCCGTATAAATGTTCTGCGTACTTCGAAATTTATAATTTACGTATATTTAATAAAGCATTTCTCATTCAATTCAAATTTAATGTTGTTTTTCGGACTTACCATGAGGTACCCAGCCGTGAGAGCAGTTCTCGCAGTACCTGATGTGGAGCTTGCCGGGAGTGAAGCACTCGCAGGTACATCCTGGTACGGTGCACCTTATACTCTGCGAACAGAAATGGATCATTATTATTACCCTGTGATATGAGATACGGGGTGTGTATGTTGAGGATGCTAATTGTGAGCATAAATATTCAATAGTAAAAACTGTTGCGGTGAATGAATGGGCGTTATGCTTTCGCGTGGGCTTACCCGTCTCTACTGGATCCGTTAACGAGCCGTGGAATTGACGGCATCTTCAGAAGTAATAGCTTCCGAGGCTTCGAACCCTTCTGCCTTTGAGTTCTACCGTCTTTGTTCCAGTTTAGCATGCTATAGTATATATATATATATATATATATATTATAAATTTATATAACATTGGTCTGTTAAAAATATACAAGAACATTTTATTTTAACACGGCATGAGGTCTGTTAAAGCTTATCTTAATTCGCACGGTTGTTATAAACAGGGAATATGTTTCCTATTGCCAAAAAACAGAATCTTGACAGTTACCAGCATTTTTTATTGATAAATCTAAGTCGGAAGAAGTTAATTTATGAAATTTAGATTAATTTTATTCTTGTTTTCATGCCTGTCAGCCACTAGCGAATCCAGGATTTAATTTTGGAGGGAGGGGGCTTCAGCCCGGAAGCTTTTTTTTTCATATATATACTGATAATTACTTAATTAACGATAATACAGAAAGATACTACGTATGATATCTATATGAAATGGTGTGTAAGTGATTCTTGAAGTCCTATTAAATGTAATTAAACGAGCAATAATACTTTAAGACATAATTTTTTACCATAAAACATTTTACTATTTTTTTTTTGGGGGGGAGGGCTTCAACCCGAAAGCCCCTTTCCCCTGTAAATCCATCTGTGCTGTCAGCTTTTGGAACATTCCAAATCAGACAGTGGTACTACTGGTACAACAAAACTATTTTCTTATTTTTCATTTTATTTAAATTTAGATGTATGTTTCATGGATTTGAAATATGTCTTGGTAAGGTGAAAAATAGTTCTATTTAGATGAACCCATCTAAAATATAATAATAATAATATAAACGGCGTAGTTTATATTTTGTGAAATAGACGTTAGGTTAATCTTATTACATGCTTTATTCGAATATATTTTGTACAAAATAACATTTTTGGTTTACTTTTCTGAATATGAGCGAGCTAAGATCTAAGAGAAAAACTCAAAACCGTTTTTTTCCAATAATATTGTGAATAAAGGTTTTTTAAAAGAGGTAGTCGATATTATCTACAATTACAAATTAAATGTACCCGATTAAATTATTTTATTTTAATATTAACGCACTATATTGAGCTTTATACTCTACCATTTCGCCCTCAGCGTAGTCCTAGTCCTAGATGTACATTGCTACAATTATAAAATTTAGTCCTTATAAAATAAGTTTATTACATCTTCTAGTGAATTACGATTTTTAACTGTCTGAAAAACTAAGGTACTGATATGAGCTTATTAAAAAATAAATATGTTAATTATTTATATAAGGACTGCATAAGGACGCGCGGTTCACAATCACTTCGGTCACACTTGTTCGTGAAAAACCGAAAACAGTCTTTCGGGTAGATCCGTATGTATTCGGCTCCAAGCGTGACATAAGTGATTTTGAACCAGGCATAACCCGTGTTGTCCTCATCTAAATAATTTTAACAAATATTACCAGTTAAATTAATCGATTCTTAATATACGCACTCGATATCTATATTTTATATCGATATATATATATATATATATATATATATATATATATTATATATATATATATATATATATATATATATATATATATATATATATATATATATTCGATATACATATAAGTTAATTATAGTTACGAATTTAATGTGTAGAATAAAATTATTTTATTTTAGTATAAACTCACTACATTGAACATTAGACAACACCTGTTTGTGCAAGTTCGAACATTGTACTTTGCCATCAGTATTGTCCCGGCTCCACAGCGATACACTTCGCAACTATTATTGAAGTTATTCCTCATTAAATAAGTTATTCCTTTTAAAAGAAGTTATTCCTTATAAAAGAAAATTGCATCTTAATAGTGAATTACGATTTTAAACTATCTGAGAAACGGACGAAAAATAGTCTTTGAAATTTACACAAAGGTACTGACATGATTTTAAAATAAAAGATATTGTAAGTTACAACAATCGATTTTTAATGTACGCACTCATTATATTTTCTATAATTATGAATTAAATGTACAGTATGAAATTATTTTACTTTCATACAAAATAGACCTGGACGAAAATTATTTTAAAATAAATTATTCAAAATTACAAAGTATTCTTATTTTCTAAAATACAATATTAATCACTTAGTATTTCAATTATTACTTACATTTAAATAACTTCACTTAATTAATTTATATTTAAAATACAAAATATTTTTTTGTAAACAATTTAAATATTTGGTAATTGTATGTTAGAAACACATAATACTTTTTATTTTATAAGAAAAGTATTTCAAAATACTTCTTTGCCGAGGTCTGATACAAAACCATTACTTTGAACTTTAGATTTTGCCTGTCTGTGCATGTTCGTACATTGTACTTCCCCATCAGTATTGCCCCAGCTTCGTACCGATACACTTCGCAGCAATTATTGAAGTTATTCCTCATTTAAGTTATTCCTTATAAAAGAAAAGTGTATCTTCTTGTGAATTACGATTTTAAACTATCTGAGAAATGGACGAAAAATATTCTTTTTAATTTACACAAAGGTACCGACATGATTTTAAAATAAATAATATTTCATTATATTTTCTATAATTATGAATTGAATGTACTGGTTGAAGTTATTTTACTTTCATACAAAATAGACCTGGACGAAAAGTATTTTAAAATAAATTATTGAAAATTCAAAGTATTTTGTTTTTTTAATATACAATATTATACTTTTAAATAACTTAATAATAATTTACTAGATGTATTTTTTTGTATACAGTTGTAAATATCATTTAAAATAAATAAAAAAAATAAAATAAAATAACTTAATTAATTTAGTTTATTTAAGTTTTAAATACAAAATATTTTTTCTGTAAACAATTTAAATATTTGCTAAAAAGAATGTTAGAAACACAAAATACTTTTTACTTTATAAGAAAAGTATTTTAAAAGGCTTCTTTGTCTAGGTCTGATACAATGCCATTACTTTGAACTTTAGACTTTGCCTGTTTGTGCATGTTCGGACATCGTACTTCGACATCAGTGTTGTGTTAGCTCCAGGCAGGTTCACTACTTAATAACTATAGAAGTTATTCGTTAAAAAAGGAATTTATGAATTTATTTGTATAAAAATATTATAACAATTATAAATGAATTAAGATTTTAAACTGTCTAACAAACGAACACAGAGGTTTTAATTTACAATAAGGTACAGATATAATTTTGAAATAAATAATGCTTCCTGTTAAGTTAATTGATTATTTTTAAACTTTTCATCGAACTATTTCAAATATTGTATTTGGAGGTCCTGTTGATTTCTCCAAAAAGACGATTTAAAAAAATAGTTTTATTCTAAGCTACTCAAACAAATAATTTACGAACAAACCCACTGATTTAAGATAAACTAAAACTATAATTTAAGTCAAATACTATTTATATCTCAAGGTAAGGTTTTTTTTTTCAATTCAATAAAAGTTAAACTTTCATTGTGAACCTAGAACATTATCTCAAAAAGATCCTGTGGACTTTTATTATAATAACTAGTTTTTCTAAAAAGAATTTAAAAAACTGTTATAATAAAACTATTTAAAACGTTTCATACCCTGGTAGAAAAACGTATGTATATAAATGTTTATAAAGTGCACTATGACGCATTAGAATATTAGTAAAATGTATTATACTTTTGAACATAGACATATTTTATTATAAAATTTTTGTACAGTCTCAGTTCGAAGAGTTACAGATGATGTTGACAAAGAAAATAATATCTTCAAAAATAAACTTAATGTCTCTAAACCAATTTTCTCTAATATTACTAAAAGTAATTTTACAAACCAATTATTGGTATATTTGAAAATCGAATATTATAATACTTTTTGCAAATTCAAAATCAAATAAAAAAATGGTATAATCTGTAATTAATTGTGTATTTGAATAATTTAATGTTTTATTAATTTTTAGAAATTGAAAAACCTATGGCATTTACTCAAAATAAATTATTTTTAAGTTATTATGTTGTTTCGAACTATATATGAGCCTTTCAGTTGACAGAATGGCAAACTCCAATTTCAATTTTTTTTATTATTAATTTTAGTGAAATTTCGATGTAAAAATTTATATTTTTAATTACAATTGTATATTTCAACACTGCAATCACCTACTTAGGAATCAACTTACTCATTGTCTTGTCAAATATTATAAACTTTTTAAGTGGAAATATCACTAAAATGATTTTACTAAAAAAAGTTGAAAATTGAGTTAGTCATTCTGTCTACTGAAAGGCTCATATAATAGGACAGATCCCTTTTCTAGCTTTCATTAGTGATAGATGAGCCATAAAATAAAAACGGAATTTCCCAATTGTATTTACTGAAAAATTCTAATTTTTCAGTTATCATATCATTCTTAAAATTGTTGAAATATTTCAGCCTTATTGATTTTTTGAAGTGAAAACTCCTTTAGGCTTGTTTAGCAACTTTTTATTTTTATTTTTTTTTAGTGTAGTAAAGTTGACTGGAGTCGACTAATTGAAGTGTTTTAGATATAGATTACTATATCTCAAAAACTAAAAATCGGACCTGCATATTGTTAGCAACACATCATTTTATTCTCTTTGTAATGAACGCGTAGTATCTTAACGCGAAGCCGTGTTAGCTCGGCGAAAAGGGAAAAATTGTGTCGAAAACCAAATGACCAGTTTTTTGAAAGTATTGGATTAAAAAATCTCAGAATCTGCATATTGTAGACAGATCTGCTTTTGAGTTTCATGTTCACCATTTCATCAACTTTTAAATGAGCTATTATTTATAATTTTTATTTCATATTATTAATCTCGCCTTGTTGGTATTTTCACTTCTCTCGTGTGGTCTAAAACACACCCCTTAGTTTTTTATTTGTTTCATTTTATAGTGTGTTTTCCTATCTAATGAATAATTTGTCTTGACAAACACAATGAAGATTTTTTTTTGTCTAAATTTTACTATAGTCATTTGCAAATACTCACCTGAAGAGCAACGATATGATAATTCCTTTGAGCTGCAATTCATTATATAAGCGAATACCGAGGGATGCGGTTAATAATAAAAATGATGCATGGCTTTCCTACGACACATCTGAAAATAAGAGGTGCGTGGGGAACTGCGTAAAGGGCATAAATATCCCTCCCTATTCCCTTAAAGGGCTCCTGGGAGCAGTTTTAATATGTCACAAGTCCTAGCCTCTCCTTATTATTCTTCTCCGACATTTCGAGGCCAAGAGCTGACGCGTTATCCGCTTCGGATTAGAGGGGTTTCAATTACTACGCGACGTAGCTTCGCTCATCCGAAACGACCGCAGGCGGGACCCCAGCCCCGAAACGCGAATTAAAACGGCTTCGACAAACAGCCCGACACATCTGTTTCAATTTGCCCCCCTTAACCTCCCAACACCCTCAGTAGGGTGTCGATAAAAACCGTTTTACCTCTGCCGTAAAACGGTTACGTTAACACTTCGTTTTGCGGTTAACGCTTCTGTTAGGGTTGTATCATTAATCATCTAATTAAATTAAATAATATTCGATTTAGCCCTCCCCCCAATAAGAAACGTTGTGAAAAAAAGCTTTCAATCAAGAAACTAATTAGATAAATTTAGTAGTTAACTCTTTGTACGAATATGGTTGCTTCATCAACCACTTAGATATATCTAGTGTTGCCCAAAATCGGTCTTGGTCTTGCACCAAGGCCGCCTAACTGTTGCAAGACTAAGACCAGGACTGGTAAAAAAAATCGACGTTTTTAATAAAAAATTAAGGCAAAATAGTTACTAATACTCGACAATCATAGTTACTATATGTAAATAATTGGTATAACCAATCTAGTTTTGCATTTAATTCCTCTAATTTTTTCTCCTATCTACAAAATACAGTACTGTAAAACTGTTGCGAGATTCTTGTGCAAGACCAAGACCATGACCAAAGTGAGTTTACAAGACCAAGATTCGTCTGGGTCTCGCATTTGGGCAACACTAGATATATCCGCCCTTTATTGATTTTTAAAATAAACGGAAGCTTTTTTTTTATTTTATTTTATTTTAAGGCTTCAACCACCAGAGTCATTATTATACCTTATTTTCATTGAGAATTAGATTGTATTTTCAAGTTTAGAACATTTCAGAAAAGAAAATAGTTTATCAATTTCATTCGTATTGTCCTGTGAAATGAAGTGTAGATCGTTTCTCACATCAGAAGAGAGTCTAAATGTTTCGGAAGCTAGAAGCTGTTTTTATATCTTGTTTAAGGCTGCTAACAGAAATTAGATGTCGCTCTACCTAAGTTAAATGACATAAAAAAATCGTCAATATTGCAATCATTTTGCATTGAGGCTCTTATTTGTCTACATATTTCTGTTTATATATTATAGTTTCTTTTTTTTCTCATCCTCCAGCGAATTTATTATATAATTACAATATATATATATATATATTCATTTATATCCAGCACATTTCTTTAATACAATTATTTTAACTTATATCACTCGCTTTTTAGTGAGATTAAGTTGCACGAGATTAAAAATAAGTAGATATTCATTTTTTTTTTCCTAGCACCACTAGCATAGGGTGAACGCACCAGTTATGGACATATTGGAATTTAAATGTAAATAATAAGCTTCCTTGATGATTTAAAGGTTCCAGTTTTTTTTATATTAAAGAACGATGCCCTCTATTGACAACTGTATGAACGAACTTCCCTAAAGAAAATTTTAAAATGCCTACCTATGGGTTTCATACTTTCCTACTAATAGTATTGTCAAGAATATATTGAACATTTATGTTATTTTTATCGTTATATTTACAGTTAAATAAAAATTTAGAATTTTTCCGCCATATGTCCATTACTGGTACCGACCCTCTGTACATTACTAGAACAATTAAAGTTGGATTTGCAAAAAAATTTTTTTTTTTAGGTTTTGATTATACCTGCATAACTGAATATTTTTCAATTTTAAAGTGCTAAATAGTTAAAGGATACCCAATAGATCCTAAATGTCCAACAAAGAAGTTTAATACTATCATAATTACTTCGGCATAAGCCAAAATAGACAAAAAATTCCTTAGCTATGTCCATCACTTGTGCGCTAACCTACTCTGGTATATAGTCAATTATTAATAGTTGATAGTTATATATTGACAATTATTTGTGAATACATATAGCTGGTTTCATTTGCAAGTGTTGATTATTGTTTTGCTTTGTTTAGATTTATTTTTTTTCCTTTAATAAAATTTTTTCAATCTTAATAATTGATTGTTATTTTAGTGACAGAGGATAGGTAACGAAGGAGTGTTAAGATGAAATAATTTAATAAGTTTATTAAAGAAATGTACTGGATATAAATGTATATAAATATATATTGTTATTATACAATGAATTCGCTTGAGGCTGAGAAAAATTATGCAATAATATATAAACAGAAATATGTTGACAAATAAGAGCCTCAATGCATACTGAAAAACATTAAGTTAAAATAATTTTATTAAAGAAATGTGCTGGATAAAAATGTATATATATAGTACTTATATAATAAATTCGCTGGAGGAGGAGAAAAAAAATATACAATAATATATAAACAGAAATACGTTGATAAATAAGAGCCTCAATGCAAACTGATTGCAATATTGACGATTTTTCTATGTGAAATCTATCTTAAACGTATACCTTAGGTTGAGTGACATCTAATTTCTGTTAGCAGCCTTAAACAAGATTTAAATAATTTATATACCAGCCAAATCATTAACGTAATAATATACAATAAAAAAAATTACCAAAGGATTTAAAACTTTGTCTAGCATAAAATAATTTTAAACGAAATATCAAATATTGTAACTAAAAAAAAATTGAAAAGTAAAGCATGAATGTTATGTCCTTGAAATGTCTCTAAACGTACAATAATCACAAACAAAAGTTGCCACTTCACTATAGCTAGAATAGACAATTTTAAATAAAAAACTATATATATATATATATATATATATATATATATATATATATATATATATATATATATATATATATTTAAATTCTATTTATACTGTAAATAAATAAACAAGTAAGTATTTTGATGAAAAAGAAGGAAAAAAATAATGGGAGTTATGCCTTATAAAGAGTTAAGATTATTTTAATAGAATAAACTCTTGTTTCTTAAAGCGATTGAAATCCTGTACAAATTCAATAATTTATAACGAATTATATATCAATACCTTATAACGAATTAGTGTCTTATAAATAACCTCCCATTCCTCAGCGTATCGTTTGCGAAGATCTTAGATAGCAAATTTATCATATTCCTTGAACTAAATAACCATTCAATTGAGTTCTTTACAATGAAGATTTATTGTATTACAAGAATAAATACTGGAGTGAGTACGAAATTCCAATTCTGTACGTACTCGTGGACTCCAATATATCTCTGGAGAAAGTCTTCCGTTTCCAGTACTTCAGAAGAGTACGCTATCTGTGCCGTTTCACGGTAACAGGAGGCGGGGATAGAACGAAATACATACGACATATAAATGAGTAGTCATAACTTAAAGCAGTAACAAATCAAACTGCCTTCACATCTGCCCCATCCGACTCCAGCTGTTATCCAATTATGTCCCTTTTATCATGAGTATTCTTCCGCATTTGTCTACAATTAAATATCATTCGATACACTGGATCGTTTGTTTTTTTCTCCCTTATTTTTTCGTATCATCCCAATAATAGGTCCCAGAGACAGACTTATTAATATTAACCTAAAACCAAGCTCCAGGAATATATATTTATATTCTTATTACATTTATATATATATATATATATACATGATGTAGTAATGTATAAATAATATTGATCTATTAAAATCAATTTTACTTCCATTTTTACTGTCGATATTCGGATTTCTTTTATTTTTTAAGTGAAAACTTCTTTAAGCGCGTTTTGCACTTTTTTTTTTAGAGTGAATTAGATGATCCGTCGAGGCGAATGTTCAGCATTTCATCCTCTTTATAATGAACTATTATTTATAATTTATATTTCATATTATTAATCTCGCCATGTTGATTTTTCCACTTCTATCGTGTGGTCTAAAGCTTACCTTAATTTTTTTTACTTACAAAAGCTATAGTTTTCTTTATTATAAGGGATTGTTATTTTTTTTTTAAAGAACTTAAGGCAAAAAAAATTGTCAGGAATTTCAGTAAAAATATCTTTAATGGGTAAAACTTATGGGTCATCGTCAGAGCATTCAGCTAACCCATTAAAGAAATTTTAACTGAAATTCCTGTCTATTTAATTTCATCGAAATCCAACTACAATTTTTTGTATCTACTTTTTATTTATTTTTTATCTATGTTGACATAAGTTTAATATATTACAGATAGATATTTGTTAACTTTTTATTAATTATGAGGATGATAAATAATTTCAATTTGTTTTGTTTAGCTCGTCAAACGAGTATAACAATTAAGAGTTCCATTAGAATTTATAGAAGTCTATTTCTATATTACTTCTATCTTTATTTCATTTGTATGACGAAACTTTTAATTTTTAGCCCTGATGTTGAGCCAAAACCTCGGCAAGCTGAATAAAACAAATCTTGATTATTTATCATCATAAATTTAATATAATATCTATTTAGTTCCACTCATCCCTAAAATCCTCCTCGAAGGTTGAAGCGGCAGTGGCACAACGATCTTTTGTAGTAAATATCTTGGATTTCTGGCAATGGCCAGATTCTCCACTCAAAACATGAGTGTACGTGGCTAAGGCCCTCTCGGTCAAACTCTACTGGCTTTAGTACCAATCACGTGTTTGAGAGAGTTGCTCAGGGATCTCTTGAAGTCCTGCTTTTCTTTCTATAGTTGGAGGCGAAAGTCTGGCTTGGGGTTCCTTGCCTGATTGTATATAATTATGAATGTGTTTTTATGTTTTTTAACTTACTTATCTTTAGGTTATTTTATTTTTTTATTGTACATAGTTTTTGATTATTATTTAGTTATTATTTTACTTTTGTTAATCTTATATTTTCTGTATATATGGTGTGAATGTGTTCATATATCACTATAATTATTTTCCACGTGACAGATTATAATATTTCTAAATAAATAAATAAATAAATATATATATATATATATATATATATATATATATATATATATATATATATATATAATCATGTAATGTATTTTTCAATCTACATATACTAAAACGTAAATAGAAATTAGAAAACATTTAAATTACCGAGTTTTGAAGGTTTTCAAGGGAGGGAGAAGAAGTATTGTACCAGAGGCTATTTATTTCATTTATGACAGTGTGATTTATCACCTCCCAACTGCCTCGCTATCATCCCCATCAGGAGGGTCGCCCGGAGAGTCAAGAAGAAGGGAAAAGTATCGCCAACTTTTTCCCTCGGAGGACTTGCCTAAGAGGTCGGTAAGAAGAGGGTAGCTATAGAGCTGGGGAGTAGAGTTAATTGAAGGAGATGAAATATGTTAAGGCTTTGGTTATCTGTCATAATTCCTCAACGGGTCCCGCCATTGACAAAGGCGCGTGTCAACAAAGATTAGATTATCCATCACCGGGAGTACAAGTTAATAACGAGAGGGGGGGGGGGCGAACAATTTACACGGGGTGCCCCCTCCCGCTAATATTTCAATGGACTGTCCTCGCCAAGATGGATCGTTGTCTCGGTTCCACTGAGATTGCCTATAGATGAGCCCGGGAGTTCTCCTTGCCCTCTCAATTATTCACCTCCTTAAGTGGCAACATTGACGATCGGATATTGCTTTAAATTGAACTAGTTGTGTATCCATTCTTCTTACAACCATAAAAACACCGAGCATGATCTTAGAGTTATCCGAATATTAACAAGAATCATTTTATTATTTAAATGAAATGAAACTTCCTTGGGGTATTTTGGATCAGATTGTTGGATTCACCGACCCTGATAACTTGTAAATTATAGTGAATATTTAATAGTTGACCGTTGCATTATAAAGGAAGGAGATGGTCCGGGGTGGCTGTCATAAATAGGCTAAATAGTGGCAAAACTATTTTATTAAAAGCCAACGTTTTGACCCCACTTTGCAGGTCTTCTTCAGGGTTAGAAAGGACAAGATATAAAAAGATAGAGAATAATGGAAATTACATATGACACCATCGTTTCTGTAGAAATATATTCACATTTGCATATATTATATATTACACTACAAAAATTTTTACCATCTATTTACTTCAGTTTAGGATCTAGTTACTTAGCTTACTCTGTTTATATTTTAATGCACTTACTGTTTATAATTTTAATAAGCTTATTCACATTGTTTATAATTTTTTGTCGTATGTAACTTCCACAATTCTCTATCTTTTTGTATCTTGTCCGTTCTAGCCCTGAAGAACACTTGCAAAGTGGGTTCGAAACGTTGGCTTTTAATAAAATAGTTTTGCCACTATTCAGCCTATTTATGATCGCCTCCCCGGACCATCTCCTTCCTTTGTAAATTATAGATAAGCATGTAAAAGAGTTGGAATGTACTAAATCATCGTCCACGTACAGTTTTCTTTTCATCAAATAATTAACATCCATCTAAAACTTCGTAAATGGCTTCATTTTATGTGAACATGAACTGCAATTGTTTTATCCAAGAAAATTCTCATGGGGAGTTTTCAATCTAAAAATGGATAAACTTTGTTGATTTAATGAATTACAATAACATCATGAACGTCTAATTTCTTTCTACTTTAATCGTAAGGTAACTTAATCAGAAAATCGAAGAAAAAAAGGTGGCCAACGAAATATTCCTCCGTATGGCGTGACTTCCATCCCCCAACATGTCAAAACAACCAGGTTATACAGGCCAAACGGCCAAATATTTTTGTATGATATCTTTTTTCTCGAATAGGTATTTCTGACTTTTTAGTATTTCATTGAATTGATTAATTTAATTAGAAACCTTCCCATTTTTCAAAGCTAAAAATATTTCTAGATGTTTTAGTTATCGCGACAAGATGAATTTTCCATTCACGAATAATAATTTGATAAAATGAGGTCAGTACCGCGGCCAATCAGATATAAATCTTATTCTATATATTAAATAAAAACATTTATTAATACATATTTGAATTTTTAGTTGATTTTTTTATTTGTTCGTTTACATGAATGAAGAACAATGACATGAATTTGGGCTTAAGTAGGTAGTTTAACTATTGAAAAGAAAAATTCATATTAAACTACGTACGTATATAGGACACGGCCACAAGGAGTCGACTGAAAAAGACCAGAATGAGAGATCTTCGTTCTCGGATGAGAGATTACCTAAATCAAAGATGTAAACAATAACAAGGAAGTGGTACTGTTGAGTTATTCCTCAGTCAAATAATGGCAATCATTCATCTTAATACAGAAAAACATGGCTTGTGCGGATAAATATTTGAACAGAAAAAAAAATTATATTTCTTTGTTTAACTAAGGCAAAAGTTATTTAATTATATTTCCAGTACACTTACTAATGAGTACTCCTCTTCCTCCAAGTTCTCTCCAGACCTCTCGAATCTAGGTACTATTTAATTACCCCTGGAGAAAGGCCAAGGGGGCCACTAACGATGAGGGGGGCGATGATTTATCCCCGGGTCTTATCGCCCCCGGCAATTGGCCGCAGATAGGGCCCCCCATATTTCCTCGGAGGACACGTATGAATGGCCGAGGCTTCAGCAGATATTCCGTCCTCTTCGATAGCCTCCTTCCGAGGGTGATGGATGTTCTTCTTCGGTGGTTCTTCCAGTTCCCAAGACCTCCTGTAAGACCACATCGGGGTAACGACTGGAGGTTCGCCTCCGCCGGTGGTATATCGCCATCGTTAGCTTCCGACCGCTAGCTGCTAATGTCAAAAGCTACCACGTTTCGGTGGAAGGTATACTTTTATAGTAGAGTTCCCACTGAAGTTCAACATCATCAGCGATGAGGATAAACAACTGGTTGTAATTGATTAGCAAAAGATAAATGGAAGATAATTACAGAAGGAATAATTAAAAAGATTTGCGGATTCGCCAGTCACGAAGAACTATACAATTCGAAAAACCGCAATTTCTAATTTAGGAAACAATTTAATGCGCCAGATCGTGCCCCAAATTCCGTAATTCAGAATTTTTTCCTCTTGACAATTTCTTTTATTTTTCTTATATATATATTTTTAATTTAGTTAATTTGATACCTTATTCCTTATGTAACCAATAATCATTGTGTGGTTCTATTTTTATAGTTTTATTAATAGTTTTTTTTTTGTTTCAGGTAAGAAGCTATTAGCTGATTTGTAATCTGAATTTTCGATAAAAGTAAGTTATGATCATTAAAATTTAAAATTAGGAGTACTATTTCCATTTTTTTAGTGTTTTTAACTGTTGATGTGAGGTATACTATGGTCTGCATTTATTTTATCTTTTCTTTCCTATAGTATTGGATTTCTCCTATTATATTATAACTATTTGCCCCGTTGGAATAATTCGGTTAGCATATTGGTCAGTGAAGGAATGAAAAAAATAATAAAGAAACAGGTTAATGCAATGTTTTATGAGACGGGAGAATTAATTTTCTTTTTGCCTTATATAATGGTTCATCCATAATAATAAATTTAAACATGGGTACAGATTAGTATAGGCTATATCTTTATTATGTTATTATTACCATGATTTTTTTTTCAAATGAAGAATTCTTCAGGCTATTTAGCACTTTTTTTGTGGGGAGAGAATTAGATCGAGCCGTCAGATATCCGGTGCGCAATGCTCGGCTAAAGTCGGCTGGAATCGACTAATTAAAGTGTTTTTGCCTATGGATTAGAATATCTCAAAAACTAAAAATATGACCTGCATACTGTAAGGGAGAGAATTGTTCAGTATTCCATCCTTTTTATAATGAATTATTATTTATAATTTATATTTCATATTATTAATCTTGCCTTATTGGTGCTTTCACTTCTATCGTGTGGTCTAAAGTACACAACTAAGTTTTTAAAGGGAGGAGGAATATCTAGAGAATTTTTTAATCTTTTAAATTATCATGTGAGCAATCTAATTTAAATTGCATATTTTTTGCTAAAATAAAGTTTATATTTCTTCATAATTTTTCCCCTAAAATTTTAAGAGATTTTTTTTCCTATTTTTCAAAACTGAAGAAAAAGTTAATCTTAAAAAGATGTGAAGATATAGTTCAGTTCTGTATTACGAAATATTAATTTTACTAGAGACAGTTTATCCTCTCTCGATCCCTCCACTTCTGAAACAATCAGTTATAAAATTTTCTAATTTTTTCCAATTGTGTGACAAGTATTTTTTTTTATCTTGCTTTGCTTTTCTGTCAATGTACTTTTTTCCATTATACAGTGTTTTTTTTAGTTTTTTTTTTATTATTTTAATGTATATATTTTTACTTTATACCAGACTGAAACGACAAGAAACCGCTCGACGTTTCCGAATACTTCAGCACTTCACTAGACAAACGCTCTAAACTTCCAATTAATTAAAAAAGACTCATGTAACTCCACTAAACCATCAAATTCCTCTCGTATCCAATCCTTACAATCCAAAATCCTTCGTAAAATCCTCAATGCTCCCTACTTTGTTACAAATAAAACCATGCATAATGACCTTAATGTTTCTTATGTTCCAGATCTGGCCCAATCCAGATACCTATACTTCCATAATAAACTTCAGAATCATCCCAACCCTCTCGCTACTAACCTTGTTTCCTCTTCAATTCCTGATAACCCTCCGAGGCGTCTGAAAAGAAGATGGCCCGTGATCTCCTAATGTAGACATATCATTAGAGTGCTATCATTGGGTAGTTACTCAACGAGGGTTTTCACGTCGTTATATCCATATTTTCAAATTTACTAAACGTATTTCTTTGTAATACAGTTGTAAATATCATTAAGAAATAATAAAAAATATATATATATTTTTATTTGTTTTCTTCTTATTTTATTTTTTCTCTATTTATATTTTAAATTGTATATAAAATGTACGAATGAAAACATAGACCTATAATGCTCAAGGCTCTAGATTGTGGTAGATTGTATTAATTTCTACAGTAAAAATATTAATTTTTTTTTCAATGTCTTTCGCTGTAACTATAGTAAGATATTGAGTTCTGAAATTTCGACTCGTCAACTTATTCATCAAAATTCGTCTCTCTTAAGAGCCGGAAATGAGATCTTTATGGTATAGATTGTTATCTTAGTCTTTCTTTCTTTTTTTTTTTTGCTCTCATTAAGTAATAAATAACACTGCCTTGACAAAATTAGTCTTAATATCTGCGTATTTTTTTTAACTCTGTGCTCTGAGAGCAAGTATAATGGATTTCTCGGATTTCAGTGAAATTGGGGGAATCGCGTTACGTGCAGCGATGCTCTTCCGTGGTAAATATTGTAACTCTTGCACAAGAGAGATTACCCCTTGACGACTTCGGATTAAGTTTAATTACTCATCGATGTTATGTAGTGTTGTGTTACGAAAATGTTACAATTTTTCTCTGTTTTAAAGCTTTCACTATCATCAAGCCGATTTTATTCCGTGTCCTTCGCCAAAAAAGAAAAAAAAAAAAAAGAAGTGGAGTTAGATTGGATCCTGGAAGGACCGAAGACTGAGGACCCTGATGACCATGAGATACGTGAGGTGGTATTAGCCACTGTAGATGAAGGATAGTCATTACCCGGGTATCATGTCTGCGAGTAACGGGTCTCCTAGCTGTCCTCCTACACCGAGCTCAAGACGGCTGACCAATTCACCTCACTATTCTCGGATAATAATATCCTAAGAGGATGAATCAAGTAAATACTGAATAAATAACATAAGTAAGTGCTCCAAATATCTGATAATTTTATCGTTTAATAAAACTTTGTTATTAATCCACTTTGATTCAATATTAGTCGTGTCCTGTATACAGGTATCGGACTAATAATTCATCAATCATAAGCACAGACTTCGAGGAGGCGATCGCTTCCTTCCTCCAATAAAAATGTCGAAGGGACGATAATATCCTTTCGCCTCACTCCTCAATAATTTAAGGTACAAAAAAATAATAAAATGAATAATGAATAAGCTACTTGAATAAATCAAATGAGAAAACTAATATCGATTAAAAAAAGTCGGTTAGCTGGCTAACACTCGTGAAGCCCTCTCCTAAAGTAAATCTTAAAAACTTCTTTCTTAAAAACTTAAAATCTCTTAAAGTATTATTGTCCGTGTAGTTACATTTAATAGGACTTCAAGAATCACTTAAACACCATGTCATATAGGTAGTTAATTTCTTTTTTTTTCTAATTAACTATATAATAAAATATGACTAGTTTGCAAGACTTGGTTACTTGAACTCAAGTGACTTCAAAACTTGAATTTCTGTTGAAGATTGAGATTCGAAATCTTTCATTATCGTATTTATACCTTTTATTATATATTTTACGAATTGTTAAGTGGAATTATAATCAACCAATTTTACAGAAATGTTCAAACATAAATCATATTTTTCGTTTTTCTTCCTATAAGTCCTTTAAATATATATTTGTTTTCTACTTAATCTGATCTAGATAAGGCATTGTATTTCGTTCATGAGAAGAAAATTCTTCCAATAACCTATAAATCTTGTTTCTAAAATTTATTTATGGTGACTGCAAACTATATTTATGGCAATCTGGTCTAATGATGTATAGTTTACCATATTAATTGACGTTTATTAGGAGAGGGCGTGTTCCATCGACCTTGGGGTTCGATAATGTATAGTTTATTATTATTATTATTATTTATTAAATATGCTTTATGTTTACTATGCGATTCGAGCTTGATAAAGCAAAAATATATGGTTCACAGAATTTTCATTCTTTATATTCAAATATCTATCCGCACCTGTCATGGTTGTGACAATTAGCAAATATTTTGTTACGCTAAAAAAGGGCATGATAGTCATGCTGAAGAATAGTGCCAAGCAGTTTCTCTTCTCTGGTCTGTTAACAGCCTTAAATCAGGAAAGGAGATCTCTTATCAAGCTTCTTTTCAGTTGCCTCCTGATGAACATGTCACCCGTGGCTGTTGATAAGTCAGTTGTGATGTCCGTGTAGTTTAAGATGAAATCGAGAGTGGAGAACACGTATGTGCTGGTCAATAGTTGGTTGTCACAGGTCGGTATGTTAAGTTTTTTCGTTTATGTACCAGGGGGCTGCACTTATTAGTCTTAAAATTTTAGATCGAAAATATTGTAATTTTTGTAAGCGAGTCTTGTGAGGTGTATGTCCAAATGGGTTTGAGCATTTAAGTGATTGTATTTAGTTTTGTCAGATTTGCAATTTGGATTTGAAAAAAAGTGATTAGATAGATAGATAGAAAATAACTTTATTCTGGGACACAGTCCCATGAGAATAACAAAATAGAACAAAATTAAAAGATTACATCTGGCCAAAATAAAATCAATCGAAAAAAAGAAATAATTTAAAGGAAGTATAAGGTAAACATTCTAGATAAAAAAAAACGGAACTATATACATAACAATTAACACTAGGACAAGACACTTAAAGTTATTTGTACTGATAGACCAGTATACATTATTAAGAAAACAATAAAGAACTAAAAAATAAAAATTATTATAATATTTTCAGTCGCTTGTTCAAAGTCTTTCGTTTCATTTTGGCTTTTGGAACCCATATTCATATTTTTTTCAAAAAAATATTCATAATTTAAATAACATTCTTAAAAGTTATAAACTTTTAAAATGAAATTATATCTACTGAAAGTAGTTTAATGCACATCACCAGATTTTAAAAATTATAACTGTCGTGATTTTTGGTCTGTTACGAAAATGTGGAACACGATCGATTCGCAAAAGAATAAAAAAAAAAAAAACCAGGCCGTTAAAGAAAGGAAAGTGGTTTATGGTAATTGTATCGAAGGCGATGTCTAAATCGGTGAAACCTCATCACAAGAGTGGAAAAACCACCGCATTTCCATTAAGAGGATCTGAACGTATGACCCTACGGTAGCTGGAGCGGTGGCTGGCAAGAAGCTATTAGGAAATTTACAGGAATCCAGGACGTCGAAATATCACAGGGAGCCATTACCCAGCATTGATGGAATTACGTGGTCACTGCCTAGCTACGGGTCACGTATCCTGGCCATGCTTCCACGATCCCATCCCTCCAGGAAATGTGGGTGTAATTCGGGGGCGGCTATTGAGCAAAACCAGTGGCTCCCTCTATTACTTTTATTCAGTCACTATATGGAAATATCTTCGCGTATTTTCAACCGTTCGGTTCATCCTCTTTTTTTTTTCTCTCTCTATAAACTGTTAACGTTATAAGGTTGCTATGATAATGATGCGGAGGAGATTACAGCTTTACATAAAGATGTAACGGTTGGCTTTATGTAAAGTATAGCAAACACGGAAAGGTATGGAGTTACATTCATTCAGAGAGCATCTTCATAGGCAATAGACATTTTCTCGGAATCATTTTTTTGAAAGGAAACCACACAAAACTTCAGACATGTGGTAGTTATGCCATTGAAATTTGTGATGAATATTTTTATAAACTAAAAACCGGACCTGCATACTGTAAGCGAGGGAAATGTTAAGCATTTCATCCTCTTTATAATGAGATATTATTTATAACTTATATTTCATATTATTAATCTCGACTTGTTTTCACTTCTATAGCATGGTCTAAAACACACACCTTAGTTGGTTTTTTTAATCATTCTTTTTTATTCAGTATGTCGCTGATTTGCCCCGATCACGATACCTACCTTTTCATGATAAACTCCAAATCCACTCCAACCAATATGTTTTCAACATTTCTTCCTCCTCGATTAAGATGTCTGAAAGAAAGTGGTCTCGGGATCTCCTTATTAAGAACTATTTAGTGATCGTCACTAACGGATCCAGGATTTAATTTTTGGGAGGTGGGGTTCAGCCCGAAAGATTTTTTTTTCAGATACATATAACGATAATTAATTAGGAAAAAGAGAAAGAAATTAACAACTACCTATATTAAATGGTGTTTAAGTTGTCCTTGAAGTCCTATTAAATGTAATTACACGAACAAGAATACTTTAAGAGATAGTTTTTAATATTTTTTTCTGTTAAATTTGGTTATATTTTACCATTTTGGGGGGGAGGGGGGAGGGCTTCAGCCCGAAAGTCCTCCCCCCTTGTAGATCCGCTTGTGGTGATTGTAAACAATGGGTAGTATCTCAAAAAGTTCAGTCCACATTTACTGGTTGTGTTTTATGAAATCTAGTTGTAAATTTAAATTTTTTAAAAAAATGGGGACAATTAATAAGAAATCAGGATTTGAGGTGTAGCTTCGTTTTATGCTGCTTGACGGAGTTTGTGTGTCGTGTCCTATTCTAGCCATCAAGAACTATCAGTTCTTCAGTTCTATCACTTCATCAAGCAGTTCTTCAGATTAACCACTAATCATTGCCCTAATTAATATTAATGTTATATTTTGATGAGATGATCATATAGAGGTATTTATAAACTTGAAATACTACAATTTATTTATTGTTTATTTTTTTGTAAAATAATGGGATATTTATTCATTTATTATTATTATTATATTTATTTATTATTATTATTTATTTATTTATTTATTATTATTATTATATTGATTTATTTATTGTTGTTTTTTTTTGTAAAATAATGCGATATCATAAAATATATATAAAAAAGAGTGGTAGCTTCAAAAATTATAATATTAAATCTGAAATATATGTCCCAGTTATTTAATTTGGAATCCTTTTCTATCCGTGTTTATTTCCGATTTTTGTCAAATGGTTTAAATTAAAATAATTTCGAGAACGATTTGGTCGGGGGGTGCGGTCAAATAAATACTAAATTTTTAAAAAAAAAGTGTTTTCAATCGTTTCGCCGACGTTTAGACCCACTATGCAGATCTTCATCAGGGCGTGTTATCAGACACTTCAGGAAGCAGTTGATAGACTGGCAGTTGAAACAGGTCTAGAGGACCTGCAAGGTGGGTCGAAACGTCGGGAAAACAATTCCTTCTCATATTATATCATGGTCAACCATCTCTATATCATTTAAAATAATTTCAATTTATTTTTTTTTAATCATCAACGTCAGTACTATAACGTTTTGTTGTGAAATTGTAAAAATATAAATAAAACAGGTTGGTACTAATTATTCATATTAGATTTCTTGGTGATCTCTCAGCAAGCTCTTTTTCAGCCTTCTTCTGGTCTGCTCTGGCATGTCCTTTGTCGCCATATTCTTTACATATTTGTTGCTATGTCCTTGAAGTGTGTCATGAAATATTTTCTATGTGGATTTAATGTGGTCTTGAACATTTGATGTGCGTTGGTCTGTATGTAATGTTATGTTGCTACTTGTGATTAATCTCTATGCTTTCGATTTGTAAGTTTGTTGTGTTTTTGCAGCTTTGCAAATTTGTGATGCGTAAGAGATAAACGATAAGTAAAACCCTTTATATTTTAATATGCATACCACACTGAATTTTTTTTTTTTTTTTTTAATTTAACACTGTAAGAGAAACTACCCATTGGTAGCACTCCAATCATATTTCTATATTAGAAGGTCCCGAGGCCATCTTCTTTTCAGACGCCTCGGAGGGTTGTGAGGAATAGAAAAGGAAGCAAGATTGGAAACAAGAGGGTTCGGATGGTTCAGAAGTTTATTATGGAAGGATAGGTATCTGGATTGAGCTAAATAGGAAATATATGCTACATTAAGGTCGTTATGGATGATTTTATTTGTGACAAAGTAGGGATCGTTGTTAGAGATTGAAATTTAAAAAATAATTATTTTCAAATAAGCAAATTATTTAAGAATGAGGTTTACTCTTTGTTAGAACTTGAAGAATCCAGAAGGCTGAAGGTATACCGTAGGCGTCGATGTCTGATCAGCATCCGACTTGCTAAAGTAAATGTTGTACTCTCGCTGATCCGAAATAGGCTTCTCTGTTTTATAGATTTTGTTCACCTCGCCCTCAGCTTATTTTCATTTGCTCTTTTTAGACCATGTTTGTTGAAAAAGTCCTAAAGGCTTGTTAAACACATCCTGGCGAATTTGTTCTTTCAGCATGTCTAGATCAGATGTGGAACGGAAACAACAATTCAGGTGCTAGAATCGTCCTTGGTCGATGATGAGAAAGTAGTCCGGGTTGAGGACAAGTGAAGGAAGATAAAGACCGATTTCGATGATTTCATATGCAAATTGCTTTAACAAATGGTGAATGAGTTCGTCATTTAAGGCCTCTTATATTCATTAAAATCTATAAGTATAAAAGAGAGTATAAAAACCTGATGAGATGTATGAAGTTAGGTGTAGGTTTTTTTTACTATGTCATAGATTATTTAATCGCATCTAACTACAATAATGTATCAACAAAAATATGATTACAAAGCCGGTATTAATTCTACATGTGCTCAATACTCAAAAATATTTATATATATGTATAACCGATTTTGATAAGAATCTATAGTGGATTCAGACTTTGTTTGTAAAAACTAATAAAAGAGTTAAATTCTAATTTGAATGTTTAGAGGAGGGAGTTCTTCAAGCAGAAAGCTCCACATATCCCTCCAATCATCTCTGGAAACCATTAGTGATAAGGTCTTTGCAAAACCAAGACTAGTAAAAAAAAATCGCTTTCTCTAACAAAAATTGAAGCAAAATAGTTACTAATACTTGACAATTTTAGTTACTATATGTAAAGAATTGTTTTAACCAAGATACTTTTGCATTTAACTCTTCTAATTTTTCATTCAGGCTTAGATTTCTTCCATCTAAAAAATTACAATAATATCTCTAAAGCAATAAGTTAATAGTTAACTGCAAGACTGTTACGAGAGTGTTGCGCAAGACCAAGACCTAGATCAAGATGGAGTTTGGAAAACCAAGACTCGTCTCGGTCTCGCATTTGGGGCAATACTGCGTAAAACATTTCACATAATTTGGATATTTCTGTTAATCACTAGGTAATACTTAGTACTCTGAAACGTTGAGATTTCTCAAATTATTAAAAGTTGTTAACTTTGAGTACAGCAATTTTTCTTACTCGTCACATTTTTTTTTTTTTAATTTATATATATTTTTTCATTTTATTTATTTATTTTGAACTACAGACTGTGTGATATTGATTGCATTTAAGATAAGTTCCTGAACATAGTGCTAATTGATGGAATCCATAAACTGATTGAATCCAGTGATAACTGGATAACCTAAGACTTCCATTGAAGTCATATATTGACATAATACTTGATAAGAGTGGTGAGTTTAGAAGCGATCTGCTGGATTCCAGCAGCTCCTTTTTTTGTCTTTAACACTTTAAAATTGAAATAATATACAGTGATGCAGGTATAATCTCCATTTAAAAAAATACTTTTTTGCATTAGCGTTCGACAGCCCGATATTGAATTGTTTTAGTAATGGATAAGAGGTCCGTACCACTAATGGACATACCTCAAAAAATTCTATAATCTTTATTAAATTATAAAGATAAAGATACAGAGAAGATAAAATAAATGTTCAACTTTCTCTAAGGAAAACTGTTAGTAGGTATGAAATACACTGATCTCAAGAGCACCATAGAAACAACAATGATAGGAATTTTATAATTTTCTTTTGGGAACTTTGTTCTTACAGTTGTCAATAGAGGGCCTTGTTTTTTAATCTAAAATAAACTGGAACCTTTAAATCAACAAGGAAACATAGCATTTACATTTAAATTTCAATATGTCCATAACTGGTTCGTTCACCCTAACCTAGTGGTGCCAGTAAAAAAAATAACATGAATATCTACTTATTTTTAATCTAGTGTAACTTAATAACAAGCGAGTGGGAAGTTAAAATAATTTTGTTAAAGAAATGTGCTGGATATAAATTCGCTGGAGGGTGAGAAAAAAAAAACAATAACATATAAACAGAAATATGTTGACAAATAAGAGCCTCAAAGAGCGCACTGATTGCGATATTGACGATTTTTTATGTGAAATATACCTTAAACATTTACCTTAGATAGAGCGACATCTAGTTTCTGTTAGCAGCCTTAAGCAAGATTTAAATACAGATTCTGTTCCTTTTAAAATCAAGAAAGGGCGGATATACCTATGTGGTTGATAAAGCGACCATATTCATACAAAAAGTTAACAACTAAATTTATCTAATTAGTTTATTGATCGAAAGGTTTTTTTCACGACGTTTCTTATTAGAGGGGTGTCTAAATGGAATGTTATTTTATTTAATTAGATGATTAATGATACAACCCCAATAGAAGCGTTACCCTCAAAACGAAGTGTTAACGTAACCGTTTTACGGCAGAAGTAAAATCCATAAAAACTGGAACCAATAAGGAAGCTTATTAATTACGTTTAAAGTCCAACCTGTCCATCACTGCGCTCCTTGTCCATAACTGATGCGCTCATCATTGTAGATGTGTATTTATTTTATACAGTTGTAAACTTTCTGAATAAAAAAATTTGTATTTCATTCAAATGGAATACAATCGTATGTATATGGAAGCAGCATGAATGGCAACCGTGGATATTCACTGAAGAAGGAAATCACACAAATAACGATGGTTCTACAACTTTCTCAATCGAGTCGAACACTTGATTTCGCGGGACGAACATGACAATTTTTCGCATCCTGCGACCTTGAAGAAGCAGGAGTCCTTAATGAAACAGAAAGGATATTGCCGAGAAGAGGTGAGATCAGCTCCTGACGGCCGAAGTGACTCAGTCCACTGTCACCGGTCACGACCAGAGAATATGACCCTTAATAACACGCTTGTGTCGCAGAGATTGGTCTTCAACCCAAGGTCCGTCTCATTAGTCGGAATATCTTTTGTCATTACTAACAGCATTCAACTCGTTTCTCCGACTTCTATTTTTTCTTCTTTTGATTTTATATAGAGTCTCTCTCTCTCTTTTTTTTTTTTTTTTTTTTTTTTTGTTGTCGCCTTGATCTTCGACCGCTTCGAATGTCTGTCCCACTTCCTCGTTGAAAATGACTCTACAGAAAGGTTCTTGAATAAGAGCGTGTACTTCATAAAACTGATGTGCTAGAAAGATAAAAGCACTCCTTGTCAATTCTCATTACTTTCATTTCTCGCACTATCTCTAGGGCTACTAATATATTATTCTGATTTATTATTAAATGAAAATGTTTTATTTATAATATATAGCTGTGAGACCTAGACACTAACCAGCGCTCTAAGAATTTTGAAGATTTGAGAGAAAATCCTAGGCACCATAACTAGAGTTAACGGTTATAGTACTGATATATGGAGAAGAAAGAATAAAAATTAGCTGCTTATAGAAACTGGTCAATCAATATCTCCTGATATGAAGGCACGGAACAATCCATCTGGAAGCCTCTACTCTCTGCATTGAATGCCTCATTAGTAGGCAAAAGAACATATGGAAGGCCAAAAAGTAGATGGATAGATCGAATCAACAAAGGAGCAACAGAGCAAACGGCTAGATGCAGATATCCTGAAAGAAATATAGCAAGATAGGCAAAGAATTAAGGTAGCAAAATTTCTGCGAAGCCCACACAAAAAAAAAAATACAAATATGCACCAATGAAAAAAATACCTAATTTAATAGGCGAAATTTAATATAAATCGAAATTTAATATAAAATATGTGTGACTCCAAGAAACGATGTCGATCAGAAAATTAAAAAATACTACATAAGGCGTCATTAGTGAGACATATTTTAATTAATCTATACCGGAAAACAATAAAAAAAAAAAAAAAAGCTGCAAATTATTTCACTATTGTTTATTATTTCCAAACAATTATACTTCTAAAATAACATTACCTTCTTAGTTACAAAGAAAAATAAATAAATGGTGATTCCAATTATTGAACTAAACTTTTTTTTAATTATTAGTAATATGCTAAAAAAACTAGCATTACTTCAGTAACACATTCAAAATTCAAAAACCAAAACAAGGGATATAACCTTTGCAGTAGAACACACAAAAAAAAAAACAAAAAAAAACTAGAGACCATATCATTGCTCCTACTTGTCCGATTTTAACGATTTTTTTTTAGTTTTTTAGGAACTTCCCGTAAAAAAAAGTGTATACCTTTTGTGTTATTCGGAATTTAATTTAAAAATCCCTCGTAACTTTTTTTCCAGCTTCTTTTCGTTGAAGTATGTTATATAGATAAATTTAAAGTGCTTCGAGAAAATGACTTTAGCGATGTTTCATCGAAGTACCGATTTCAAGTACTGATTTCGTTTAGGCGCTTTAGTCTTCAGCAACGCAGGTTTTTCGGCCACCATTTCGAAAGTAAAAGGCGGATAGTAATGTCGATGAAGGAGGATCATCCTCGGGTAAGCTCTGATTTTATATACAAATTTGAAAAAAATCGGTCCCGTAGTTTCGGATAAAATGCCCGGACGGTAGACGGACAAAAAAGAATCCTACGTATCCTGAAACGTGAAACCTCAAATTTTGAGAGGGAGTTAAGTTTTTGAATTTTTCGGTCGATCACAGTAGTCCATTACTGAAAATATTGAAGATGAGACAATTTCTAAATCATAGTAAATTATTTTAAAATAAATTGTATAATATTATGTTGGCCAGTTAAACCTACTTAGATTGTAATTTAGCAATACTAAACATTCTTACAGAGTGTATAGCTCATAAGCCATACAGATTCTCCACAGATTTAGAAGATATATCGAGACGATTAATTCAGAAACGATTGATCGTCTAATGGAATTTTAATAAAAATTAACAACTAAAACATTATATAGAGAATAGATGAATCATACTACAGTGTGAATGACCCTAGTCTAAATAAATAAGTTATTATTTCTCTATTATATAAAAAAGTTTTTATTGGCCATGTCATATTTTATTTAACGTATACTCTTATTATGGTTACAAATAGACAACAAGAGTAATTATAATTATTTAATAACATAAATTGGGAATATGGCACGATGTATAATATAGATTTTTCAAGAAATTGAAAAATTGTCCGAACTGTAGTTTCGTTACGTTTATTTCATGTTGATTAAAAATAGTACAATCTGAATAACATAGTACAGTAAATTACAGTTATACAATTTACAAGGAGTAGTACAATTAAATAAACAGTTGTGTCATTAGTAAAATGGGGGTTGGTCCGTCGTTAAGGGTATCTCCTTCCCCCTAGTAATGAATAATAATATACATGAACCTTTCAAGTTTATGTTATATTATACAACGAGACAAGTATTTGAGTGTTACACGTTCATGAATACATTTGCCAATATTATGCATTCAGAACAAGGTGCTTTGTGAAACGTGTGTGAGTCACAAAATGACATTTAGATCATTTTTATTCGATAACGGAAAAGACATTATGACTAATTATATCAATCATATTTTTATTTTATTTTTTTAATATAATCTATTCGAAGTAATTGCCAATCAAAAATTAATCAAAAATCTCTGAGTTATCACAATAATAATAAATACGACATGATTATTAGTTATATCACTGTTAATTGTTTGTTTTTTTTAAGTCATAATTTGTCCGTCACTCCAAAGATAGACATGGTAGTTATAGCTCATGCAAAGTCCTATTACTCCACTTGAACTTTCCATAAAAAAGGAATACTTTTATGAAACTCAATCTAAAACTACTCCTTTCAGTCAATTCGATGTTTTTCTTCTCTCGAAATTGGCGGGAAAAATCATTAAAATCGATTGTTGATCGAATGAGTAAATGAGGTAATGAGACTTTCAATTTACAATAACGTCATTGTTTTGTCCCTGAAATCAAACTGACTGAAAGGAATTCAGTGGAGTCACCAGCGAATTCAGGATTTAATTTTTTTTTTTGGGGGAGGAGGCTTGAGCCCAAAGATTTTTTTTTTCATACATATAGCGATAGTTAATTTGAAAAAAATATTAATTAACTACCTATACGAAATGGTGTTTAAGTGATTCTTGAAGTCCTATTAAATGTAATTACATGTACAATGATGCTTTAAGAGATAGTTTTTAATATTTTTTTTTCTATAAAATATGGTTATATTTTACCGTTTTTGAGAGAGGAGGGGAAGCTTCTACTCGAAATCCCTCCCCTCTCTCTCTCCCCCTCCCCAATACGCCTGTGAGTGGAGTTATAGGAACGATTATTCCGATAATTTCATATTGCTTAATGTCGGGAGTTATTTTGTTCTATTATTACGGAGCATAATGTCGTTATGAAGCTCCTTAAAATATTTCAGTTTGACACCAACAAGTTTACTGCTTGCTCTTCGAATCTCGTACAAGTGTTGACTCAATAGATTCTCCTGAAGGATGCCGACAATTATACAGATCACTAAAGATAAAAAGTCCTTTTCCGATGAGGTCGGGAGGAATAGAGAATAAAAGAAAAAAATAAAAAAGAAAAAGAAACACAAAAAAACCTTGGATTAATTTATATGTCGCAAGAATAAATCAACCCACGCCTGGAACGTCACTCTAACGTTGCCAAGGTCGGACACGACTTGACAGCTCTCAATGACATTATGTCCAAGTGTCAGAGTGCCTGGAAATCCCGGGTAACAACACTTCCCTTGACAGCAAGGACGTGGCCACTCTGAAGAGATCTTGATAACCAGTTTATCTTTATTAATATGTTTATATTTTATGATAATTCGAAAGAAAACTAATGACCAAACGGTCGATATTCGACCACAATCATTAACGAACACATTTGAGGAAAACATTAACGAATTCCCATGTTTGAAACATTTTTTCTCTACTCTTATATATTCGTTCATACATCGCATAGTTTTCTTTCTGCATCCCCTTTCCCTCCTAAGCATTGAACAATGGTAAATATACGTAATACTATAACGTTTTCGCTAACGGTTTTCAAGATACAAAATTTTTTTTTTTTTTAACTTTGATCTAAATATTGATTCATAGCCGATGATTAAAAACGGAATAAAAATGCTATGAACTTTTATAGGTTGCGCTGTCCCCTTGCTATGTAAATGCGTTCCCACCTACTTCCCACTAGCAGGTAATTGGTAAGAATATTAAAAGGATCCAGCCAAAACGGGGTCTGTCTGGGTGGACAACGGCCTCAGGATCTTTGATAATAATAATTAACAGTAATTAATACCTTTGCTGAGAAGAAAAAAAAAGGATAGAAAATATATTTCAGAAAACAAACCAAAAAAAAAAAAAAAAAATATATATATATATATATATATATATATATATATATATATTACCATATGAATCAGATTAAAAATAAATATACAGAAGTATAAGTTTTTATACACTTATATAGGGATAACAGCAAAAATTGAAACAAAAATAACTGTTAAGTGATATTCTAAAACAGAGAGTTTATTATTCTAAAGAAAAGTAGACATTGTTTTACTTATTCATATATCATTAGGATTGAAAAAGATAAAATCATAGGAAAGCAGAAATAGCCTCAAAGGGAATAACCAAATAATGATATTAACTCATACTATTACAGTAACAGGTAACAGTTACATTAGCTAAAAACGGTTATATTTTACCAGCTGATCAAGCATATGAGAGTAATTGAAAACTAGTGTTGCCCAAATACGAAATCGAGAATAGTCTTGATCTTGCAAACTGAGTCCTGGTCTAGGTCTTGGTCTTGCACAAGAGTCTCGCAACGGTCTTGCAGTTGTTTATTAGCTTATTAATATAGAGATATTACTGTATTTTTTTAGTTAGGAGAAATCTAACAAAGCAATAATGAAAAATTAGAGGTGTTAAATGCAAAATTATATTGGTCATACCAATTATTAGCATATAGTAACTAAGATTGTCAAGTATTAGTAACTATTTTACCTTAATTTTTATTCAAAAAATCGATTTTATTTATCAGCCCTGGTCTTGGTATTGCAACAGTTAGGAGACCGATTTTGGCAACACTATTGAAAACCCCCAACATATCACATCTAATAATTATTTTTACATTCACTTACCGATTGAACATATAGTAAAGATAAAGTATTATTACCTAGGAAGTGCCGTTAAAATCTAGAAATCACCATTGACGAAAACCTCTAACCACCCCTCATCTCCCGAAAGTCAATAGGTACCCTTAACTTATTTCATCGTTCCCGACACCTACTCCCACAACCTATTCGCAAGCTCCTTGTATCCTCTTTTATTTCCCCCCACTTTGACTACGGCTGGGAGATGTACGGAGTCATCCCGATGGTAATCGAGGATAGACTGAAGCGATTTATGAATTCCTGCTCAAGGTTTGTCTTCGGTATTTCGAGGCGGTCTCGTGTCCCACCTTTACGACGATTTAAAGTAGCTCTTCACTTCTTCCCGCTGACAATATTTCCTCGAATATTTCCTATTCCAAACAATCAACACCCGAAACCCTGTCTATATCTACAATCTCCTATATTTTAAAGCAGTGGTCCACTCCCAGAAAATAAGATCCCGAGTTTCCGACCTTTATATCCCTTCCCATAGAACTAAGACATCTGAATATTCCTTTATTGCCCGATCCACTGCTTTCTGGATTTGCCTGCCATCTGATATCCGCCATGCCTCTTCCTTTTCCTCATTCAAATATCATCTCTACCTATTCCTCTTCACATCCCAAAATGACATTGTACAATGAAATAAATATTATGAATGAAATTTTGACTGAGGTGAATTGTTTTGAGTTTTAATTTTATTTATCAACCCATTTATTTTCTATTTCTATGGTCGTGAAATTTTTCGAATTGGAGTTTTCAACGCAAATAACACGGTTTGAGTCCAAATAACCATGTCCAGCAAAATGGTCTATGTTTGTGTATGTTTGTCATGTGTGAACAGTCTAGCTCGAATACGAAAAATCATACGAAATTCAAATTGCGTATTTAAGATTTGTGTAAGGCTGGGAAGCAAAAGAAAGTTTTTCGTCGAAGTTGGCTAACCGGAAGTGCATCTTTATGTTATTGATATTATCAACAATTTATATTATATTCTTTATATTATTGATATTATCAAAGTAAGTGCCATAGGAACGATTAGAATATGATAGAACTGCTGACTATTAGAATTTTCTTTCTGAGCTATTTTGCCAATTATTTCATATTTTGTTTTTCAACTTTTACAAATTAATATATAATATTAGATTGTTCAAAGACACTGTTAATTAGCGATTACAAAAGTTTTACTTACACTTACCTATGTATGGAATATATTAAGGGCGATATTGCGATCATCAAAATTTTCAAATCTAGTTTTCAACGTAAATACATATTTTGAGGTTCTCTGATTCGAAATAATCAAGTCCCGCAAAAGGTCTGTGTTGTCGTGTGTGAACAGCCTAGCTCAAAAAAGAAAAGTTTCACTAAATTAAATTGCATATTCAAGATTTGTATATGGTTTCAATGTGACAGCAACTTTTTCGTTAAAATTGGCTTACAGAAAGTGCCACTTTATATTAACGTTGATACATATTTTTGCAATTTTCTCTAAAATAGTTCTAAGGATTTTTATTAAACTTATTGGGTCAATGTTTTATTAAGTTATTTTTAATTTGAGGCAAGTTTTATTTATACTAATTTCTTATCGACTTAAATGGCGAATTTTGAAAAATTCTTTCCTATGATAGGTGCTAATAAAGAAATGAAGTTAGAAAAAAAAAGAAAAATAAATAGCATCGTTTAAAAAAAAAAAAATTGGTATTTGATGGTTATTTTTATTACCACATTAAAACTATATAATTAATAAATATGCAGTAATTAATTAATTTAAATAATTCAATTACAATAATCTTTTTTGTACTAAGGATACTAGATTACGGCAAGTTGTTGTTGACATTTGGCTAATATTTGAAGGATTCCTACAAGGTCAGATCGTGACGTAGCGTTCTAGTCCATACCTCGCCTTAGTTTAAGACTTAATGGCTTCTTAAATTTCTTGTTCTTCAAGATCCTGTCTTTCTTAATGATCCTTCTTGAAGAACTTGTCGGGTCGGAGGAACGGCCTATTAGTACAGAAACTATAACGAGCAATTACATTATAGGTAAGAAATATCCTTGACTTTATTTTCTATAAAGAATTATTCTTACCCGGTTTTAAATGATAACTAGTTTTTTTATAGGTTTCAATAGATTATATATATATATATATATATATATATTTTTTTTTTTTTTTTTTAAATAGATAGGAAATATTCTCTACGAAATATTTTGCAACAGAACGAAAAAAAAATGATCTTTAAAATGTTTCGGTACCATCGGAACTTTTACTGTCGATAGTTTTTCAGCTCTTTTGGTGCTAGAACTTTTTTCCCTTGCAACTTTTCAAGTAAACGTTTTACAAAACGTTTATTTTAAAAAGCCTTTATTTATTTTTATTTATTTATTTTTACAGTGAATAGTACAATCTGCCACATTGAAGGGCAAGTACAAGGCTAAATGTGTTCATTCATACCATATTTAAATATAATAGTGAAATAAAAAATTATAATAAAAATAAATGAGTAAACTAAAAAAAATATATAAAAATAGAATAACATATATAAATAATACATTAGCGAAATAAGAAATAGACCAATAAGTAAATATAAAATAAATCAATTATTTGAAATTAAAAGGATTTCGCTAAAAAATAGATCTACAAAGAACTTTTATTCATAGCTACTCAAACAATCGAGACATTAGAATCATGTGCAATCCATTCAAGACAAATTAAAACTCAAATTTAAACCCAATTATTGTTTTTCATTTAACGGAACTTTTTTTTAAGGACGTGAATAAATAAAAGTTAAGCTTCTACTATAAACCTGGAACTTTATTACAAAAAAATTCCTTAGAGCTTTTATTTTAAGAACTTTTGTCCTACAAATTTTTTTCCGGAAACTCCTAAAATGGAAGTTTTTATCAATGTTCAAATTTTTTTTAGCGTCTTTAATAATTTACGGTATCGAATTTTTCTGAATTAATAGACATTGGTTGTTAATTTTATTTTAAAATACAATTTTGATATTTTTAGAATATCTATCAGGTTATGAGTTCAGTCACTGTATTTTCGGGATGACTTTGCTTATTTTATTTATTTATTTTTTATTAACCGTAATTACTTTGAATGATAAAAATAATATAATATATTTAAAAAATTGTTTTAAAGGAATTTATGCTTTTGTTCAATATTTTTTTTTTGTCATTTTCTTATTTTTAGTAACTGAAATACGTACGTATTTTTTATTTTATTTTTTTTTTATCATGTGTATATTTTTAGTAACTGAAATACGTACGCATTTTTTATTTTATTTTTATTCTATTTTAAAATGTAATTTTGATATTTTAAGAAAACCTATCAGATAATGAGCTCAGTTACTGTATTTTCGAGGTGACCTTGCTTATTTATTTATTTATTTTTTAATAACCCTAATTACTTTGGAAGAAAAAGAAAAAAACTATATATATTTAATATATTTAAAAAATTGTTTTAAAGGAATTTATGTTTGTGTTAATTTTTTTTTTTCGTGTGCTTATTTTTAGTAACTGAAATACGTACGTTTACGTTAAAAAAGAACAAATGTGGACCAATGAAAAAAATATATATATTTTACCATTTCTTAGCACCTTTCAGCCAGAAAACCTTCCCTGAATCTCCCCTCCCCCCATAGTGAATCCTCTAAAGCGTTAAAGGAACATCCTTCGGCAACAGTTATTCCGCGAAATTAATTTACGAACTACCCACCTGTTTCACGAAAACTAATTTCCTCTGAATAGGATCTGACCATTATGATGAACCTTTAAAAAAATATAGTGTCTCGAGTCGATTCCTGTCCTTAAAAATAAATGTAAAAGAAAAAAACCGTAGCTCGTAACAAGAGCTCGAGCAGGTGAACCAGAGCATCTGGCGTTGACTTGCAGATTCTCGTAACTTCCCGCCTAATTACACGGTTCCCTCTCCGAGAGCCATGTCATCTTCGGTCCTCCAGTACAAGACTGTGGAGGATGACACTTGGCCAAGGTGAAGGTCGTTTCGCTTCAAGGAAGGAGGATTCGAAACACCTATAGTTATTGTGACACCAATGAAGAGAAGACACCTATAATCAAACAAGGTGAACGTTGAAAGTGAATTCAACGATAAAAAGTAGCCAAATTAAAATATTATTGTGCATTGTAACACTGCTTAAGGGTCTTTTAGGTTTATTAAATAACTTCATTATGTTTATTGATAATATTGTATTTGTTTATTATTTTCAATAATCAACCATAGTGATCGACAAAAAAATTAAAAAACTTGACCCCCTCTCAAAATTTGTGGATTCACGTTTCAGGATGCGTAGAATCCGAAAAACGAATACAAAATTTTTTGTACGTCCGCGCATTTTCTCCGAAACTACTGGACCGATTTTTTTATAAATTTGGATATGAAATCAATGGTCACCCGAGTATGATCCTCCTTCATCGACATTACTATCAGCCTTTCACTATCAAAATGGCGGCCAAAAACTCAGTGTTGGTATAGACTGTAGCTCCTAAACGAATGTACCTATTTCAATGTACCTATTGAACTTCGCCAAAGTCATTTTCTCGACGCCCTTTAAATTTATCTATATAACATACTTCAACGAAAAGAAACTGGAAAAAAAGTTACGAGGGATGGTAAAATTAAAATTCCGAATAACTCAAAAAGTTTACACTTTTTTTTAATTTTGTTTTTAAAGTTTACGGAATTTTCTAAAAAACAAAAAAAAAATCGTTAAGATCGTAGAATTAGGAGCAAAGGTATAGTCTTCAGTTCTTTTTTATATGTTCTACTCCAAATGTTATATCTTTTGTTTTGTTTATAAATTTTGGATGTGTGACTGAAGTAATTCTATTTGTTTTAGCTATTACGAATGATTAAAAAAAAAAATGTTTAGTCCAATAATTGGAATCACCTTCTATTTATTTTTCTGTGTAACTAGGAAGGCAATGTTACTTTAGATGTATAATGGTTTGGAAATAATAAACCATTGTGAAATAATTTTCAGCGTTTTTTTTTTTTTTTTAATACTGTATGACGAAGTCTGTAATGTATATCGTCGGTATATTGAAAGAAGTCATTAACAAGAGGAGTTTAAAATCAGTGTGTCACCGATTTCAATTAATATATATGTATATAGAAAAATATTGGACACATGTCCCGGAGTTGGTTCCAATGGGCCCTAGAACAGAGAAAAAAAATATATATAATTTCAAACAAAATTTATTTTTGTTGTTATTTTTGCCTGAATTTTAAGGTTACTATATACCAATTAGGGACTGGTTATCAATATTGTCATCGGCAATACATCATACATATCGGTCTTGAACCATAGATAGTCGATATTTTCAATAATATTATAAAATCGGCAAAAATAAATATAATTTATTTATTTTTACTTTTTCACTTTTTAATGAACACTCCAACCAAACCCTCTTCAATAGTTACATAACGAATTTTAATTACATCTCCGATTACAATTACACTAATCGTGTTAAGTATTTGCAATTACTTTATTCAATTACTGTAATTGTAATTGAAGCTTTTAATTACAATTACTTATCGACGCTAAACAATTGATGTTTCAATTACATGTAATTTAAGTAACATACTTTAAATTCTAATAGTGTTAGAGTTATTATAATCGTTTACCTGATTTTTTTTTTTTTTACAATATCTATTGAACACGTAGCATTGAACTAATAATTGATTTTTTAACGCTATTTTGATGTTGCTAGTTCTTTCTACAGGGTTACTACTGTAGGATAACTCGTAATCATTTGGTTTTTAAAACATTTTTTTCCTTTACGCCACTCTCACAGGGTGTCGCGTTAAGATAAAATTTTAAATAATAGTCCATTACAGAGAGGATGAAACGTTGAACATTTCCCTCGCTTACAGTATGCAGTCAGATTCGATTTTTAGTTTCTGACATATTTTAAACCATGTGAAAAACACTTCAATTGATTGAATCATAAACCGCACCTATGAATTAAAATATTTCAGAAACTAAAATTCGGACCTACATATTGTTCAACCTCTAAGGTTGAAAATTTGCTTAAAACACTATTGCTTTTTCGGCCCTGGCACGAAGTCTGTGATGTTTGTAGAGGGTCGAAAAGATAAGGCAATGAGAAAAAATACCTTTTGGTATAAATTTTATTATTATTATTTATGAAATTTACAACTGTACAAATTAATATACATTCAATAAATGTGATACACAGAAATATATGATATGACAAGGCCTGCAGAGAATCTATCCTTACTAGGCCATTTTCTTTTCAAATGCCTAGGTGGGTTATCAGAGATCGAAGAGGAATGAACGTCACAAACTAGAGGATTAGGATGGTTCTGAAGTTTATTATGGAAGGATAGGTATCTGGATTGGGCCAATTCGGAAACATATGGAACATTCAGGTCATTATTGATTATTTTATTTGTTACAAAGTAAGGAGCATTAAGGAGTTTAGGAAGGATTTTGGATTGTAAAGATTGGATACGATAGGAATTCGATGGTTTAGTGGATCCCCAAAGCTCAACTCCATAAGTCCAAATAGTTCTTATTATAGTCATGTATATGATTCTTTTGTAATTAATTGAAGGGTTAGAGCGTTTGTCTAGTAAGTGCTGAAGTACTCGGAAACGTCGAGCGTTTTCTTGTCGCTTCAGTCTGGTATGAATATTCCTAGTTAGACGTTTGTCCAAATGGGGTCCTAGCTATCGGATTTGCTCAACAGAGATCTGGAATAAATAAACCCGAATTATGTTTAAAACTAGTAAACCTCCATTCTAAAGAAATTTTACAATGGCTGTACTGTGTTCAGAAGTTTCATTGTATAAATAATACTATTGAACCGATGTCGTTACTCGAAAGCCTGGAACGACTCCAGTTATTATTGGGAGCAGTTTGTCGAAGAAGCTAATGGCCGCTGGAAGAAGCACTGACAGGCGCGGTCGAACTAATTCGTTTTAAATGCCACAGTTGATTATAGCCAAGGATTTGGCCGCGCAAAGCGATACGCTGCACAAGACAACCGTCGAGTCATCTACATTCACGCCGACGGCTACGGTTCTCTATCCGCCCTCTCATTGGTCGACAATGGTCGTTACATTCTTCGCTATTGGCCACGTCAAAAGTGAAGATGTGTCCTGCGAATTCCGATTGGTCGAAAAACCGGTTTCTGGACATCCCTGGCCCAGTTACTGTCACTCTAACATTCTTCACCACGTGTTGGAGATAAATTATGATCTGTTTGAAAAAACACTGCTTTAAATATTAAACACCAAATAAAAAAGTAATTTGGTCTTTTAGGACTACAAAAAATAAATACTAATGAGGAAAAAAAAAGAGACAATAAAAACGCGTGAGGAGTTTAGAACCATTATCAATGTTATATATGCATATATATAACAAAATCCTGGCATATGCGGATGATATAACTGTTCTCGGAAGTAATCAAGAGGATATTGAGAGACTCGCTCGGACTGTGTTAACAGAATCAGAACAAATCGGACTACAAGTCAATGTAGATAAAACAAAATACATGATAGTTAGCCGAAACATCCACCCTAATAACATGATCTAAGTCATTCCCGAAAGTAGACAGATTCAAATACCTCGGCTCCAGAATAACCTCAATAAATGATCAACTAGCACAGATAGACCAGTGAATAACAAGTGCGAACAGATCTTTCTTCTCTCTTTCAAGATCCAGAGAAATCCAGAAAAATCTCGAGAAATCTAAAAATAAAGGTGTACAACGCCGTGATTAAGCCATTTATGTTGTACAGTTGTGAAACCTAGGCTCGAACCGGCTCAATAGAAGCCAGAATTGAGGGATTCGAAAGACATGTTCTACGTAGGATAAGAGGAGCTATATGGAACCAGAACCTTGGCACGTGGAGAAGAAGGAACAATAAAGGACTGCTGAAAGAAACGGGTCAATCAATATCTCATGACATGAAGGCAAAGAGGTTGAGATGGACGGGGCATGTAGCTCGTAGTAGTCCATCAGGACGCCTTTACACAATGAATGCCAGAGTAGTAGGTAAGAGACTACGTGGGAGGTCACAAACCAGATGGATAGGTAGGATAAACACAGATACGGCTGAGTTTCATGCCGCAAACTGGAAAGCAGTAGCCCAAGATAGGCAGAGGTGGAGAAGGCGGCGAAAGATCCACAAGCTCTGTAAAGCCAATCGGGGGAAAAAAAAAAAAATGTATATATATATATATATATATATATAGTGTAGTTGTACGTGTTTATAATCACATTTAAGAAAAATATTTTTTCAATGATTGAGAAAGTTAAAAACGTTAAAATTCATTTTAATTTATAAAAAAAATGTCACATTAGTGGGTTTGTTCATTACATTGACGACTTAAATATTGACACTTAACTATTAGGTTTTAAGATTTTTTGTGGCTTACAACACATTATGCCTAGTTGAAAAATTTCTTGATTTTTAATTTCGTATTTTTTTTTTTTGTTAGTAATAAGAACTCAGATAGTAGACTTTTTTTAAAAAGTTCAATGAATATATTATAGTCCCGAATTTCCCTATGAGGTCTCAGATAAAACAATTATTTTTAATAAAATATAAAAAAAATATTTGAACTAGTAATAAATTATTAGTTAATGAACCCTTCCAATAATTATTTTATATGACTAATTAGTTGAGATAACATATCAAATAATATTTAATTATCCTTATTATTAAATTAAAGATTTTCTAATCAGTTTTAACTCTAACATAAGTATAAATCAGTTGATATTTTTATTCAATTCTTTCAAATTATAAATTGGTAATTAATAATTATAATAAAATTAAATATAGCTTAGAAATTACTGTAATATTCCGTTAGCCGTTAACGGTTGGAAACCTCTCGACTGTGACCGGAAAAACCTCGATTTCACACGTTATACAACTTTTTCACGGAAAATCGGAGGGATTGACTGTTAAATAGTTGTGAGGTTGTGATTTTATTCTCCTGCAGGAAGAGATTCCATAGATCACCACTTTTTATTTATTTATTTTTTGTTCATAGATTTCTATAAATTATTTCTAATATTATTGGTATTTTGAATGAAAACGTGTTTATTATACTTTAAAAAAATATATACAAAGTAATATATATATATAAGCAACAACACATAGACAATGGAAAATTCCGTCTGTTCAGGTCTATGTTTAATTAATAATAAATATTTATTACATTTATAAAAAAAATTGGTAATAATATATCGATAGTATTATTATATATTTGTACATACATTCTAGCTATTTCTTCCTTCACTGTTTCATTTGTTTAAATAGAATTTTCAAAAAACAAATATTAATACATCATAAATCTAATAAATAAGAAATTTGATTTCAACAATAACAATCAAATACAATAAAACAAATTTTACGATAAATAAACACGATATTGTACCAATTGTTTACTAACTGACCTATTGAGTTCTTTGCAATGTGCCCTGCTGTACATAATTGCTTAAGGCTTTCCAGTTAAAACACTTTAATAAACCAAATAATTCTTCCAGAGAACAGGTCCGCTGCCCAAAACATTTCTCTCTTATCTCACTGTACATGTGACAAGTCCCCAAAAAAGTGAATGATATCCTCTTTTTCTTTAGAGTTACATACCATACATCCTTGCCTTATACCATCCATGATTTTACGCTTAAATCGAGCAATTCAGTCCTACATTGAAAAATTGGTCCTTTAGTCACAATATCAAATCTATCATTAAGATAGGGTGTACAGGGATTTTATTTTATAAGCAAAACAAATCTTCAATCATTACATTTCCTAAAATGTTTCCTCGCTATCTATTTAAAATAATAATAACAAAAAAAATATAATTTTATTTGTTTATCGGCTCCATAATTTTTCTATATTATTGTGTTATGTTATGAAAGCTTATGAATATGTAAATATTACATAAGATATGTAAAAACATTTATTAAATGTATGTTTCTTTTTAATATCAATTTTATTTTTATAAACTATGGATCTAATAATAATATTATTTTCGGAATCTTCAATTAATTATTTAAATAGGAGAGCAACTTAAAAAAAAACTAGTAAAACCATTACTGATCGAATTAGTGAAAGGATTATTTTATGCTTTATAAGTAGTATTTAAATAACTATAAAATTTCAATATTTTATAAACAAGTAAGTGTAGGCTGTATTGGTCCTTGATAGGTATTAGGCATCGTTATAATTTAAATCTGAAAGCATACAACCCCGCTTATTCGTCATATCAACACATACCTTGATTATCCGAATCATTTTTTTTGTATGTATTAAAATTAAATAAGCTAAAATAAGAACGAAAAGTAATGGTCAAATAACATATTTTTATTAATATTTCAAATATTTTAAGAGCTATAATTTTTTTAAGTATGTACCCAAATACAAAGCTAAATGTTTTATACATTATATGATTTTTTTTTTTAATTAATACCGAAAATTATGTTCTGCTTTGAGCCTCTCATTTTATTTGGTCATTTATAGTTATCATTATTATTTTATCGATTCCTTGTTAGTTTTTTGACCTCTTAAAATTTTAGCGTTTCATTATTATTTTATAATATATTTTCTAATGTCCGTTGATGCTTATTAAATTAAAACAAATAATTTATCATATTTCAATATTTAATAATTCATATTTCTTTTCTGTTAATCTGGTTTGACAATTTAATCAATTTAAACATTGTATAACCTAATATTTAAAAAAAATATTTATATGTTTCTGATTTATCTTTAAGAATCAAGTTATAATTGACTAGATGTTGTTTCTGTGTAAATACGATCTGTTGTCGGTGTTGTTTAGAGTTGTAGTACAATGTATAATTATCGAATGAAGCAATTTATATAATTGCAACGCTGAGTGTCACGATTGTGAAACTCATTTTGTGGGCTACGATCTTGTTCTTCGTGAAGACTTTACTAAAGGCGACCCTACATCGCAAACAAAAGATATTTTGCCTGAAAGAATAAATTGATGGAAATGAGGAAAATTTATTGCGAATAATTGCAGGCCAGCCCAAGGACGTTTCGGACGCTTCATCCTCTCCAACCTTGATGTTCGCTCCTGCAGAACTCTTACTCCGCCTTCCTGGAGAAGACCTCTGGAGTTGATGACGTTATACCTTTAACCCTATCCCTAATTAGCATCCTGAGTCGTCTCCATGGTTACCCGAGCACGCCCCTTCAGGATCCATAGCGACCCCCGATACCCTGAAAACAATATGTCTTTAGTGTTAGTTAAAACCACGTCTTCATCCCCCCAACCCTCCCCTAATCATCTGCGTCAGCGGTTAATTATCCCGTATCTTCTTGCTCACCCTTCCTTCGTTAATTGTCTGCGTAGCCATTCATTATCTGATGTTGCGTCCTCTTTCGGCCTCGATGTCCAGAAAGAGTTTTGACGAGAAAACGTCCACAGAATTACTCCGAAACCAAAATCTGGAAGTTTCGGATTATATCACGAACGATATTATTTTCGCAGGAATCCTATTTTATATATTATTTCTAAAAAGTGGTTTTTGTCGTTACGTCTAATCTTCAACAATTATTCATCATTTTCAATTATTTAGCACTAATTTTAAAGATCTCTTTCATGTGGGAAAAATATTTACATCTCCGCGAATTTTCAGGAAAAAATGTTATGAAGCACAAGAAACTATATTTACGAATAACTCACCAAACACGTGATTATTTGAAAATTTATTAAATTCCCTACAAAACAAAGAAAAAAATAAATTATCGAAATCAGACAATTTTTAGCAAAGATATAACCTATATAAACATGTTTTTTCTTTATCATTATGGTTATAATAATGAAATTCCACTGAGAAAATTAAAATTATTTCCTCGATCTCATAGTATAAACTAACTTATACCTATAAAATATTATAAATTGTTCGCTGACCAATAAGAATTATTTGCATTGGGTCAACAAGTCACATTATAATGTTGTTGTTTTTCTTATTTTTATGGATAATTTTTTTAACACATATTTATTCAGAAATATAACCAAGATCTGTCTCACGAACCATAATTATAGTGAGATGTGAATATATTCACGCCATATAAACAGAAAACTTCAATTAAACAAAAGAATATATTTAAAATAACAACTGAATAAGAATCAAAAAGTATATACAATAAAAAAAATAAAATAAAATAAAGATAAGTAAATTAAGAAGGAAGGATAGGTATCTGGATTGCGCCAGGTCAGAAACATAAGGAACTTTAAGGTCGTTATGGATGATTTTATTTGTGACAAAGTAAGGAGCGGAGAGGATTTTACAAAGGATTTTGGATTGTGAGGATTGGATACGAGAGGAATTAGATGGTTTAGTGGATCCCCAGAGCTCAACTCCGTAAGTCTAAATAGGTCTTATTGTAGACATGTATATGAGTCTTTTGTAATTGACTGGAAGCTTAGAGCGTTTGTTCAGTAAGTGCTGGAGTAGTAAGAAATTCGAGCGGTTTCTTGTCGTTTCAGTCTGGTATGAGGATTCCAAGTTAGACATTTGTCTAAGTGGAGTCCAAGGATAAGTCCAACAGGGATAAGTGGGGTATTATTAAACGATACTGTAGGACAGGAGGGCATAGGTTTACGACGAAGGGTAAAGGTGATTTGATGGAATTTATTTTAATCCTCCAGTTTTGACACCATTCTTCAAGTTTGGGATGTGTGAATGAAGGGTTTGTGATGCAATTGTTGGGTCGTTATTAACTGATAGGACACATGTATCATCGGCATATGTGGTGATGACAGTGTTAGGATGGGTTGGGATATCAGTTGTGTAAAGGATTGGACCTAGGATAGTACCTTGAGGATCGACTGGGAAAAAAGGTATGAATAATCCTTATTATGATTTACTTTGAAGGATCTATCAGTTAGATAGGAATGGATAATGAGGAAGTATGTAGGGTGTAGGAATTTACGGAGTTTGTAAATCAGTCCCAGGTACCAGATTTGAAAAAAAAATTAATAATCTTTTGTCCTCATAAATTTTTATAAACGCCACGAACGATTTAATTACTGACATCGGCCGACTCGCTCTTAAACGTTCCTAATCAGTTTAAAATTAAAGTCATAAGTCAAAGTTAGAGAGGGACAATTTAGACAATTTTGAAATGTCATTCGGCTCATTTTTCACCACGTATGAATAATTTATGATTGGCGTGGTTTTACATTTCAGCAGGTGACAACAGTTTGTGTTTTCGACAAAGAAAAAAAAAGAACTCAAGCTGAAAAAATAATAACCGACACAGATTGATATTGGAACTGACCGTTAGCCACTGAATCATTCATGAAAATGTCTTAAAGGCCTTTATTTTGAATGGAAATGGTCCGTCGGCCGCACTAAATAATTATAATAACTCAGATCGGGTGGGTGAACGGGTCTCAAATCTCTGTCCAACCGCCTTATTTTATTTTTTTATTTTTCACATGTCAACCACGTACAGAATGGTTAATTATAAATAAACTTGGAAAGAATTGGAGGTGTTATTTTGTTTTTTGAAGTAGCCTTCCGACACGTCCACGCCGAAACAATAAAAAAAAAAAAAAAAAAAAAAGAGAGCTTATCAAAGGTGGGTGGCAGTCATAAATAGACTAAAATAGTGAAAAACTATTTTATTTCATGCCAACGTTTCGACCCGACTTTGTAGGTCTTCTTCGCTGCTAGAATGGACAAGATACAAAAAGATATAGAAAATTGTGAAAATTACATAATATTTAGATAAAAATAAAAGGTGAATAACCTGATTGAAATTATAAACAGTAAGTACATTGAATTAATAAGAACAATAAACTATATAAACAGAATAAACTAGGTAACAAGATCCTAAACTGAAGTAAATAAATGGTAACAATAAATTTATTCACTTTGTTTATAATTTTTATCTAAATATTATATAAATTACACAATTTTCTATATCCTTTTGTAACTTGTCCGTTATAGCCCTGAAGAAGACCTGCAAAGTCGAGTTGAAACGTTGGCTTTTAATAAAATAGTTTTTCCACTATTTTAGTCTATTTATGACCGTAACCCCGGTCCGTCTTCTTCCTCTAAAATACACAACGGCCAACTATTAAGTATTAAAAAAAATTCTAATCATCAGAAAATATGACGAATATATTATAATTACGTGATAACAATATATTTTATTTTTTAAAAATTTTTGATTCTTAAAATCGTCATTTGTTCATCACAATTCATCACGAAATACCCCGTTGTAGAGAACTAGCATTAAAAAAAAAACATAATTGTACCATAAAATATAAGAATTAATATAATATATGAACTGCTTCAATGCAAAAATAAAAATCCTGGCTGAACACATCTCCCTGAAGAAGACTTGCAAAGTCAGGTCGAAACGTTGGCTTAAAATAAAATAGTTCTTCCACTATTTTAGTCTATTGATGACCGTCTCCTTCCTACATAATAACAAATATATTTATATTCACCCATGTCGATCTGAGAACCTCTTTATGCCTTTATAACCATTAAAAAAGAACGGATTGCAAATTAGAAACCCGTTTCTGCAAACAACAATTTTATGGGAGATCTATAAATGATTTAACCTCTTAAACTGGATGGATGTGGACGCTTCGATTAGGACTGGTGTACTAATTGGTCTGCGCATTCGGCCTTATTATAGATACTCAGCAGCTACAAGCCGATAACGGTTAATGTAGTTATCTAGGACTTGATAAAACGAGATAGCTGGATAATGGGGCTAGAAGAGGGAAAGGGACAAAAAAACACTTCGTGATGTCCTGTCCGGGTAAGTGGCGGCACGCCTGTAGTCTGTGACATCTTGGAGTCACTGGAGATCTGGAGTGTCACCTGCCCAGGTAAGACGAAGGGTCAGGTACCCTAATTTTATTTTTTTTACTCAAAAGGTAGTCTTAAATAATAGTTTCTGTTACCATAGTTTAGAACAAACCGGGCTACTTTTTAAGAATAAATTGCGCAATCTTTGAGCGTATCTTTATGGCTAATCGTCTTGTTATTATTTTAATTTGTAATCCTCCGCTTTCTTTTACTCCTCTCCAGATGTAACAGACATAAATAACCAGAACCGTCGTAATAAATTTAAGGGTAGACACTTTTTTTAAAAAATTATCTGTATAACGAATGTTGGATAAGAGATATTAAAAATAAAATTATTTAACCTTAATTCAGGCATCGTTTCCTTTTTTTTTTTTTTAGGAGCTAAACTTATCACTACTGTTGATATGTCGATTTGTTGAAAAAGTTTCGTCACTATAGTTACAAAATAGTTTGTATTTAACTCATAAATCATTAATTTAAAATTGAGGAGTAGCAGAAAGAAAAGGATTTACTTAAAGGATCCATAGAAAGTAACTTATAACCATGAAGCATTTTTTTTAATATCGTTGTATTTAAATAAAGTTTACCCATTAAAATATAATTAAAGTGCAGTACAGAACTTTAACGGAAGTCTTAAGCTAACATAGGAAAAAAAAAATTGAAGTGAAAAAAATGTATTCGATATCTGTCTGAAGTTTGATTTTGAAGGTAAGGTAGAAAGAAATTAGAATATTATTAGTTTTTATTAAGAGTGTTCCGTTTTATCCTATTTATTTTATTGGATTTATTACAATTTGTATACATTAAATAAGCAAGGAAGTGGGATAGCCTTCATAACATAGGTAAATTTCCATAACTTTTGCAGCTAACGATGAGTAATGTTAAAAAACTGAAAAATTTTGGTTTATTAGTGTGCACAAACTTAATATGAAAATACAATGTTTTCTCAGTACAGTAACTGTTTATGTAAAAATTCCTATAAAAATAGGCTCCTATAGAAAATATATTTATACTTATACTTATTAAATATATTTTTTCCAGCTTCGTCGTAGAAATTGTGTAAGAAAATCATGTGGAAATGGTGGTGTAAACATGAGCAGTGAATGAATCATAAAATCCTAGGAAATGTTTCTATACACTAGCGGATCCTGGATTTAATTTTTTTTTTTTGGGGGAAGTGGAGGTCTTGAGCCCGAAAGATTTTTTTTTTTCATAGTATAACGATAATTAATTTGAAAAAAATGAAATTAAATACCTATTTGTTATGGTGTTTAAGTGATTCTTTAAGTTTTATTAAATATAATGACACGAACAATAAAACTTTAAGAGATAGTTTTTAATATTTTGTTCTATAAAACATGGCTATATTTTACCGATTTAGGGAGGGGGCTTCAGTCCTATAGCCCCCCGTAGATCCGTCTGTGTTTCTATATAATCATTCCTGAATGTAAATGAAAATAAAATAATAGAAATATTAAAGTCGTGATAACTTTTTGTAATTGGTGCCCCGAGATACTCCCAAGTGTCTCACCACTACACTGAGTTAAAGTTGCTCTTCCCTTCCATTCGAAGACAATATTTCCTAGGTACATTCCTCTATCAAATCATTAACAATCATGGTCCTTCTTACGCCTACAACCTTCTCCAATTCAAGTCCTCAGTCCACTCCCTTTTCACAAGATCTCGACCTTCCGACATTTACATTCCTTCTCCTATTACTAGCTCTGTTTATTTCTGGAATTCCCTTTCTATAAAAATTCGACATTCTCCCTCCCTATCTACATTTAAAACCCTACTATTCCAATCTCTATCCCAAAAGCAGTCAAACACACCCCGCTAACCTTTTATGCAAATTTACATATTATTCTGAAAGTTTCACATATAATTCATCACTCAAATACTTACTATCAGATTCGTCTTGTTTTTCTTTCTTTTTTTCTGCAGAAACACAGAGTTTATTGCTAAGAAGAATGTATTTTTATTTATTTTTTAAAAAGTTTATTCTTATGTTTTACCACTGTACATTGTTTTAAGAGTCTTGGTATGGTTTCAAATGTTCTGTTTATAGATTTTTTTTTCATTTTGTACATAGTATGTTTAAATAATATTTTCTTTACTTTTTTTTTTTTATTTTTACGTTTGTTTTTACTTAGGCCAGATATAATACTTTAATTTTGTACTTTTTTAATGATGTAGAGATGGTTGACCGTTGATATAATATGAGAAGGAGTTGATCGGGGGTTGCGGTCAAATTAATACTAAATTAAACAAATAGTATTATTTAATTTTTGCCGACGTTTTGACCCACTTTGGAGGTCTAAATCAGGGCGTAGGATGTGGCACTGCGGGAGGCATTTGAAACACTGAGTGTTGAGTGTTTCAAATGCCTCCCGCAGTGCTACCCACTATACCCTAAGGAAGACCTGCAAAGTGGGTCGAAACGTCGGCAAAAATTAAATAATTCTACTTTAATTCAGTATTAATTTGACCGCAGCCCCCGATCAACTCCTTCTCATTTTGTACTTTTTTGTTATTCTAAAGGGATTTCGTCCCAGAATAAAATTATTTTCTATCCCATTCTAATAGGCGTTAAGCTAGCTAGTCGAATTTTCTTAATCGATTTTAGTTTACATATTTTATTCATTATTATATCTTATTTGTTATCCATTTTAATTTTTGATTTTAATCCATTTTTTTACTTCAAATCATTGGAGGGACGGCGAAACGGTATTCTCGCCCTCCAAAAATTTTTGTTGGGGGGAGGCGACGGCCCCCCTCGCTCCTCCGTAGTTTGTACCTATGTTCTCAACATATTGGACTTATAAATAATGGACTTACCAACGAGCGAGTGGCCAGTGGATATGGGAGGGGATGATGAGGAGGTGGGTACTGTCAGAGTGCGATGACAGAGGAAAACTCCGCACCGATAATTATTACCTGCCCGGATGATGGGCCTAGTCAATCTACGACACTCCAGTTTTTTACCGGCGGCGCTATACCGCGGGAAAGGAGCTCGGGATAAAAAGTGACAAGAAGTAAAAAATGGAAGAGCATATGTCTCACGTCCCCGAGGAGATGGAAGCGAGCTTATAACTCCGGCAAGGGAAGCATCTGCCCCGTAATGGGGATCCATATCCCTCGGCCCGTCCTGCCGAGGTGATTACTGGAGGATAACATAAACTAATCGATTCTTATTGGGTAATATGTCAGCTCTCTTACTGTCCATAGTCTTCACTGAAATAAGCTCGTGATTATTAAACCAAACAGAATATTATCATATAAATAACAGTTAATCATGGCCATACAGATGATTAGAATATAGCTGTAGCATACATAATTTATATACATACATGTAGTTAGAAAGTTCATTAGCTATTTAACTTCAAAGTAATTAAGAAAAAAATACAATTTAATTACTTTCAGGTAAAACAAATATTAGGTAATTCCAGTAACGCAGTACTAGAAATACAAATATTTGGAGTATTTTTTTTTTTTCTCGTAGACAATAATTATAGTGGTATCTGAACACATTCACACCATATATACAGAAATATAAAATTAACAAAATTAAAATAATAATCAAAAAAACTATGTACAATAAAAAATAAAATGACCTAAAGAAAAGTAAATTAAAAACCTTGAAAACACAGTCATACCTATATATAATATATACAATCAGGTAGGGAACCACAGGCCAGGCTTTTCCCTCCAACTATAGAAGGAAATGCAGGACTCCAAGAGATAGAGAAAAATATAGTCACACGTTCGCTTCTCGGTCTTTTAAAGTCTTTTAAATCCCCGCCTCCATCCCTGGCCAAGGAAAACCCCGTATAGCATCAAAGACGAAGAAATTACTTGCTGCACAAGGACTTGATCACCAAAGCGTTATCAGATAATGCAACAGAAAACTATATAAACTACCAGAGACTGACTTCCAACCTTAACCCATTAGACCAAATAGTTCCACCACGAACCCGTACATCACATCCTGCCAACTTTTTTTTTTTTTTTTTTTTTATATTTGTTTATTTAGAAATATTACATTCTGTCACATCAAGGACATTTATAATAGTGATCAGAGAAAGCACACTCACACTCTATTTACAATAAAAAAAAAAAAATAATACAGAAACTTAATAATAATAAATACAAAAAAATAAAATAAAAATAAATACAATAAAATAAAATAAATGTATATAAACAAAAGAACTAACCTAATCATACACACTCGGGCTTGAGTGGAGGATCTGGCCATTGCCAAAACTCCAATAGATGCTTATTTACAAAAGGTCTCTGGGCCACTGCCGCTTCAACCTTCGAGGAGGATTGTAAGGATGGGTGGTGCTGGATAGAGATTGTGCAAGGGGATTTGGATGATAGGTAAGGTTCTGGTGAAATTTGGAGAATTTTTCTGGAATAAGGTCTAGGACAAATGGGATATTAAGGTCATGGTGTAGGATTTTGTTATTTACATAGAACGGAGCATCAACTATTGTTCGAAGGACTTTAGATTGAAAGGATTGAATACGTTTGATGTTAGAAGCTTTTGCTGTCCCCCACAGTTCAAGTCCGTATGTCCATATAGGTTTCAGTATTGTCTTGTAGATAAGTAATTTGTTTTCAATAGAAAGTTTGGATTTTCTGTTTAGTAGTCTGTATAGCTGGCCGTATCGTCGGTTGAGTTCTTGTCTTTTGAGTCTAGTATGTGGGTTCCACGTTAGTCTTCGGTCTAAATGAAAGCCAAGATACCGGACTGTGTCTGAGTAAGGAAGCTGGATGGAATTAAAGTGTACTGGTGGACAGGAACTGCGTCGGAGTGTAAAGGTAATATGTTGGCATTTAGATTCATTAACTTTAATGCGCCAGTTATTACACCAGTGCTCAATCAAGGTGAGGTGGTTTTGGAGATTTAAGGATGCTATGTTGGGATCAGAGTTGGATGATAAGATTGCGGTGTCGTCAGCGAATGTTGCAAGAAAAGTATCGGGATGAACAGGGATGTCAGCAGTAAAGAGGATGTAAAGCACGGGACCCAAGACGCTGCCTTGGGGAACACCGGCTTTAACTGAGTAGATATTGGAAAATTCTGTTCCACAGCGAACTCGGAAGGAGCGGTCAGAGAGGTAGGATCGGAGGACTAGGTACAAGGACTGAGGTAAATGGATTTTAAGCTTGAAGAGCAGTCCGGAGTGCCATACCCGGTCAAATGCCTGTGCAATGTCCAGAAATGCACCCGAACAGTATTCCTTGTTTTCTAGGGCTGAGGAAATATGATCAACAACTCGGAGTCCTTGTTGAACAGTAGAATGTTGGGAGCGAAAACCAAACTGATGGGAAGGAATATTTTGGGATTCTATAATGGGTAGGATTCGTTTCAAAAGGATCTTTTCAAAAATTTTTGAAAGGATTGGGAGTAGGCTGATTGGTCTATAGGATGTTGAGCTATTGAGAGGTTTTCCTGGTTTTGGGAAGAGGATAATAGTGGAGTGTTTCCATAACAGAGGGAAGTGGGTGGTGCGTAGGATACAATTGTAGATATATGTAAGGAATATGACTGCTTTGGATGGAAGTTGTCGAAGGATTTGAGGTGTAAGGAGATCATGTCCAGGAGCTTTACGGAGGATTAGTTTTTTTAATTGAAATTTTACTTCGGAAGGATGAATAGCTTTTGGGGGCAAGGAAAGTGGGATTGGTGATGTAAGGAGTTCTTCTACTGTTACGGTGTGGGCAGGATGGGATTCCGGATGTGAAATAAATGTATTGGATAGGTGAATGGCGAACTCCTCAGCTTTATCTTCGTCAGATGCTGCCCAGGAGCCATCACCTCGTCGGAGAGGATGGGAAATGCGGTGAGGATTTAGGATTTTTGTTGTGGTTTTCCAAAGGGAATTGTCGCGAGAAGAGAGGGAGGATAGGTAGGAGTTGAAGGATTGTGATCTGAAGGTGGCTAATTCCAGTTTTAATTGTTTGCAGTAGTAATTATAGGAGCAGCGGTCGGTAGGATGTCGGGTACGTTGCCATAATAATCTGGCACGGCGTTTGGTGCGGATTAGGTTAAGGATGTGTTGGGGTAGAATGGTCTTTATAGGAATTCTGGAGGAGTCTTTTGGGAAGGAGGCAGTCCAGGCGGCTTGTTGGATTGTGGTAGTAAAGGAATTTACGGCACTATCAAGGTCATCGGGAGTTTTGAGGGATATGTTGAGATCAATATTATCGGAGATTATTTGGCGGAAAAGGTCCCAGTTTACTGGGCCCCTAATGAATGACGGTGGAGAAGGTTTGGGAACAGGTTCAAGTGAAACATTAAGGATTAGAGGACTATGGTCAGAGGAAAGTTCATTTAGACGTGTAATGGAACAATTGAGGGGACTTAAGCCGCTGTGGATAAAGAAATCAAGAAGATCAGGATTACGGTTGGGATCTGTGGGCCAGTAGGTAGGAGAGTTGGGGGAAAGGAGGTGAAAACGTTGGGAATTGAGTGCAGACAGCAGGGTTCGGCCACGAGAATTCGTGGTTCTGGAACCCCATTGTTGGTGCTTGGCATTTAGGTCTGCACCCAAGATGAAGTGATGTCCTAAGGAGTCGAGGAGAGAACTGAATTGGGCATTGGATATGGATCGGTTAGGAGGGCAATACGCTGATGCAAGAGTGACCGGAAAGGAGAAGGTTTTTATCACGATAGCGGTGGACTGTAGGAAATCATGTATTGGTAATGGGAGTACGTGATGGGAGAGGGATTGGTGTACAATTACAGCAGTACCGGCATGTGCTTTTCCGTCAGGGTGGTCAGTACGATATGTCAGGTATTGTGGTATATTGAAGTGCTGTTTAGTGGTTAGTCGAGTTTCAGTAATTAGTGCCACATCAATGTTCTTGTCAAGTAGTAAAGTAGATAGTTCGTCTGTATGATTTCTAACACCATTCGCATTCCAAAGGAGAATGGATATGGGTTTAGGGATGTGAGTCATTTAAGGATTTTTCAAAGGAGGGATGAGGTGAGATACGAGATTCGTGAGGAGTGATATGAGTGGAGTAACAAGGGATTTGAAATCGGTGAGGAAAGATGCTAACAAACTTGTGAGATCTGTTGCATTTGAAGGAGGAGGAATATGAGGAATTTGTTGTTGGTGGTTAGGTATATTAGGATGAAGAGGATTTTGAGGTTGGGTTTGAGGTTGTTGTTGTGGCAGGGCTTGACATTTATCGGTTAAAGTCTTACCTCTAAGTAGTTGGGAGAATGATACATCATTGTTTACAATTCTGGAAGGCTCTCTCTCTCTTCTTGTTCTTAGTGCTTCATCTTGAATCCGGTTTTTCTGGTGTCTGGTTTTGAGATTCTTGTAAATTTGGCAGCCTTTGTAGTTGGCCGGGTGTCCCTCCAAGCATAGGGCACATACTGCTGGATCTTGTATAGGTTTGGTGCACTCTACAGATTTGTGCTGTTCACCGCACTTCACGCAACGCGGCAGATGGTAGCAATATGTCTTCGTGTGGCCATAGGTCTGACAATTATGGCACTGCACGATGTCTCTCTTGGGATATGGCTTCTCAACTTTCACCATTGTGTAGTATATTCTTGTGATATCATATATTTTTTCGATACCTGGTGATGGCTCCAAGTCCACGAAAAACAATGGTAGTGGGATCCTATTTCGTAATCCTGGCTGCTCCCTGTCCTCCTTCAAAACGTTTGTTACCTGGCGTACATTGAAACCAAGCGTCGTTAGTTCTTCTTTAATAACTTCAGTGGGGGTTGAGGAATGTAAATTTCTTATCACTACTCGTAAAGCTCTTTCCTGCCTCAGCTGGTAAGTGTGAAAATTCGCATTTGTTTCTGATAAGTACTTCACTATTTTTCGGTAGGCTTCTGCAGAATCAGGTGTTATTTTGGTGTCATTGGTTCTGTTAAGGCATGAATAACTGCCAGAGCAGATTTTATTTAGTTGGGTGCAGAACATCTGGAAATTTTTTATATTTTTCACAAATATCGGAGGAGGCTTTGGTTCTCTGGGTATTGCTGCAGACTCCATTACTTCTCTGTCATTTTGAAGCACTTGGTAGGGGTTTGGAGTAAAGAAAGGTGATTCTTCAATCGTTTCTTGTGCAGACGTACCTGGTTGGGGCTGAGGTTCTGGTTCTGAAGTGTTCATTTTGGTCACTGGAGGTATTTCTCGTAGGCAGCGACGAGTCCTTTGTTTGGCTGGTGAGCTAACTCCGTCTGACCGAGACCTCTTGGGCACCTTACTGGCCATCACTTGCTGATCATACCGCATATCATAAGATAAAAATAAATAAATAAATAAAAAAAAAAAATATATATATTTTTTTTTTTTCTTAAAATAACAAAAAAAAAAAGATGTCAACAGTAAATATCAACTGCTCTGATATACACTTTAACTGTATCACGTGAATAATCAGAGAGATTCCGCTATAAAATTGGTAAAAACTGAGAGAGGAGTTGAGGAGACAACCTTCTCATCAGCTGATCCACTGCCTTCCCCTGCCAACTTTTAAAGAGTTTTCCAAAAGATTTTCTAACTTAACTACTACTCAGAAATGTGTACATATTTTTTTTATTACAAAAAGTACTTTAATGAAGGTATATTTCAAGCCTGCCAAATTTATATATTTGTTTAAATAAAATTAATTAATATTTTCTGAAAAGCATTAAATTCTTTAAAAATCTGTCATTTTAATATGATAAATATGATTTAATCATGATATTTTTATAAAATATACTACTCATATATATATATATATATATTTTTGATATATTTTTGAAGTGAACCCAAATCAATTTTTATGATAATTGTGACAATTATCGATTCTTTTGTAAAAAAAAAAACCTTTGAATCTTGTAATTATTTTTATTTCAATAATGATCGTAAAAAAAAAAAAAAAAAAACTGACTGAAAATAAATACTTTTTTTTCTATGAATATAATGAAAGTAGCAATTCTTGAGCATTAAAAAAAAAATATATATATATATATATATATATATATATATATATATATATATATATATATTTTATAGTACAATTTTTACAGCTTCTTCCTCCCCACTCCGAAACATGTATCAGTTTGTCTCTCTAAACCAAACCGTATATACATACATTTGTTTTGTTCATTTCCCTTTACAAGTTTTAATATTTTTTAATTACTATTGAAATAATGAGAGAATTTTGAAAATATGTGCTACAAACAAAGAATTTTTTATTTTTATTATTTAAAAGTATTGGTTTTGATATTACAATTGGAATAGAAAATATAGATTATCGCCTCTCCTGAAAAATTGATAATAATGGCTAGGGTTCATATAAGAAATAAACGATTCATATATAGACAGTAAATGTTGCCAAATTATCATCCTAATAATTTTAAAATAAATGAAAACATTATAATTACATCTATTTATTTTTTAAGTGAAAACTTCTTTAGAGGCGTTTTGCACTATTTTTGTGGATAGTGAATTAGATTGAGCCGACAGATTTCCGATATGTATCGCTAAAAGTCGGTTGGATTCGACTAATTGAAATGATGGATTAAAATATCTCAAAAACGTTTCATCCTCTTTTTAATGAGCTATTATTTATAATTTATATTTCATATTATTAATCAATTATTTTATAATGAACCTTTAATTACGATACACAGTGACCGTACTGTATTAGGAGAATTCAATAGGGAAGACTGCGACGACCTTATAGACTACACAGACTACAGTCTAATAGCACTCGACAGTTGAGTGCCGGAGTGCTTTGTATACAATGAAGTCGTTGACGGGCAGCGGGAAGAGACAATCGTTGATCAAGTGGCCAGCAAACAGAGGCACAATATTACTCTCCTTCACTCTGTCCACTTTGAACCCTTTCCAGTCCAACTTGGCGCCTCCAACCTTCACTGTACTTTTTAACCGTGACTTTAATTTATTTTCGGTTTTTGTAGCCGGATAGATAATGGAGGTTAGGGACTTCCTACTTAAGGGATGGAGCAATCCATGACCATCGGTTACATGACAATCACGAATATTCGAAACGATAAGAACGACTTTTCGACAACCACACAACAGAAGCCTAAAGGAACAATTTTATTTGAAAACACGGGTTTGAGCTTTTATGTTCAATATACGTCGTAAACCAATGGCTTCCTATCCAAAAGTTTTCTTTAACAATACTCTACTTAACCATGTTGAGCAAACCCGCTACCTAGGACTCCACCTGGACAAACGATTAACTTGGAATCCTCATACCAGACTGAAACGACAAGAAACTGCTCGACGTTTCCGACTACTCCAGCACTTACTAGACAAACGCTCTAACCTTTCAATTAATTACAAAAGAGTCATATACATGACTATGATAAGGCCTATTTGGACTTACAGAGTTGAGGTATGGGGCTCCACTAAACCATCGAATTCCTCTCGTATCCAATCCTTGCAATCCTAAATCCTGCGTAAAATCCTCAATGCTCTCTAAACTAAATATGAGCAAAAATAAAAAATAAATAAATAGCATAACTAAAATGTATGTCAATATTCATGCATAACATATAATATGGGAATTCGAATGTTGTGTGTAAACTTATAAATAAATTTCCTCCTGAATAACGTTACTATACATGTAGTACTTACTACAAACATTAATTATATTCAACTAATCAATAATTATCAATCAATCTATAAGTGTGAATAAAGATTATCAGAAAAAATATATCTCTATAAAGTATATATAACTCTGTACTATCAAGAAATCAGAGAGACGGCACTCAACTCTTTTTAGCTCTCCACCTTCTACAATATCTATAAGTCATAAATAGGTGCTCTTTGATGTTACCGGTCCGATTCCTAGAAATAACGGATTCTCTCATTACTAATAAGGACTATGAATCGAGAATGTATCTTTAGAAAGTAAATTTCATTTTCAAACTTCATTAAAACTGCTGAAAATGGTCTCAAAACTGAAGAATTAAAATAAATAAAAAATCCCATCATATAACCTTCATCCCGTCGTAAAATTATGACATCTTGTCCTACAGTATTGTTTATCAATACCCTACTTACCTCTGGCGAACAAATCTGATACCTAAGACTTCACTTGGATAAAAGTCTTACTTGGAAACCTCATACCAGATTGAAACGACAAGAAACCACTCGACGTTTCCGAATACTCCTGCATTTACAAGACAAACGCTCTAAGCTTTCAATTAATTACAAAGGACTCATATATATATGTCTATAATAAGACCTTTTTGTACTTACGGAGTTGAGCTTTGGGGCTCCACTAAACCATCGATTACTCTTGTATCCAATCCCTATAATCCAAAACCATTTGTAAAATCCTCAATACTCCTTACTTTGTCACCCATAACGACTTTATTGTATTACATGATGCCGATTTGGCTCAATCTAGATACCTATCCATTCGTAATAAACGTCTAAACCATAGGAATCCTCTTGTTTCTAACTTTGCTTCCTCTTCGATTTCTGATAACTAGTGTTGCCCAAAATCGGTCTTGGTTTTGCACTATGGAAGAACAAGACCAAGGCCGCCTAACTTTTGCAAGACCAAGATCAGGACTGGTAAAAAAAAACCATTTTTTAAATAAAAAATAAGGCGAAATAGTTACTAATACTTGATAATCTTAGTTACTATATGTCAATAATTGATATAACCAATATACATTTGCTTTTAACTCCTCTAATTTTTCATTCAGGCTTAGTTAGGTTTCTCCTATCTAAAAAATTACAGTATCATCTCTATAGTAATAAGCTAATAAGTAACTGCGAGACTCATGCAGAAGACCAAGACCATGACCAAGACTGAGTTTGCAAGACCAAGATCGTCTCGGTCTCGCATTTGGGCAACACTATTGATAACCCTCCGAGGCATCTTACAAAAAGATGGCCTCGGGATCTCCTAATATAGAACTATAATTGGAGTTTCTCTTCATGTTGTCTATGTGATATTACTAATTCAAATTTACTAGTTGTATTATTTATCTAATACAGTTCTGAATTTCAATAAATATTTTTTTTAAATATAATTTTCGGACTTTAAGTATGTAATGTATAATATATACATATATCCACTCAGGTATGTTTCAGTTCCGGGCTATCACGATTTATTTTCTTTTTTTCCATCCAATTATCGTCTCTCATACCGTGAAGCTCTTATAGCATACCTAGTCATTGGGTAGAGAACGTAGTGATTTTAAGATGGGTGTTGATCTCTATAAATTTTACAATTATACTTACTTATCAATTTCTCATTTAGGAGTATAATGTCATTTTAGGGAGGCAGGGTCGAGCAATCAGATAAAATGAAGATTACAAGTTCAAGTTTCGGTGCCAGTAGAACGTTTAACTCTTGCATAATATCCCCGCCCTCTTCCCTGGCCCGGGAAAAACCCTGTATAGCCTAAGAGGCAATGCCATTTTAACTTAGACGTTAATAAAGATTATTGAATACAATAACAGTTCTAAAATACATGATACATCCTCCATTAGAGCAATAGAACGATAGCTTAGAACAATAGAGAGTACATTAAACATTAGATCTGATGCAAAAATAAAACCAAAGTGTATTTCTCAACCATAAAATGACATTTTAGAGATGAGCTCTCCCATGACAGGTAAGATAAAATCCTAATTAGTCCAGGTAATAAGAAACGCTCTTAATTGGCCCCGGAGATCTCTGTTTAATTCTTTTCAATGCTAATCCGAACCTTGAATAGTCAACAAACCACGAAGACTAATAGTATAAAAATAATTAACCTGTAATTGCCTTTGACCTGCAATAACAGACCGCTCAAGTCGTTAGCAAGTCAAGTATAAATACCTCGACGATAATAAAAAAATTATTATTTTTTTAATCATTTTTTTCCTTTAAGTCCTGCAGGGTATTATTTGCGATGGGAGTTGTTGTTTTATCTGACCTCTTTTATTGTACATAGAGCATTTCATAGCACTTCTCATTATTCCTAATATCAAAATTATGATTTATATAAGATATTTTTTTAGATTAGGGTGAACGCACCATTTATGGACAGGATACCCAGTGACTGATAGGTTAGATTTTAAATGTAAATAATAAGCTCCCTCGTTGACTTAAAGGTTCCAGTTTTTTTTTAGATTTACGAAATAATGCCCTCTTGTTGACAACTGTATGAACAATGTTCCAAAAAGAAAATTTTGAAATTCCTATTATCGTTGTTTCTATAGTGCTCTTGAGATCAGTGTCTTCATACCTTCCTACTAACAGTTTTGCTAAAAGTAAGTTGAACATTTATGTCATCTTATCTTAGTATGTCCACTACTGGTATCGACCCCCTGTACATTACTAGAACAATTGAATTTCGGAGTGTCTATCACTAGTGTCAAAAGAATTTTTTTTTTTAAATGGAGATTTTATCTGCATAACTGAATATTTTTTCAATTTTAAAATGTTGAATATAAAAAGAAGACCCTAGATATTTTAAAACTCAAACGGAGAAGTTTATAGCTATAATAATTACGGCGGCATAAGTAAAAACATATAAAAAAATCGCTAACTATGTCCATCACTGTTGTGCTTCCTCTACTTATGAAATTATCAAACCAAATTTTATTGGCATTAAAATCTGCTTTGTTTTACTTTAAAAAAAAAGCTAAAGAAAAAAAATTTGGCTTTGCAGCAAATATATCCTCGGAAATTCGACACACGTGTGATCCCTTTTACAAAAACTACTTATAAAGAGATTCCTCAACTTCTGGATGGTCTAGCAGATGGTCAACTACTTAGTACTATTTTTTTTTTTTTTTATTATTTATTTATTAATTTTTAAATGGTTAAGTGAACGTATCTTTTTATCAATGTTCATAGGACTATGTTACTTGCTGTGTGTGCATTCTAATTTTCTGGTTTTAAAACTTTGACATTCAAATACCATCTTTTTTTTTCCCCGATAAATTTCAGAAATTGTCATATAGATTTTACCGAAATATGTATATATTGTATAATTATAATTGTGTGTATTAGTATATTATGGTATTGATATTATTTATGCTGTGTAATATGAAAAAGAATTTGTATATATATAAACATACGTAAAAAAAAAAGGATTGATGAGTATGCAGTGTATCGAGCAACCCTATATAATGGGACAGCACTGCTTTAAATAAAGTATTTCTCTTTCTCACTATAATTAGTGTTGCCCAAAATCGGTTTTGGTTTTGACCAATACCAAGGGTGCCTAACTGTTGCAAGACTAAGACCAGGTCTGGTAAAAAAAATCAATTATTTTAATAGAAATTGGGCAAAATAGTTACTAATGCTTGACAATCTTAGTTAATATATGTTAATAATTGGTAAAACCAATATACTTTTGTATTAAACTCCTCTATTTTTTCATTCGGCCTTAGTTAGGTTTCTCCTATCTAAAAAATTACAGTGATATCTCGGTAGTAATAATCTAATAAGTAACTGCAAGACTGTTGCTAGAGTCTTGCGCAAGACCAATACCATGACCAAAAGACTGAGTTTGCAAGACCAAGACTCGTCTCGGTCTCGCATTTGGGCAACACTAACTACAATACGAAGCAATTCTAATAAGATGTACTTCATGAGTCAGCTTTAACTTTTTTTTTCTTTTTCCTACTATCGAGACCGTTGTGTATATACATATATATATACATATATATATATATATATATATATATATATATATATATATATATATATATATATTGTTTTTTTTTTTCATTTTGAATTGGTAATCGAATTTAGTAACTTGATGGAATATCTACTTTATTATTATTTTTTTATTATAAATCTTTTTTTTTGTTAATTATCGTTATTTATAACAGAGGTTTATGACAGCGTGAGATACAGCGCAGAGGAAGGACGAAGAGAAAGGAGCGGACACACAGACCAAATGCCTAGGTTAGAGCGGCAAGGACGAAACAGGTACTGCCAAAGGCAAATGGAAATTTATTTAAAGCAGCCACCTGATCCTACTATACCACTATCGACTATCTAATATAATCGATTTCCGCTACAATCAGTCTGGTAACAATACGTTCATTAAGGAAGAATCGATTCTATAAGTATTTCCCTCTCAGCTATCAATTCACAAAATTAAATTTATATCGACTCTCATCTCCTCCCCTCACCTCTTCTGCACCAAAAAAAAAAAAATAAAATATATACTATGAAACAAAAAATAATAAATAAATAAGTGGTACATCTAATTTTTTTTTAATAATTATCCTAGACTGATAAAGGATATGAAAGCCTCATTTCACACGTTACTTGTATCAGGAAATTTTTGAAAACCTATAAAAATAAGGAAACACGAATAATAAAAATGAAACTGTTCGACTTAATAAAACGTTGTAAAGTTTCCGATTTTTCTCTCTAAAGTACCTTTAATATGTTTTTTATTTTTTTTTGTGTATAAAAAATGTATTTGCGGCCGATCAACTTATTGTTGATAATCAGCAAATGTGATGGCGATACATGAGATAATGACATGACATGCATGGGGAAGGAAAGTACTCAGTAGTACCTCTTCCCTAATTTGTTCCAATTATTTAGGTTGCTTAAGGAAGGAGATCTCTCATCCAACGCCTTTTTAGTCTCCTCCTCATGTTCTGAGGTATGTCAGCTGTGGCCATGTCTCTTATTAGTATGTTATTATGTCCATTTAAATTTGTGTAAAATCGTTGATAAAGGGCCATTATATGTAGGTCAACTGTTGGAAAGTGGAGGTCAGTATGTAGAGTTTTATTAGTCAGGTACCAAGGTGCTTTTGTTATGAGTCGCAATAATTTTGATTGGAACGTTTGAAGTTTTTGTAGGTTGGTCTTTAGCGGTGCCGTATATTTGTGATGAGTATGTCCATATGGGCTTAAGTAAGTAGGTATATGTATTCAGTTTCTATTTTAGTTTTAGATTTGAAGGTTTAGTAAAAAGAGGGTAAAGTAATCCTTCTGTCGAAGGTGAGTCCAAGTTTAGGTACCGTGTCCGTTTGAGGAATTTTATTGTTGTCAATATAAACTGAAGGGCAGGTGTTTTTTCGAAGAATAATTGTTGTATGTTTGGATTTGTCATGATTAAGTCGAATTTTCCATACTGTGAACCAATCTTGTAATTTGAGTAAGTGATGTTGTAGTATTTGTATTTTAAATTAATAGTTTTCCGCATTTATTGATAATGAAGATAGATATGAAACATGAAAGAATTTGATGATTTATTATAGGAGAATATGAGTAGCAAAGTATATTTATGATATATCGTTGAAAAGTTAAAGATTTTAGAAAAAAGTTAAAACAAACTAATATATTACTAGAAGATAATAGACAGTGAAGAACGAATTATGATTAATTTCTGAAAAATATTGACTATTCAGCTATTTAGTTACAAGATTTAAGACATTATCTTGGAACATTATAATATTCTATCACAAATATATATTTAGTTCAAACCGCCAACAACCCATCAAATATATATATATATATATATATATATATATATATATATATATATATATATATAAATGAATGAATTGCTTCGTAAGATTTGTAATTGGAACCCCGAGACGCTCCCGTGTCTCCCACCACTACACTGAGTTAGGGTGGCTCTTCCCCTCCTTAAGAAGACAATATTTCCTTGGCACTTTCCTTTATCAAATCATTACCGATCATCGTCCTTCTTATGCCTACAACCTTCTCCAATTTAAGTCCTCAATCCATTCACTCACTACAAGATCCCGACCCTCTGACCTATACATCCCTTCTCATAGATCTGCCTCATTCCAAAATTCCTTTATAGCCCGCTCTGTCAACTTTTGGAATTCCCTCCCGATCAAAATTCGACATGCCCCTTCCCTGTATACATTCAAAAACCTCCTATACCAATTCCTGTTCCAAAAACAGTCGGATACCAGCTAACCATTAATATTATATGTGTATTGTGTAGCAATCATATAATCATAACACTTGGTAAGAGATAGTACATGCATTTCCTAATATCGACGTAGGAATTTCAATACATACATTTTTTTTTTTTATTCAATTATAAGTAACTGTTTATTTTTATATATATATTCAAGTAAAGTTTTTTTTTTTTTTTTTTTTTTTTTTTTTTATGAAATGAACTCATTGTATCTCTGTTTCGTTCTTCATTTCTCAAAGTATATGTTTATGTTGTTCAACCCTTAAATATAATTTTGTTCATAGTTCAAGTGATTCGTTCATAGTTTTAATTGTTTTGTTCATAATTTTAAATGCTCTGTACATAGTTTTATCTGTTTGTATATAGCTTGTGCACCTAAGGTTTTCTTTACTTTTTATTTTATTTTATCAATTTTATTTATTGTTTCAACGTTCAGGCCAGTAATATTCTATTATTTTTGTACATTATTGTTATTCTGAAGGGACTTAGTCCCAGAATAAAGTTTTTTTTTCTATCTATCTATCTATATATATACATATATTGCATTTCAAAATTTATTGAGAAAAAAAATATTGAGGTTTCGTTAGAAAAAAATTATTATTTTATAAAAAAAAACATTAAAAAATCATATTATTTTAAACATTAAAAGTGATATTTTTTCCAATTTTCATAAAAAAAAATATTAAAAATATTAATGGTATTAAGGCCTGTATTTAACATAAAATAAATTAATATTATCAATGATGTAGATATGGTTGACCGTGATATAATATGAGGGGGGGTGCGGTCAAATAAATACTAAATTAAAAAAAAATAGTATTTTTAATTGTTTCGCCGACCCTTCATCAGAATGAAGACCTAAAAGATGGATGGAAACGTCGGCGAAACAATTAAAAATACTATTTTTTTAAAATTTAGTATTTATTTGACCGCACCTCCCGACCAACTCATTCTCATAATATTATTAATATCTTATATGAAATACAATATAATAAATGTAAATTATCTTAATTAATTACTAAGTGAAATTCCTCCATATGAACGCTAATATTTACATAAGCACTACTGACCTTCTGTGTCGAAATTTTATTACGGACTAGTAATGAGCAAATTACCTGGAAAAAGAAAAAAGAAATTTAATTAATCGCCATGAGCATTAAATTTATTATCAATATTAATATAATTAATAGTGGCACAGGTGTGCTATAATATGAAGTAGATACCATATAAAGATACCGGGTATATTATACCGTAGTCGTACACAGAACAGATGACCATTCGGTTTACGGAATCAGCGGAAAATGTCATGGCAGTAAAACTGATAGTCTTCTAAAATGGTAATGAAGGTTTTCAAGGACTCTATGAGAATGTGCACCAAGGAATATCAATGAAAAAAATTATATAATATTCCATGGAAGATTATAATTTACGTTTTTTTATTATTTCTTTTTATTCAGTCCATTTAGTTGTTTGTTATACATCCTGTAATTATTGTTAATGTGACAGCAAAACTTGAATCGGAGTTTCTCAGTATTAGCCTAAAAAACTAAAATTACTTAAAATCTATAAATATGTGCTAAGATTATTTTTACTGAAATTTCTTGAGTTCATTCGGGCGATCGCAACGCCCGCCACGAGAATATCGTTTCGGTCCTCCCTCCCCAACAATTTGAGGATAAAAAAGATTTAAAATTGATAACAAATATGCTACAAGAATAAATAAGATGTGTAAACTAAAATCGATTAAGAATAGTCGACTAGCTAAGCTAAGCACTGTAAGTAGATAAATAATTATTTTATCACGATCCAAATATTCCTTTTATTCATTTTTTTTATTCATGTTTAGGAATAATAATATAGTAAGATATCCTCGGATTTTATGATTCATTCACCCTTCATTTTCACTTTATTTTCTTATAAAGTTTCTCCAATAAAGTTGGAAAAAATATATGAAATAAGTATAATAATAATTAATAGAGATAGTTTTTATAGACATTCCCACATAATCAGACTGTGAAAACGTTTTATTTTTATTTAGAAATTATACAAACTAAGAAATCTAAAGTATTTTTCATTTTTTAACATTATTGATTTTTAGCTGAAAAGTTCTAGAAATGTATTGAAGCTGTCCCTTTCTTCTCATGTTTAATGTATTCAAATTTTAATATATCCGATTTTTTTGTTCAGATATCTTCAAGTATATCAAAAGTACTTAAAAAAAAATCTTGCAGCTGTCTAAATATAGATATAATTTTATTTTTAAATATCCAATAGTATCTTAGTTCGTTTCACGATAATTATGTTCAATTTTTACAAATAATATGAACTACCACCATTTTTCTTTTTTTGGTTTATCGTCCCTTCCTCCCCCCAATCTTATCCAAGTCTATGCTTATGATTCACATTGATAATAAGTCATCTATTTACGTACTGTACCATTACCGAAGTTTTTTTGGAAGATAGTCAACTTAACATGTAAACCAACAAATAAACCAATTGTTTGTATACCTGGAAGTTTTCATTGGCAAAAATATAGAATATTATACAGCTTCCCAATTTTGGATTATTATTTTCAATAATGAACCATTGTGATCGACCAAAAAATTCAAAAACTTAACCCCCTCTCAAAATTTGAGATTTTACGTTTCAGGATACGTAGAATTCAAAAAAAACTAATAAAAATTTTTTTGTCCGCCGTCGTCCGAGCATTTTCTCCAAAACTACTGGATCGATTTTTTTTCAAATTTGGATATAAAATCAGAGGTCACCCGAGGATGATCCTCCTTCATCGACATTACAATCCGGCTTTTACTTTCAAAATGGCGGCAAACCTGCGTTGCTATAGACTATAGCGCCTAAACAAATGTACACGAAATTTCCAAAAAAAAAAAAAAAAAAATCGATAAAATCGGACAATTTGGAGCAAAGATGTGGTCTCTAGGTATTGTAAGTATGTTCTACTGCAAAGGTTATATTCTTTCTTTTGGTTTTTTGAATTTGGATGAGTTACTGACGTAATGCTAATTTTTGTAGCATATTAAAAAAAAAAGTTTAGTCAATAATTGGAATCACATTTTCTTTATTTTTCTTTGTTACAAGGAAGGTAATGTTACTTTAAATGTATTTTTGTTTATAAATAATAAACCATAGTGAAATAATTTGCATTTTTTATGTATTGGAATACACTAAATTAAAAGAATTAATGAATGAATGAACACAAAATTAATGAATTTTAAGATTCGTCTCTATTATATTAAATTAGCTACTTAATTTTCCCTTTTGTACTCCTTTTTCCCTTTTTATTTTTTACTGTTTTGTTTGCATTCCCAGCTATTCAACAGTACGCGAATAATAAAGACCCCTTCCAGACAAGACTGGACCAGAATGCTTCCAGAACAGCTGTGGCTACACCGGACGGTCAGCTGAAGTTGGTTATCGAAGGGTTGCTAAGAACAACAGCCTCAAGGCTTGTTGACACAGACCAGGGTCCGATGCCCAGCAGAATTAGTGTATAACGACTCAGTGTATTCATCAACTTGTTTCGAATATGAAGTAAATTTAATCTCGATGAAAATATTAAATTAGGTTCTTGTGGTAACAGTGGACTATTTGGTTATTACTGGAGAATGATAGTCGCCGCCATATGGAAATTAGTTTTGTTTGGGATGCCCTCTAAATCTTAACACGAATGACGCCTATAACATTCATAACAAATTGTTACATTACAGGCAATATCATAGAAACTCTTTATTATCACTGGCCGTTTTAAGGTTTGGCAGTTATAAGGCAACTATATAAATGTCCACTTTAAATAGTTTCGGGCTCCAGTAAACCATCGAATTCCTCTCGTATCCAATCCTTAAAATCCAAAATCCTTCGTAAAATCCTCAACGCTCCTTACCTTGTCACAAATAAAATTATCCATAATGAGTTTAATGTTCCATATGTTTCCGATTTGGTCCAATCCAGATATCCATCCTTCCATAACAAACTTCAGAATCATCCGAATCCTCTCGTTTCTAACATTGCTTCCTCTTCGATCCCTGATAACCCTCCGAGGCGTCTGAAAAGAAAGTGGCCTAGTGATCTTCTTGAGTAAATTTATTATTTGAGTGCAACCAGTTGGTAATTTCTCAACAAGTGATTTCATGTTATATTCCTGAATGCACATTTACTAGAAGTATTTTTTTTTTATAATACAGTTGTAAATGTCAGTGAATAAAAAAAAAAAAAATAGTTTCAACAATGAAAAACTCAATTTTTTTAAAGTAAATATTATCTGGTTTGTTATGACACAATTGGTAATTACTTAAATTAAGTATTTATTTAGTCATCGCTTCAAACATTCAACAAAAAACGTAATTAGCCCAAAATAATTTTCTACTCTTCTGCTGAAAATTGGTCCATTTTTTACATGAACTTTTTTGTAGCTCTTGATTTCTCCTATCAAAATCTTAAAAAAGTATGTACATGGAATCCATTAAATAAAATTTTTAAAAAATAGTAAAACTTTTATTTTAGTTAAAATAAGGAATGGTTAGAGGGCTATTGCTATCCCTACACGATCAACATGTTTTGATATAAATGAAAAAACTTATTGAAAAAAAAAATCATAATTCCCTGAAATATATATATTTTTTTTTGCATTACAAAGCTATTTCTTTCCACTTATCTGCATTCAGTTCTATTGCATCTTTGTTAATTCGAGCTGTCAATCTAGATAAACCTGGATGCATTTTTGCGTGATGGTTATAGCTGATGCTAGGAGATTATTTTTTTTTCTTTCGTAAGTTTCTATCATTGAAGGAGCTTTTTACTTTTTGTTGATAAATGGACTGTGTACAGGCGTTATCTCGCCGAAGTGAAACCAAAGTATAAAGGAAGAGATAGGGAAGGGTTGCGTGAAGCCAGCAGTCAGCTGTGGGATGTGATAATGGTCCGATGGCGTTTGGATTAACGGCCTGTAATTAGTCTTCGTACCTGTCACCGATCGCTCTGCGACTCTGGATCCTCCGATGAACGGGGGGAGCTACGCAAGAACTGGAGGAATCTGGAGAAGGAAAAGAGGTCATCCAAGGATCTTGTGTTGTACCAATGAACGTTATATTTGTTCAATATGACTTGCCAGAGACATACGAGGAAAATTTTCATTAGTAATAGTATTTATAAGGAACTATCACGATACTAGTTAATAGGCAAGTATTAGGCATCTAATAATTTTCTTTTTAGAAATTTCAGAGGATTGTATGGAATCGATTAGGATTAGTGTTGCCAAAAGTGCAAGATCAAGACTCAGACCGCCTGACTGTTGCAAGACCAAGATCATGACTGGTTAAAAAAAATCGTTTTTTAAAATAAAAATTAAGACAAAATAGTTACTAATACTTTACAGTTTTAGTTACTATATTTAAAGAATTGGTATAACTAATATACTTTTGCATTTAACTCTTCCAATTTTTCATCCTGGCTTAGTTAGGTTTATCCTATCTGAAAAATTAAAGTAATATTTCTATAGAAATGGCTAATAGATAACTGCAAGACTGTTGTGCTAGACTAAGACCAAGCCTGGGTGAGCAAGACCAAGACCCGTCTTGATCTCACATTTGGGCAACACTAATTAGGATGATTAATAACTACTACTTTGCTAAGTCCAATAATATTACATGCCCATTTTATTCGCCACAATGTAATCATCTTAAATATATTATTCTCATAAAATTTACGCAATTTCGCATTGTTTTCCTGTCTAAATTCTACGGTTGGTTCATACTTTTTCGGTTTGAATTTTGAATATGAATTCTACGCCATAGTTTATTTCCAAATACATTAATTCGTTACCAATTTCTTACTGTAAATGCCCACAATACTCATCCATTGGGAAGCATAGTATGCATGCATCCATGCAAGGATCCCTTTTGTAACTGTTCTGTAAATTATAATTTTAAAATTTTGGGAGGCGTGAGCTAAGTGGTTTTGTAAAAAAAAACCAACTCCAACTTCGTTTTAATTTATTTTTCTAGTTGTCGTATACACTAAATACCTATAATTCTGGACTCGAACAAATATATTACCTTTTATATCTATATCATCGATATTTTCGCCGTTTTTGCACCTAACCATATGTTCTGCCTTGTACGTATATATTTCAAAACCCAGTCCTTTTTTCCAACGTTAATTTATTTAGTCTTGTAGTGTCAGTCTCTTCGCATAACAGCGTATTAGTATTAGCATAACCAAGCACTGGGATTGTTCCATCCATATTCAAAGTAGTTAGGGAATTTAAAAGATAAAATAAAAACATATTTGATAAATGTTAGAGACAGTATTAATTATAAATTTAAGTTTTATTCTGAATCAATGCGTTTTGTTTTTCCTCAATTTACAAAATAAACTTTAACAAATTGCCGATAATGTCAATTCCATGTTATTGCTCATACTTAAATTCAGATATTTATTTCTTTACTTTATTATAAAATTTCCAACATTGAATATAAAGTCTTTTGTTCCGAGATGCATTTAACCTTTGTTATCTGAAGTTTATAAAAAAATCCCATCTATCGAGAACATATTGGCGTATCGATGGGAGTTTTAATATTTAAAATAGCCCTTAGACTATGGGCTCAGAGTAGCGTGAACCCTAAAGGGACGGCTGATGACGGAGTAGTCAGAGGCCGAAAGGTCCTACAATAATAGGCAGGGATGGGTTATGATAATCCGGCCTATTATATTGTACAGGCCTCAGCCAATGGGGTTCAAGGTTGCCATCTTGTAGGGACACAACCCTTCCACTCATCCACCCCTCAGGTCTATTGTGTTCGGATCCGTCTGCCGTCCATAACGGACTTTTGTCAACGCCATTCCATATTTACAGTACTTTATTCCTTCGTCGGAAAATGGTTACCGAAACCGTTGAACGAAATTAAGTAAACGTGGAGAAAAAAAAAATTAACTTTCGAATATAAATTGCATGTATAGATCTGAATAATGTGGTAGTGTAGATCTCTTTTTTCTGCTCTCAGAGGAGATGGATTTCGGTGAATGAGGTATCAGATGATAGAGAATTCCATGAAAAGTTATAGAATGCTAATCTCAAAACTATAATATAAGTACAATAAAATTCGTTGGACAAAATAGGGAGGTTATATTGGACATACGAATAAACACATTTCACTTATGTATGTATTAGAAGGAAAGATAGCTACCTAATGTGGTATACTAGTTCATCATAAATTATTTTATCTTTTAAATGCCTTAACAATTTTTAATCTGTGAGGAACGATATCCGTGCGTGGAACGATAACCATGCGAATGATTTGGTCCTGGTTAGCGAATTCACGGAAACTACAAAACTAAACAAAATAACGTTCATGAATCGGCTGTATAGAGTTTTATTTGACAAAAAGAATTCAAAAACAAGATGACCTTAAAATAAAGTTGAAAGTTTTTTAATAACTTAAATTTTTTAAATATATCTGTTATTTCTCTCTAAAAGGTTTTTAGTGACAGAGTCATATTTTATTTTATATACACAAAAAGACCCCTCACTTCTTATTTCCATAATTATTTCTCCCTTATTAGGTTACAAATTGGAAATAAGAATAATTATATTTACATAATAATAATTTTTTATTATTTCTTAATGATATTTACAACTGTATTAAATAAATACATTTAGTAAATTTGAAAATATGGATATAATGACGTGAAATCACTTTTTGAATAACTAACCAATGGTAGCACTCTAATGATATGTCTACATTAGGAGATTACGGTGCCATCGTCTTTTCAGACGCATCGGAGGGTTATCAGGAATTGAAGAGGAAGCAAGGCTAGAAACGCGAGGTATGATTCTGAAGTTTATTATGAAAGGATAGGTATCTGGATTGGGCCAGATCTGAAACACAAGAAACATTAAGGTCATTATGGATGGTTTTATGTGGAAAAGAGTAGGGAGCATTAAGGATTTTACGAAGGATTGTAAGGATTGGATACGAGAGGAATTCGATGGTTTATTGGAGCCCCCATAGCTCAACTCCGTAGATCCAAATAGGCCTTATTATAGTCATGTATATGAGTCTTTTGTAATTAATTGGAAGTTTAGAGCGTTTGTCTAGTGCTGAAGTAACCGTAAGCGACCAGCGGTTTCTTGTCGTTTCAGTCTGTCATACATAATAATATAAATTTGCAATAATATAGATTTTTTTTCATAAATTAATAATTTGTGTGAACGATGGTTTCGTTCCTTTTATTTTATGTTGATAAAAAGTAATGCAATCTGAACTATAGAATACATGTAAATTACGCTATAAAATTTGAGCAACGAATAGTACAACTAAATGAATAGTTAGACGGAGAGGGGTTTCCCTTTAATAATTTTTTCTTAAAAAACTAATTAAATAGTTTACCCAATGTAATGAACTACCAGCTATCCTTTTATTTACATTTATCAAAATTCCTACTTAGGGTGAATGTAGAGGAATGAGTCTAAATGTTTTCATACATTAAAAAAAAAAAAAGCTTCTGTCCGAATAATTTTAAACGGAAGAGACTTTCTCGTTAATAATAAACATCAGTATTAGACTAAAGACTCTTATAAATAATAAAGCAGGCTAAGTCCAGTTGTCCATCCCGAACTTAGAAGGGGGGGGGGGCGAATTTAGGAAGGGAGAGGTTTGAGTATCTGACGGCTTCATCATCCCTCTTATTTCCGCCACGTTGCTTCCGCCGGACCATCGAAGCCTGTGTTTTTAATATTAGAAAATGTTCTTCTGACCCCTTACAATCTCGAAAGGGGTCTGCAACAAAAGAGGATAAACGATGAAAAAAAAAAAAGTAATGGAAGAAAATGAACAAAAATAACACCGAATCGTACTCACCGATGGGCGGACTATTGTCAAGTTGAATGAAGAAACATGGATATGGCGAACAATGAAAAGGATGCGGCGATTAATATTGGATGTTTCATAATTATTTTATTTCTTAAAATATACTTAATAATAAATCATACAATCTGCTAAACTTATGAGCATTAACTTTACATCAAACTTTACGTACAAAACAATAGACTTATAGAAGACATGGCCACGGATGACATACCTGTCATAAGGTTACTGTAAAGAAGCTAGACCAGAGATCTTTCTTGAATTAAGGACGCGAAATTAAAAAGTTAAAACTTGTTTAGGATCGTTTTGTGGGGAAAGAATTAGATTGAACCGTCAGATCTCCAATGTGTAAAGTCGGCTGACAATGTGTAGGTGACTAATTAAAAGTATTTTGCATATGGATTAAAATATCTCAAAAACTAAAAATCGCACCTGCACATTGGCTAGAGAAATATTCATCATTTCCTCCTTTTTGTAACGAGCTATTATTCAACATTTCATTTTAACGCGACTCCGTGTTATATGAACAAAACGTGAAAAAATAGTGTCGAAAACCAAGTGAAAACCAGTTTTATTGAAGATATGGATTAAAATATCTCAGACCTGCATACGATAAACGAGGGAAATGTTCAATATTCCATCCTATTTGTTTCTTTACATTAGCTATTATTTATAATTTTTATTTCAAATTAATAATCTCGGCTTGTTGGTGTTGTCACCTCTATCGTGAGGTTTAAAGAACGTAATTTTATAAAAATAGTGTTAAAATTAACGAGAAGCCGTTAAGTGAATGTGATGATAGGTAAAAAAGAGGAATGTTAAACAGTTTGTGAATTTGTGACCACAGCTCCTCGAGCCATTAATCTAGCTACTAAAAATAACCTATATAAATCTGCAAAAAGAATAGCAAAACATCAAAGTGAAGAAGCCAACTACACTAAATAACGCCTAGAACAAACAGACCCTAAAACAGATGGTGTAGGAACAAAAGATGACAATACATTGGATGGATCTATCTGACCTTGCAACGTGGAACAAAACTATTTTGCCAATTTTAATTCCTCCATTTAAAAATGTGCTTTTGGATAATAAATTCGTTCCTTAAAATTATTTTTAAGGATGAACTGGATGCGCACTAGTGATGAACTAGCTAAGGATTTTTTTTTGGCTAATGCCGCAGTAATTATTATAGTTAAAAACTTCTCCGTTTGACGTTTAGAATCTCTAGGGTCTCCGTTTTCTACTTAACACTTTAAAATTGAAAAAAATATTAAGTTATGCAGGTATAATCTTCATTTAAAAAACCTTTTGCATTAGTGATGGACACTTCGAATTTTTTTTAGAAATGGACAGAGGGTTGGTACCAATTATGGACATACCTCAGAAAATATCTTTGTTTAACTATAAATATAATGATAAAGATAACATAACATAAATATTCAATTTAATCTTATAAAAACTGTTATTAGGGAAGTATTCTTGTTTTTCTTTTATTGTATATATGGTATGTTTGTGTTTCATACTTCCTAAATACTCAATGCCGTTAATGGAGACAAAATGTATTCTTTTCCTCAATAAAAAAACAAAAAAGGAGGAATGTATGAAACACACTGATATCAAGAGCACTTTTCTTTTGGAAACTTTATTCAATAGAGTTGTGAATAGAGGAAAAAACTACAAATTCTATAACAAATCAATATTTCATTAATACTAACTTCAATTTTTAAAATAGAAAATTGAATATTGCGAGTTTACCCCAACACGCTAATTAGGAGTCTTGTAAAACTAAAAATTATAAAATAAATAAGGACATAACATATAGTTCGGATATTCGTTAGAGATTTCCTATATAATAAATCCTTTCGTCCGTCATGAATACATACTTTATTAATTAATAATATTTTATTTTCGAAGACTTATTCTTTCAAAGTGTGCGTTTCCAGACAGTATAAATTGAGCAAGTTCATCAAAGTTCCAATCAAGCATGTTCTTTGCGAAGAACTCAACACTGAGTTCATTGATGAGCATCGAAAATCCACCAAGTCCTAAACTCATCGATGGATTCATAAACAGGATTTAGTGCGTTCCATCATTTATGGATTGAACCACCGACAGCTCAGCTGTTCCATCGGCTTTTGGGGTAGATGGATCCCATTGAAATAACCTCATTATTGATATTTCTATATATTTTTATTTCTGTTTTAAAATTCAATACTATTGTTTTTTAATAAGGTAATACATATTTATAAGGTAATACAATATATATGAGGTAAATATTATTTCCTTATGAATATTTTGTTTTTAAAGTGATTTATAAACTCTCAAGAGTGTTAAGGTGTAGAATCCAGCAAGTCGTTCCTAAATTCACCATCTATCAAATTCTATAAAAATAGTTGTCCTTTGGTGCTGGATGTAATCGATTGATGGATTCATTCAATTGGATCAGCCCAGAGTTTAGGAACTTACTCATTCTAAATTTTAGGCCCAGGGATAATATAACTTTGCAGCTGATAAATAACTAGCATTAGCAGCTTTTGACATTGCTTAATTTCTCAGTTGAGATGGCCAATGTTGCTAGAATGACAGGAAACCGTCTGGCCAAGTTCGTATATTAAACAAAGATGGAAGGACAGAGAACAAGAGGAAGCCCAAGAAAGACATGGCATGGCACAATCTGGGAGGCCTTTGACAGAAGAGAATTGGAATAGGGAAGGAGATGACGAATGTCAGGACTGAAATTCCTAAGTAAAGCTCTACCGAAGGGATCCTCACACTGATGTGTGGAAGAAGAGGAAGAGATTAAATATATAAATCAAAACGTTTGATAACATTTTCATTAAGTAGAAACTTAACCAGAATATGTGAAAATGATCGCTCTAGGAGTGTCAGATTGTTACCTTGCAAACAACAACAATGAAATCATATAAAGAACTATAATGATAGGTCCTTTTCATGACCGACATTAATCCTAGAGCAGCCAACACGAATTGCGCGATCGTATCAAACTCGATTCGGCTGATGAAGGCTGGCCGAAGGTTGCTTATACACATCATCTCATTTGAATCAGGACGACGATGGCCTGCCGTACGCACGACGTCGTGCCGACAGGGGGTAATTTCCTCCAGCCCCGGGTCATCGCCGGTTGCGAAAGCTCTCCCTACGCAGCTTCGTGCCCTTGCGTCAGTATTTCCAGGGCAGTGCCTAATGTCAATGCGATCACGATGACCATCCTCCGGCTGTTACCATCCGTAGACGTCATACCATCCTGTAGCTGATACCATCCCAAGACGTCATACCTCCAGAACAAAAGGAAAGGGATCGTACCCTTGTATTGGGTCAATCACGAGCTACACCTGTGTCCGTAACCTGCTTCTTGCAAGGATCCTCAGTCGTCCTTTCTTACTTGTGATACGTAAAGAATCCATGGATCAGTCTTTCAATAAAACAAAGAATGTATGAAATCTATTCCAAAAAGTTAAGGTGATTGCTGTAGATTATACGGTAGATGTGAAAACATCAAAAAAGGAGAGATTAATAGTATGAAATATGAATTATATATAATAGTTCACCATAAAGCAGATGAAATGCTGAATTACTTCGCTTACAGTATGTAGGTACGATTTTCAGTTCTAACACGGCGTCGTGTTAAGATACAAATTTTGAATAATAGCCCATAACAAAGAGGAAGAGATGCTGAACATTTTCCTCGCTTACAGTATGCAGGTCCGATCTTTAGTTTTTGAGATATTTTTATCCATACCCAGAAATACTTCAATTAATTAACTCCAGCCGACTTTACCCGAGCGCTACACACCGGAGATCTGGCAACTCAATCTAATTCACTCTCCACAAAAACTGCAAAACGCGCCTAAAGAAGTTATACTTCAATAAATTACAATTATGTGTATTTCTAATCGAAAAAAAAATCTACAATTTTTAAAAGAGTTGGTCATTCTATGTGTAATAATAGTTTTTCAACATTTTATGTTCTTTTTCATTGCTGGGTAGCGTATATGTGAAGTCTTCCCCACTACTTCTCCTGGACGGTGACGAACTATACCCGGATTTTCTGAGGTAAAAGCAATAGAAATCCTACTCCAGTAGTGCCGAACTCGTGTGGAGTTTTAGACTTTTTATTTCAATAACTATCCCATATTGTTGTATTTATTTTCAAAAATCTGTAAAATGTTAACATGACAGTAATAATAATTTTAAAATTCCAGTTGATAAAGCATACGACTTTTTTGGGGAGAAAATTAGGTAAGGAATAAAGAGAAAAAAAATTGGTGTACTGTAGCAAAAAAAAAAAAACAAGAAGTTAACTTTTTCTTAAAATAAAAAGAATATCATGAAAAAATATATAATATTGTTATATTAATAACAATTTTTTTATTATTTTTTCTACAACAATAAAAAGTAAATTTTTATTGGTTCATAAAATTTATCGAATTTCTATGATATTTGTTCAAATTAAATTTTTGAAGTATGATAAAAATGATAAGGAAGAATAATGATGAAAAATGATAAAATCACATGTCGCTCTATTTATTTATTTTATTTTATTTATTAGAATTGAATCCGTTTTAAGTGAAACTCATAGCTGAACACACCTCCCTGAAGAAGACCTGCAAAGTCGGGTCGAAACGTTGGCTTTTAATAAAATAGTTCTGTCACTATTCATCCTATTTATGACTGCCAACCCGGACCATCTCCTTCCTTTATAATACAACGGTCAACTATTAAATATTCAATATTTTTTTTATTGGTTCGATTTCCATAACTTCTCAGGTGATCTACGGGGGAGCTTTCAAAAGCTTTCGGGGGAGAAAAATACTTTCGGGCTGAAGCCTCCCCCTACCAAAAATTAAATCTGCTAGTGCCTAATTCTTGTTTATGTTAAACACAAATAATAATTGCGGTGGACTTGCGTCTATTTATTTATCATCGTTTATTGTGCTGTTGTTTATTTTAATCAATATTGTCTACACGACCTGAGTTTTCTCCCATCTTCAATATTCACGCTACGGTATCGGGAGCTTTCAAGCGAAAAAATCCAATAGACTTTTTAATACTACACAATTCTGTTCTCTCTCAACCTGAAATATCGCAAAATATAAGATCCCCAAGAATTTATTTATTAAATCTTCCTTCCTATAGTTGCTGAAATATTTCGTCGTCCGCGATCCAACGAAGAGAAAGAACCCGTCTCTGATATTCAAAGCACGTGAAAATTAAAAGAGGAATTTAAAATTATTTTAGTGATTTAACCGTTAGAGTACGACCTAAAAGTTTTAGTTGTGAAAATTTTCGGATTATTGTATATTTTTTAAATAAAAAATTAACTGAAAATTCATTAGGATTGTAATTATGAATTGCATGTTATCCTTTATATATTTATTGCTCAAGAATTTTTAATTCTTTGTAAAATTTTGATCCATTTTTTTTTCTGTTTTACCGCTAATTTTATTACGGATTTTTGTTTTAATCTTTTGTATTTAATTTTTACTAGACAATTTAAGTTTGCTTATAATATCTGTAATATTCTGAGATATTCATAGCTTTTTATCACAAACGAAAAAAAAAAAAAACTTTGAAATATGACCATTATTATTAGCAATACTATCAATTGTAATTTGAAAGCAATGTTTTTTCTTTTATTATTATTACTTTTTTTTAATTGGTCATTGTAATTGACTAAAAAAAGAAATGATTTATTCCATCCATCTCATATTATGTTGCACTTCTATAATTATTTTCTAAATCATGTTGTGATTTGTTCACTGACTAATATACTATATAAACTAGTTTATAATTAATGTTTAATATCAACTAAAAACCTTTTTTTTTTATATCACGGCTGTTAGAGTAGCAATTATCTTTATAAGTGGTTAGCTTGTCTCACTGGAAAATATCCCTCCACTTTAATAGTTAAGCCATACATTACTTTCCTACAACAGACTAATCTATTTATTGTAGTCTATCGAGACCTATTTGTTTGGTGCAGAACCGAAAAAAAAGGCCCCTGTTTTGATGAATTATTCACATCCGCCTAAAACCTCGAGAATAGCTTATCTTAACCTACAAATATTTTATTTACGGAAATTCTCAAAATTGGATCGTTTTAATTTGGGGATAGGCAAACTTTGTCTGTTTAATTAGGTACTAAAAACTCTTGAATACCTATTTGCTTTCCACTTGAATCGTAAGATAATACTACCACAAAATTGAAAAAAAAAAAAAAAAGTGGCTTACAAAAATATTGGGACATTTAGCCTATATAACATCTTTTTTTTTTTTACTTTTTGAGGTAGTCAGGTCAAACTGATCAATACCTGATCACCTTTTTTTTTTTCGACGTTGTGATCATATTATGTTACGATTCAAATGGAAAGCAAATGGCTATTTGTGAGTTATTAGTACCTAATTAAATGGACAAAGTTTTCCGATATCCAGATTGAAAACGTCCCAATTTTTAGAATTTTCTTAAATAATATATTTGTAGGATACGATCAGCTGAAACTATTTAAGAAGTTTCAGACGGGTGGTGTTTGTACCACTGGCTATTGTAGTGTTCTAATTTTTAAAACCTAAACATGTAAAACGTACCCATAGAACTTATGAATTTTATTTCAAAAACAGCCAGTTTCTGATTAATCCTTCATCAGTAGAGTTTTGAAACAATCTGAGTTTTGATTCTGAATGGTTCTTCTGTATAAAATTTCCGTTGCTTTGATACACCATTCATCAATATCCATCTCAGCTGAGAGCCAGAGAAGAGATCCATACTACAGTATTATACAAAAAAATGACTTGAGTTTTTAAATAAAATCCGACAACTCTATGTCAAAAAGAAGAACCCTTAAAAAAGCTTTGATAATTACAGCGCGATCAATAGGGGTCAGCTAAGTGTTCCTAATAATTATATTTATTCTGACTTTTGTTGGAGCGGCCGAATAATTAAGGGAATAAGAGGAGCGAAGGGCGAGCACAAAGGGTGAGCCCTCGCAGGGTTTTAATTAAAAAGTCAACCATGGTTGCTGCGAAGGGTCGAGTGCTGCGGCCATGCTAAGGTCGGGACAATGCGGCCTCAAGTGGTCAGCGAGGGAATGTATGTAGGGCGGCGATGGGGGATACAGTCAGGGGAATGCGATCAAGTAGTGGAATATGTATTAATATTCACGGAATTCTTAATATGATATATACGAATCCTCAGAATTACGTTGTATATGGCGATCTAAAGAACCTTGGCTTCTACTATTAAATTTTTCGTAGCAGACAAAAGAGATTTATTTATTGAGTCTGACCTAAGAAAGAGACTCACTCATAATCTTTAATTTTAAATGAGGTATACAATTTTTGTATTTTATTGTTTGAGGTTAGGATTAAGAGATCAACTTCAAACGTTGATGGGTGGATCATTCCAGGTCTTGGATCCCTTAGCTGAATATAATAATGAATTAGAAATAATGATAAATATAAGTAGAGAAAATACGTGAATCTTGGACCACCCTAAGAAAAAGAAATTCCAAAGGGGGAAATTCAGAAAATTGAGTAGGCTGCAGAGACAGAAAACTTTCTAGTTGATTTTGCTGCCTCTGATTTGCTCCTTTTTTTTATAATATTGATAAGAATGTTTTATAGTTGGAAAAGTAATTATTCATTACTTGATATAATGGAGAATCGAAATTAAACCCCACTGTTTAAAATGGGAAACCTCTCACCGATCATCTCGAAAAGAGGAGACAGCCCTTTGGAGACTGCGAATTGAACATTGTGAGTTCTCGCACTCCTACCTACTAAGAGGACTTGATCCTCCGAACTGCGAGAGCTGCAATGTCCAAAGGACAGTAAAGCACATTATTCAAGACTTTCCTACATTTGAACCTACAAGGAAAAAGTTAGACATGACACTGAGTCTAAAAGAAAACCTACTAGACAGTGAAAGTGCAGTTAAAAAAACTATATGGTTTTTAAAAATGATAAAACTCGTGTAACAACAGAGTGTAATTCGAAGGTGTTGCCAATGACCCTACAGGGTAGAGGCAACAAAACATCAAATAAATAAATAAATAAATTTTTCATCAAAAAAGTAGATAAACATACTCAAGTTTATTAGTCTATTGATGTATAGTAATCTCTCTAGCTTCTTTTGAAGACAAGTTCTAAGCAAAATAATTTAGGACTTTGCTAAAAAATAAAATTAAAAAAATAAGTCCTATCATTGTACCTTGAGCCACTGTTTTATAATGCCCGCGGTAAAATAATATTATTTAAAAATACGTCTCTTGTGGAAATAAATCCTGTCTTCATCGTTTTTACTGAAAAAGTTCATAAAAGATTATTTACTGAATACAAGCGTAATACGAACACAACGGATAAAAAGTAAGCTTACCAGTGTAGATACGTGATACATTCACAGATAATTAAAAAAATATATATATAAATAAAAAAACACCCTGTACCCTGTATAACCCATGAAAGGTCTTGCGTTCAGCACTATTTAGGGAAAGTAGTGTTTTATGTAGGCCAACGGTTGTGCAAGTAGGGGATCAGGCCAGGATCGCGATCAACCTCCAGGTTTTCCCCTAATTAATTATATAATTAAGGTTACCCACTTTGTAGAGGCTGGGTGTGCCCTAGAAGGGTTTCCATACCCAATGGTCGCCCCACGTCCAATGAAACTAAATAAATAAATTTGCTTCCATGAGCCGGGATTCGATCCTGGGAAACAGTCTGATGACCTGAATGTTTTGCGCATAGACATCGAAACAAACAAACATAAGTATCAAAAGAAATAGATCATGTAGTTTCTATGACCTTGACTGTAGATCGGCAATACTACTAATAAGCTCAATACATTAATGTAGCTTTTGTAAGAAAATAATGTTGTCAAGTCACAGGTTGCTCCTGATGTATGTATTTCGAAACATAGCCTGTTTAGTTGTCGTTTCGAGCTGTTAATCGATAGTATTCATTCATTGTTAGTGAATATTCGTAATGAGAGTTATGTCCACAGTAACTGTCGATATGTAGAACTCGTTTACTTTCAACCCACTATTGCACAACAAAATGTAATTGTCACCAGTGTGCAACTGTTTTGTGTGGTAGAAGGTTAATTCGGTGGTGAGTTGGTTGTTATAAGATAGTTATTTTCTGATGTCCTTCATCCCATGGCCAGATCTGATAAGTTGCTAAACAATCTTGCAGATGACAGGTTATAAGCTCTCGAACACTCTATACGGTATGGGTCCTATGGAATCTATTTTTTTGGGGGGAGGGAGAGGGGGAGGGAGGGAGATATATTAATCCTTATATAAAATAATCAGCAGTTGAAAATTTTAATTTAAAAATTTTATTTAGTAGGCAGTTTTCACCTTCCCCAACTATTTTCATCACTATACTAATTTCTCTTCCCACCAACCTGCCAATCCTAACATTTCAGAAACTTATTGTTAATTATAAAAAAAAGCTATATTAACATTCTGGCAATATTCATAGTCCACGACAGTTTTATAATTTTTATTGTTTTAATTCTTTCTAGTGTCTAATTATATAATCTATATATATATTTTGATATTTATATTTTTATATCCTGCTCTTAAGTTAATTGTATCCCACCAAATAATTTGAGTAGCATCCCTCTGATTTCCTAATGTAAATTTTGTCATATTTTTTGTAAAAAAAAAAGTTATGTTTTGAAAATATTTAGCTTTACATTTAATATCTGTTTATATTACCTCAACTGGGACATTTACGGTTTCACTATAATAAAAGTATAAAAACACCCACGTTTAAAACATCTATAAGACTATTTTTATTCCCACAATTACTTTATTACAGTTCTTAAAATTATTGATATGAAGTAATTTTTTTTTTAACAATCCCTTGGATGGCTTCCATATTACCCTTTTCATATTGTTGTACCGTAATGATGTTTTTCCCAAAGCGTAAAAAGAATATAAAAAAGATGATGGGTTATGATGGCATTAAAAAGAAAAACCCCAATGGTGCCGGTATATCATAACAGTCTTATATCAAATGTTAATATCTCACTTCATTACGGTGATATGTCATAATTCAGTTCCTCTAGGAAATAACTTCGGATACATAAAATTTTTTATTGTAATTGGAGATGCGAAGAGAAATTATTCTTTATCCATTAAACCCGACTTTTTAAAATGTTAAATCTTCTTAACTGAACTGCAATTTACATGGCGAATTGGATATAACTTTTTATTGCATTCGATGACTTCATGGGATAAGAGAAAAATAATTTAAATTTCAATGATCTTATTTAATTATAAGAATTAGATATTGAAGTTGTTCCTAATTTTTTTTTTTTTTTTTTACAATAAGATACAGTGTCAATTGATTTATCTCTATTTTGGAATGTAGGTTTTTGATGTAAAGTAAAACTTCCACTTATGGACACTATAGCAGCCATTGATCTATAGCGGACAATTTTATAATCTTCATCTTATTTTAACAATTTTACAGTATAAATTTAATAAATGGCGCATTAAAGTAAATGAATCCAAATGCAAACATATTGCACATACGCTGCGACATAAATCCTATTCAGCAGTACGCATTAGTTCCGTCCATCTTCCTTTCTCAGACTGGTATATTGGCTTTATTTTAAGACTAACATGGAACCCACATACTAGACTCAAACGACAAGAACCGACGATACGGCTAGCTATAGAGAAAATCTAAATATTCTGTTGAAAACAAATTACTTATCTACAAGACGATCCTGAAAGTTATTTGGATCTACAGACTAGAACTTTGGGGGACATCGAAATTTTCAAACATCAAGCACGTCCAGTCCTATCAGTCCAAACCCCTTCGAACAATAGTTGTTGCTCCGTTCTATGTATTCGACAAAACCCTACACAATGACCTTACTGTCCCATTTGTCATAGACATTATACCAGAGAAATTCCCCAAATTTCATCAGAAACTTACATATCATCCGAATCGCCTTGCACAATCTCGATCTAGCTCCTCCTATCTCTACAATCCTCCTCGAAGGTTGAAGCGGCATTGGCCTAGAGACCTTTTTTACCAAGTAAACACACATTGGAGTTCTGGCTATGGCCAGATTCTCTGCTCAAGCCATGTACGCCTATGCTTTTGCTTTTGATAGCTTTTGATCAGTCCCCATAGGTCAATTATACCAGTGACGTGAGGGTCACTGCGATCTCTTTTTGGGAGTCCTGCTCGGCCTTTCGAGCTCGGAGGTCACATTGTTCACATTCTTTATATATATTTTTTCTAAATATTATGTGACTTCCACAATTCTCTATATTTTTTGTATCTTGCCCTGAAGAAAACCTGCAAAGTCGGATCGAAACGTTGGCTTTTAATAAAATAATTTTGCCTCTATTTGGCCTATTTAAGACCGCCACCCCGGACCATCTCCTTCCTTTAAAACTCTTGTTGCTCCTCCCAACACTGCTGCCTGCAGTGATACATCTATCACCCAGATACTGAAATATCATGGACTCGGATTCAATGGCAGATCCAGCACGAAGAAGATACCAATCATGCGCGCGACCTCAACCCGCTCCGGACTGGAACATGGGCTGCGATGACATCATAGCGGTCAGGTTGGGCGTTGCGTAGTGGCCAAGGAGTGCCTGCACCTGACCTCTTTCCCAGCCACGATTTCAAGAGTCCCGCGGGTCGCTGCTTAAATGGAGGTTAAATGCTCCATAGTTTTTTAAGTTTATTATTTTATTATTAAATAATTGTATAAATAAAAATGAAACTGATATGTTCTTACTGAAATTTTACAGAGCAAAAGACCTATATTACAATACATAGCAAATTCATTCACGTAACTGTAATATTTTGGACAGTTTTTGACGGTAAAAAACAAGACAAATGCAGTAAAACGTCGTAAAAAAATCAGTAACGGAAACCAACAGAGCACAGACAGATGAACAGGTGAGGAGCTTTCAGGCTGAAGTCCCTCACCAAAAAAAAAATGGTAAAATATAACCACACATTTAATATAACCACCAAACACAACACAGAAAAAAAAATATTTTTTTTATTAATATTGATATTGTCCTAGAGACAGATTGTAATATTTTTCAATAAATAAGTTAAAACAAAAAAAAATATATATGATATTTACAACTGTATAAAAAAAATACCTCTAGTAAATTCGTACACGGATATAATGGACTTGAAACACATGTTGGGAAACTACCTATTGGTTCCCTCCTTTCTTTATAATGCAACGGTCAACTATTAAATATTAAAGAGAAGAATAGTTGGGGTGGTCAGTCAAAAAAGAAGGCAAAAATAAATGATAATATTTATTTTTACATATGACGACGTTTCGACTTGAAGTTCAAGCCTTCACCAGGGATGTCTCCTCAAGTGTTGCAGAGAGAATCATCGAAACGTCGGCATATGTAAAAATAAATATTATCAATTATTTTTGCCTTCTTTTTTGACTGACCACCCCAACTATTCTTCTCTTCATTATCCGCGACAGTCAACCATTTACCAATTATTAAATATTAAATAAGAGTTTTAGTTTCTTTTCTTTTTAGTTCTGATGTTCTCAGATGTAAACAAAAATAAAGTAAAAACTATCTCTTTCTTATGCTCTTAAGTGTTATAGTCAGTGGTATATAGCCCTTTTAATCGAATTATTAATATCCGTCTGAAACTTCGTAAATAGCTTCATCTTGTCCTAAGCTAGTATTATTTTATTTACGAAAATTCTCGGAATTGGGGAATTTTCAATCTGGAGATCTTCAAACTTTGTCTATTCAATTAGGTACTATAAACCCATAAATACCCATTTCTTTTTCTCTTGAGTCGTAAGATAACTTGATCACAAAATCGAAAAAAAAGGTGATTCTACAAACATATTGGACCGCTTGGCCTATATAACCTTTATATTTTATATAACCATCTTACTATACAGTGTCTCAGTTCTTAATATCCAACATCTGAAGGGGAGGGAAGGAGAGGAGGGAGCAACAGTATCAGACCTCCTGAAAAGGGATCATCCTCCTGAAGGAGGATCTTTCTCGGGTGAACTCTAATTTTAAATCCAAATTTGAAAAAAATCAGTTGTCGAAGAAAATGGGCGGACGAGGACGGACAAAAAAATTTGTATTCGTTTTTCAAATTCTACGTATTCTGAAAAGTAAAACCTCAAATTTTGAGAGGGAGTTAAGCTTTTGAATTTTTCGTTCTATCACTATGGTTCATTATTGAAAATAATAAACCAAATCACAGACGTAGATATCTGGATAGCTTGATAGCTAGATAGCTTGTCTCTCCTACTATAGAGGAAAAATCTAAACTCCAGGAGATTCCTGCTCTACTCTCTCAACCGCGTTACTTGTCCTAAAGCCAGTGGAGATAGAGCGATTGAGCGTCGAATGCATTAAAAAAAAAAAAAAGGGTAGCCATTTAATGTGAGTTCTTAGTGGGATACCCCAGTTAAATAAAATCTTTCCAGCCTCTTTTAAAATGAATTTAATATAGAAACTGCATCGTCAAAGAAAGAAATATTTTTCTTTTAATGGGGAATGTTTGGGAAAATTCGCATTTTCCCCTTGTGATATTTCGGGACCTGTCACCCTCAAACTTCTTCCGCCTTACTGATCCGACCAGTACAGACCGAGAGGTACTCTTTCGGTTGGGGGTGATAGAGTGCGCCATCTATAAATTTATGTAAATGCCGATTGCCCTCCGTCGATAGTTGCCGAGGATGAGCTAGAGGAATGGGCTCCATCATTCTCTTCGCAAGATGGATGACGCCATCTTGGGTCTCCCAAGGGACGATGCAAATTCTGCTTTGTGTGCCGCCACCCTCCCGACTTCTAAATTACCTCCTCGGGAGATAAATCATCTTCCTGGGCACCGTCTTATTCACTTAGCCCACGATGGGTCGTGTACACTCTGCCTTTTACCAGTTCCAGGTACTTCATGGAGTGCTGGAGTAGACAAACCACTATATTCAAATATTTGAAAAAAAAAAAAAAAATTATATCATAATTATAATCATATAATAATAAGATGACTAGCTATTTTTTTTTCAATTGGCTTTACAGGCCTTGTAGATCTTTGGTGGCCTGAACCAGCCTCATCCACCTCTGTTAATCTAAGACTATTACTTCACAGTTTAGTGCATGCAATTCTCCTGCATCTGTGTTTATTCCATCTATCCATCAGGTTTTAGACCTCCTTCGTGGACTCTTGCCAACTTTCGAGGCATTTATTATTGTATAGATGCTATAATTTATTTGTTTAAGTAAAATTTAGGAAACTGATCTCATTGGAAAATGCGATGAAATCAAGGCAAACCTCATCATATAATGTACACACCGGCAGACCTACGCGGGGAGGGGAGGGAAGGAGCGGGGAAGCTTTTGGAGTGAAGGCCCCTCATCCAAAATGGTAAAATATAGCCATGTCTTATGAAATAAAGATTTTTTTTTTAAATGTATTCATTGAAATTTACAACTGTCTTACATGACAAATACAATAAGTAAATCTGAAAACAGTGACATGACATGTAAAACATGAAGAGAAACTACCCATTGGCAGCACTCCAATTATAGTTATATATTAGAAGATCCCGTTGTTCTTTTCAGAGGCCCCGGAGGGTTATCAGGAATAGACGATGAAGCAAGGTTAGAAACAATAGGATTCGGATGGTTCAGAAGTCTACTATGGAACGACATGTATCTGGATTGAGCTAAATCGGAAACTTATGGTACATTAAGGTCATTATGGATGATTTTATTTGTGTCAAAGTAAGGTGCATTGGCGATTTCACGAAGGATTTTGGATTGTAGGAATTGGATACGAGCGAAATTTAATGATTAAGCCCCGAAGCTCGATACCGTAAGTCCAAATAGGCTTTATTATAGTAATATATATGAGTCTTTTGTAAATAATTGGAAGTTTAGAGCGTTTGTTTAGTGAGGTGGGGGGATTCCACGTGAGTCGTTTGTCCAGGTGAGTCCTAGGTATCGGATTTGTTCAACAGGGATAAGTGGGGTATTATTAAACGATACTATAGCACAGGAATTTCATCATATAACTCCATCATTTCAAATGTCCATGGATATTATTTTTTTAAAAAATAGCAATACATTTAAAATATAAATAAAATAGGATTGACCCTAAATTTATCTATAGCCCTTATTGACAATAAAAATGCAGTCGGGTTGGTATTTGAATTTCTAAAAATACAGCAAATATTTTCCATATTATAGCCTTTTTAACGTATTATTATTTTAAAAATCTACCATTTCTACTTGTTATTTCATTTCATTCTGTAATTGGATAACTTTTGTATATAGTTTTCTGTAGAGTTTTTTTTTCCATAATATAGTCTCTCCTGGTGTCCTGCTTTGGCTTCCAAATTTGGGTGACAAAGTTTGATTCAGAGTCAATACCAATGTAAATATTGTACATAAATGTGAATGTGTTTTATTTATTTTTTTTTTCTCTTCTTACTTGGTTATTTTTATTTATTTACCTTTCTTATGTACATATTGTGTGAATAAATACTATAGCCCTAGTACCGATGCCTTTCAGTGTGGCATATTGTATTAATACTCAATAAGATAAAAAAATAATATAGTTTAAATTTTTTAGAAACTTATAGTTATAATAAACCGTAGGCGTTGATTTTACGCCTGTAAATAACAAAAAACAAATAAAAATTCCCAGTAATATAGAATTAAAAAAAGTTAAAAAAAAATATAACTAAGTAGTTTTATAAAGCATAGTAAAAACAAGCACACACAAACCACATGGGAACTTCCAAAGAAATTCCAATGTGAATAACGATGTGCTTATGTAATAATCGAGTAATTTGCCTAACCAATAACGAAATATAAAAAACCAAAAGGCAACTACACAAATTAATTGTTAACTTAATCACATTCCAATTAACCGCAGATGGCAATGCTGAGGCCATTGTGTAGCTCTGACCAGAAGAGAATGGAATGGGAAGAGCGAGGTATGCGGGGATGGAATGTACGCTGTTATGCCAGCTATCTATCCAAGAACATATCTAATGTACTCCTACCCCTGCTAACCATATCTCGAATATTAGATTCGCGTACTTTTTACTGTCAAATAATCGATAGCGAGCCGTGATGCGATCGATTCCGAAATTTCCAATCGCTCACGAGCCGATCGTGCGAAATGATTATTTCGAGGAACGAGGAAAAAAGAAGCAAAATTATTGACATTTCATCTGCCATTCGTTCCTCCTTAGGTCCAACCGCTTAAACAGCTTAGGAAACAGTTAATACACTGTAATCAAAATACAGCTGCTTTAGTGAAAATCTCATTCAGGTAATAGAAAGATCAAATCGCTTTGTGAATAAATCACTATTTGTTACGATGAATCGATATTTTTTTTTTAAATATAAATAGGAATAGAAAATCATCCTTATTCTGGGACTAGGTCCTTTGAGAATAACAATATTGTTTAAACCAACTGACAATAAATCTGGCCAGATGAGTTATTATAATAAAGAATTACTACAATCTAAGTAATAAAATGAGTATATATATAGTTTTGGAGGGTATATTAAGGAAAGCAGATGGGTACATTGGTAACAATATTATAATATTGGTACAAAAAACAACAACATACTTATAACTAAATAAAATTGGAAAGAAATGCTATATAAGTTTTATAGGTAACCAATTTTAGTGCTACAATCTAATAAAAAAAATAAAATAAAAATAAGAATAAAAGAAAATAACACACAACAAACACACACACACACATATATATATATATATATATATATATATATATATATATATACATTCCCATAATTTTTAATGCCCTAATTTGTCTAAATATTTATATGGCTCTGTATTGGATTGGCAAATAAGTCCTATCAGTATTTTTTTTGGGAGGGTGAGAGGGGGGGGAGGTTCACTATCATAAATAAATAGATAAATATAAGAAAAACTTTATTGGACGAGAATAACAGAGGGTTATAGAACAAAAGAAATACTTCTGGCAAGATGAGCTAAATTAAATAAAAACAGTTACATTAAATAAGTAAAGAAATCTCATGTAAACTAACAAAATATACAAAACAGAACTTAAAAAACTATACATAATACATATAAAAAATGAAACAAAATAATCGCTGCTTAGCAACCAAAAATAAAGATAAAGAATTAAAGGAAATAGGTAGAAAAGCAATAAATAAAAAATAAATTCCTATAATTGATGAGCACCAAGTGAAAATAAAGTAAAATATAAAGATTTACGTAATATAAAAGAGTCATTGCCCGGGGGCGACGGATGTCTAAGGCCGGACTTGGACTTCTCTGTTATTATTTTATTGAATCCTTTGACTTTGCTGAACTGAAAATATCAAAGTGGTCCTTTCTACACTATTTCCTTTTCTAACTTAATTTATTTTAAAATCTTGGTATAACAATATAAAAATTTTTAATCACTTTTAGTTATTTCTTAAAGCTATCGTCTGCTGTCCAATTGTTGCTTAGATTGTACCAAAATCTAAGCACCCTTTGTTTCAATCACTTCAAACTATTTTCTTATCCGATCCGGTAGGACACAGAGTGACACGCCACTATACATTTCCGAACTTAAATGGTTTTCGAGATAATGGCGCTAGTTAACAAGAGCGGGATTTAATCAAGGTGCAGTTTAATTGAGACAAGAGAAAGCGAGATGTAGATAGAGAGAAGTTGGCAAGCTCACGTGCCGCGGCAACCCCTGCGTGCCACGGCCGATTATTTTTATTAAAAGGGTGCCAGGTGGCGCTGGGTGACATCAGATCGCATCTCGGCTAACAAGTGGCTAATTGTTAAGGCTCGGGTTCGAGTCGACACTTGCTCAATCATATCACCTGTCGCCGCTGCATAATCTAGGTCCTTCGTGAGCTGTAATTGTTTCCTTCGACCCCCTTCCAAGATGAAATCATAACGCCTTGTTTTTTCGAGGAAAATGGATGTCCTTCTCATAATGAATACTTCCTTTTCTAATATTTTCGGATTCTTCAGCACTTACTAGACAAACGCTCCAAGCTTCCCATAAATTACAAAATATTCATATCGTTTGATGAATTTTCCCTTTCTGAAATCAGAATATTCTGCGTTTGTTGTAACTATATTTGATGTATAAAAAGCATTGTATCACTTACTTTTCTTCATCGATGAATGAGGTCGAAATTCATAAAGACGTTCTTAAGTTCAGCACCATCAGTTATGTCCTCAGTAACATTTTGCAAAGAATCCGACGCTATACGTGAATACAAGACATTTAGACTTACGGAGTCGAGCTTTCTGGCTCCATTAAATTATTGAGTTCCTCTCGTATCCAATCCTTCAGAAAACCAAATGATCCTTACTTTATCAGAAATAAAATAATCCCTAATGACTTTAATGTTCGATGTGTTTCCGAATTGTATCAATCCAAAAATCTGAGCATTCACAATAAACTTAAACCATAATAAAGAACCATCTGATCCCTTTTGTTTCTAACCTTGCTGCTTCTTTGATTCTCTATAACTATTGTTGCCCGAAATCGGTCTTGGTCTTGTACATTGCAGGACCAAGACCAATGCCACTTAACTGTTGCAAGACCAAGACTCGTATCGGTCTCGCATTTGGACAACACTACCTATAACCCTCCGAGGCGTCTGAAAAGATGGTCTCATACTCTCAAAGGGTTTCTTTGCAAGTCTTTTCATGTCATTACATTTCTTTGCGTCACTTTTACTAGATGTATTTTTATTTTAATATAGTTCTAAATTTGAAAAAAAAAAAAATCATTACTTTGGTTGGGGTAGCTAAGTTGCATAAAGTTGACTGGAGAATTTAGATTTGTACACAAATAAAACTGGTTGGCCTGCCATATTTTATACAGTTAGTTTGGTTAAGGGACCAATTGTTGTAATATTATTCAGAACTGAATCAACGAATATAATAATAATAGTGCTTTATTTATTCTGGGACGAGTCCCTTTAGAATAATACAGATAGAGAAAAATGTGGGCTAAGGAGCCTCAGAGATACATAAACAAGAATATAGTTTGATTAAATAGACAGAAAATTAATAATAAGAGAAATTATAAGTTACTTTCTAATTTACATCAGTTAATAATAAAAAATTGAAAATAAACATGAACTAAAAATAGTAAAGAACGATCTAATAATTTATATACATATTTACAGTAGTAACTATTTACAATTTTATGAGGACTGGGTGGATAAGAAATGATTGAACAGGCGGGATTTAAAGGTAGGAAGGGTTTTGGATTGACGAATGTGGGGAGGGATGGAGTTCCATTGGGAAGAGGATCAAATAATAAAAGATTTATCGAAAGCAGCGGTTCGGTGGGCCATTATATATAAATCTGAAGACCGGGAACGGGTATTGCGGGGGTGGACAGAGGATTTAAATTGATGGAGCTCGGCAATGTATGGCGGGAGTGAATTACTTAAAAGAGGAAGGATGCCAGGAAATACTTACGGCGGTAGGAAGGATAAAGCCACTTCAATATACGTTCGCCAATTCGATATACATCAGAGAATTAATCTGAGACGAAGATGGGAGGATTTTGTTAAGTATACTATGCTTAAATTCTGTCTGGTTATTCATTAGTCGTTAGTATTTATACTTTCCTCATTTAAATAATGAAGATTCTTAGTTAAGAATCATTTTTATTTGTCACTAAAACGGAAACGCTGTTCGCCGATAAGATTTTTCTAGAAATATGTGAAGGGTTGTATTGTTGAGATTTGTGGATAGATTAGAACTGTTGTTTGTCACAGATGTGGCAACTTGCACGAGGCTAGGCTAATTACGGTGGCCTGAAAGGACAGAGATGATTGCATCGGCTCCCGAAGACAAGGAACAGATAATGACCGCAATCAGCAAACAGTGATGGATTGTACCTCCGCCGGGACTTCCTATCGTAAGGATCTCCTTTTTTTGGATCAGATACCAAACATTCTCCGTTTTGTACCGTACTAGCGCAAATTTTTAATAGTCCAAAATTTTTGAAGTTTTAATTAGAAAATTGTAATATTTCAATTCATTTCTTTTTTTTTTTTTTTCTTTTTTTTGTCACACTTAACTATCTGCTGTTCTTAAAAACAATTCATCTTATGATAGGATGTAAACAGACTCTGAACCTTGTTTACCTTTAAATGCAAATGAGAAACATAGGATAATTCGCTATGACTCGAGTATACTCCTGAGAAAGACATTCATTTAATAGCCATGTCACCCTCTCTATATTTATTCTTTGTTTCTTTATTGAGTAATTTATATAATGTTGCAATAAAGGATATTAGTTATAGAGATAGAGTAGTTCATTCACACTGTATGTACAATAGATAAAAATAAATTAAATAAAACTACATCAAACTATATTAATTCATTTATTTTTGTATACTTTTTTATATTTTAGGAATCGTTTAGACCTATGGTCTGAATAACACGCGCTTTAAATGAATTTAAAATAAATATTTGAGGACCGTAGAGGCCAAGGAATATTAGTACTTTGTTTGATAAAACAGAATTAAGTGCTTTTTTTTTATATGTGTTACAATTTGTCACAATTAAGGAAATTTGTAATAGTGTTCAGAGAGAACATTCACATTCAACAATACATACAAATAAATAATACATAAAAACAATACAACTAAAAGTAAATATATATAAACTAATAAAAATAACTACCCACATATACACATGCAATATCTAATACAATATCTAAAAAAAAAATAAAAATCATTCACTCAAGATCTCCGAGCCAAGTCTTTCTCTCCACTCGTGGAAGGAAAGGCAGGACTGTAGGAGATCCCAGCTTCTCTCACTCAGCCGCATTACTGGTATTAAGGGCCAGCAGAGGCTGATCAGAGGTGCTATAATCACATATACATGGTTTGAGTGGAGAATCTGGCCGATGCCAAAACTCCAATGTACACTTATTCACAAAAGGTCTCTGGGCCACAGGGATGGGTGGTGCTGGATAGGGATTGTACAAGGGGATTTAGATAGTTAAGGTTCTGGTGAAATGTGGAGAATTTTTCTGGGATAAGGTCTAAGACAAATGGGATATTAAGATCATGATGTAGGGTTTTGTTGGTTACATAGAATGGAGCATCGACTATTGTTCGAAAGACTTTAGATTGAAAGGATTGAATGCGTTTGATGTTAGAAAATTTTGCTGTCCCCCACAGTTCAAGTACGGTTTTTCCTCATAGGTTTCAGGATTGTCTTGTAGATAAGTGCTTTTAAAAATTAAGATATATTTTCAATACATAATACATTTTTAATATTTGATAAACTCTTTACTGTATAAACAAAATATTTTTTATCTTAGCATCAGTTTCGCTGTTCGTACGAGATCGTTTGTATTTGTACGGTTCGATTTAACTCGTACGAAAACTACTTCTAATTCTAGAATTCTAGAAATGATGGAGGTGGAAACAAACATTATAGCAAATATTGAAAAGAAAAGGTAATGCTGCTTTAGACATGTGAAAAGAATGACGCCTGAAAGATTGCCAAAGATATTTAAGGAGATGGATGTAGAAGGGAGAAGGAAAAATGAAAGACCAAGGAAAAACCATGGCGAAAATGGAAAGACGCGGTGGAAGAAAACCTGGCGGGACATGACATCAGAGAAGAACATGCCTTGGATAGAGAAGAATGGAAAAATATCTTAAAGGATATTTAGGTCAAGGACAACCACAGTAGTGGAAAAGACCTTAATAATAATATAACTTTATGGAAACTTATCAATAATTAAAGAGAAGGAAGGTTGTGGTGATCAGTCAAAATAAAAATAAGTATTTATATTTATTTTTATATAAGTTATCAATAGTTTCTTAAAAATATATATACTTCTATAAGTGTTTTGTTTAAGTTATTTCGTACCAAAAATCAAACTCTTACGTTCTTGCCTCATTAATTAAAAAACGGAAGACGGAAAAAAAAATTGTATTTGTTTTTCGAATTCTTCGTATCCTGGAGCGTAAAATCTCGAATTTCGAGAGAGGGTTAAGTTTTTGAATTTTTTATTGGATCACAATGGTTCATTATTGAAAATAATAAACAAAAAAAAAAAACAATATCATGAATAAAAGTATTAAAATAAATGACAAGCTGATAAACAGAACTCTGATCTAATTATTTTTATTTATTGAGTATTACAACAATCTATCACATGGACATTAGTTATAGTGAGGTAGGATAACATTCACACTATATGTACATAAAATATAAAATAAATAGAAGCAAAATAAATAATAATCAAAAAGTATGTAGAATAAATTAAATAAAATAACCTAAAAAATAAGAAAATTAAAACTAAGCAAAATACACATGCATGATCTAATTTTAATAAAATAAAATAAATAAATTATAAAAATAAAGAATCTCACTTAGTACACAATAGTTTTATGGCTTTTCAATAATCATGTGTACGAGGATTAAGAAACAAGGATACGATACTGAAGAGCGGCGAAACTGCTTAGCATTGAATTGATCAACACATTTTTTTTTTTCACGATTCAATCTACTAATTAAGAAAATATATAGGGATTGATAGACAATAATCTAGGCGTTTAAATTAAACGCGTGATTACGCCAGGATTAAAAAGATTTCCGATCCCATGATTTATGACACGAGCGATCGACTCCATCTAAGGCGCTTAGACAATGGAGGAAAACGAGACGCGTTCTGAGAAATATGCGGTAGTTATCGAAGCACGACGTAGAAAAATCAATGTAATCCAACTACGGACGCCTTCATGTGGAACTCTCAACTACGGGGGACTTAGTTCTCGACTTCCCCGATAATTTCCATATTTTCTTTCAAAGGCCTCCTGGAACGGACAGAGCTGTTATTAGGGATGGACCCGTGGACTAGATGCCTCTCGCCAATCCTACTCCGGCCGAGTGACCCCCGCTCGGACTTTCACCGAAATAGCCCCCCGATCTTTGATATATGTGGCAATTAGCACGACAGGATCCTAAATGTCATGCCTTGTGCAACCCCGTCCACAATCTTCGACTGCTCCCATCCTCCGGCGACCCTATCAATATTTATGATCAGCCAATAATATCCTATGTTATAGATTCCTATCTCGTTCTGGGCTCTGTTAGCTCAGAAGTTGAATCATAATTTAAATAGGACATAAGATATGTACTCAAATTTTAAATTATATAAACATTTACATCAACGGCAACAAGGACAGTAAAAAGTGGAAGTAAAAACTGATCATAAGTGGAAGGTGAAATATAAGGACATTTGTGAAGTCTCGAAGAAAATCGAGTAATTATGTAATCTTCGAAAAAATGACTTCTCTCAAGTTTATATTGGCAAAAACCAAATTTCTCAGACGGGCATATTTATCTTGGACTTGACTTCGAAAAGAAGCTGACATGGAGCCCGCGTAATTTAATAAAAATAAAGTAGACGGAAGACGCTCAACAAACGACTCAAACTACTTACCCACTTTTTTCCGAATCTTCAAAACTGATAAAGAAACTAAATGCATAATCATACTTTCTTAAACTCATCACAGGTATAATATATCGCCTAAAAACCCCACCTACAAAATGTTCAATCTAAATTGTTAAGATCCATAACTAAAAGTACTGTTCTGACCCGTAACTCACAGAAATCTACATACTGGCCAAATCAACTGTTAGAACATGAACAATCACAGCATATACTATTTATAAAATTATGAGGCGTATACAGCTACTAAATCTAAGCACTTTTTATTTTAATAGTATTGAATGACTATTAAATTGCTTAAAAAACATTTCGAATAATCCATGATTTGATGGAAAACACAACTTAGCGTACTGCGGCCGCTCAAAAATTCCCTTAAAATGGTTTTGACAAAGACAAACTCAACTTGTACCTGAACGAAATTTTATCTAGTTTACTATAAAGCTAAATTACTATTTTTAATTACTTGAATTAAATATTTTTTGTGTTATCACTTACTATGAAAGAGAAAACATGACCACCTTAAGAAAAGACAAAATTGCACTAACTGCTTTTCCGTTAGAAATCGTTAGAAATCCCTTACTTCAAATGTAATTTTTTGTTGAAAATTTTGTCTAGAATCCCCTCACAGAGTTTGACAAGTAAGAACTATAACACTCTCTGTATAATCTTAATTATCTGTTATATTTTATTTCATATGATATAATCTTATAGATCTCATACTATTGTTCGTTTAATATATATTATTATGTTATATTTTATTATATTATTATACTATATTATATATTGAAATTGTTAGAAAAAATGTAACTTTCTAAAAATTATTCACATTCACAGGTTAAATAGACCCTCCGAGGCGTCTGAAAAGAATATGGCCTCGTGATCTACTTATGTAAATATATTATTAGAGTGCTACCAATACCTTTCTCAACAAGCGTTTTCATGTGTTTGTATTATTAATGTGTGCATATTTACTACTTGTATTTTTTTTTATAATACATTTGTAAATATCAATGAATAAAAAATGGTTAAATAGACTCTACACTCAAAGATAAGAGAAATGGATCTGCGATAATAATTTTTAAAAAATCGATTATTTTTTAAAGTATTGATTAAACAAATCGTGCTTTTGCCTGAAGATCTGCAATAAAAAAGTATATTTATCTTGAGTTGTCGAAGGCACGGACGGAGGTAGCGTTTTTACCGCTACAAAAGAAGAAGCGGGGACTAGAACCCAGACAGAGAGGCTTCTGCAGGTGTCCAATCATTGAAAGGGATAGGGTCACGTCGTGCTGCTATTACGGGCGACAGTCCGGTATCTAATAGACTGCTACTCCCCGACTGTGACAAAAAAAAAATCAAGGATGCTTCCAATCACAGGAGATGACTCTAATCTTAAAAAAAAAAAGATAAAAGAAAAAAAAAAATGAAGTCAGAGACAATACTCCCCCACCACGGAGGACCCTTCGATAATCGACAACTAGACAGAAAGTCCAGGACTACGTGAGTTTGTAATCTTAAGCTTCTCACGAACCCGGCGGCTAAATGCCAATGATCAGATAATTAGTGGAATCGAATCGGGTCACCGGGTAGCTCCCGTCGTGTGTACCTCCTCCAACAAAATGTTCCAAAATAATAATTTTAAATATATCGGTCTTGATATGATTATAGGGAGCGATTTATATTTAAACAGTTAATCATAGGTTTAGTAAGAGCTTTAGACTTTGAAGTCTTAATAGGTTCATAATCTTCGTCACGGAAGTTCATTTAGTTTGGTAGAAACGGAAAATAAACAAAGTCTGAGAGTTTACTTTTTTAACCTCTAAAAGTATATAAATATTTTTTATTCACATTATTGAACGAAGTTAGTCGAATATTCTACTTATCATGGGTGATAAATATTCAGGGCCCAGTCATTATAATTTTTTTATTATCGCTTTAAACCAAACACGTGGGTCATTATCAGGGCGTGGTTTGAGCACTGAAGATATTCAAGTACTCTAATTCAAATACTCTAGAGTAATTGAATATCTTCAGTGCTCGGACCACGCCTTGATGATGACCAATATGTTTGGGTTGAAATGTTTGTACTATTAAAAACGTTATAATGACTGCGTCCTGAATATTTATCACCCAATTTTATTCATATCACTTCATTGAGTAACATTACATTCTATTACATCCAAGGACACTAGTAATAGTGATTGAGTAGCCCATTCACATTCTATGTACAATAAATAAAAAGTGGCACTGCCGGTTAGCTTATTATTAAGGAAAAAGTTGCTGTCACGTCTAAGGCATACAACTATCTTAAATACGTAATATCAGTTTCGTAGGACTTTTCGTTTTTGAGGTAGACTGCTAACATACAAACACACAGACACAAAGACGATTTTTAGGGACTTTGTCATTTCGACTCAGGGTACCACAAAACGTCTATTTCCGTCGAAAACTCAGATTCAAAAATTTTCTCGATCGCAATACTTACCCTTTACTATATATTACATATATACGTAAGTGAAATTAAAAATAAATTAAAAAGCAAAATAATAATACTAAAAGTATTATGTATATAAACAAAAAGGAATAAACTAATCAAAATAACAACTTAAACACAAGCATACTTTTATAATATATTTAAAGAATGCATTCACTAAGGAAAACACTGAGCTAAGCCTTTACCCCTTGAGGAAGGAAAGGCAGGACTCTAGGAGATCCCAGCACCTCTTACTCAGCAGCATTACCGGTATTAAGAACCAGTAGGGGCTGAGCACAACTCCGGTATATGCTTATTTACAAAAGGTCTCTGGGCTACTGCAATTTTAACCTTTGAGCAGAATTTTCGGCATGGATGGAACTGCATAATGATTGTGCAAGGGAATTTGGATGAAAGGTAAGGTTCTAATGAAATTTGTAGAATTTTTCTGTGATATGATGTTAAATTAAAGGAAATAAGCATTTTAGGCATAAGGAAGAATGGTACCCAGCAACACCTCTTCCTGGTCTTGGTTTACTTTCTTGCTTCAGGAAAGGACATCTCTCATCCAGCTCCTCTTCAGTCGTCTCCTGATGGCTATTCTGCTGTGGCCATGTCGTTGATAAGTAAGTCCGTTGTGATGTCCGAGTAGTTTAAGATGAAATCGGGAGTAGAGAGTACGTATTTGTTGGTCGATAGTTGGTTGTCGTAAGGACGTATGTAAGGTTTTGTTGTTTACGTACCAATGAGCTGATGTTATTAGTCTTAAAATTTTGGATTGAAATGATTGTACTTTTTTTAAGTGCGCCATTTTTGCAGAGCCGTAAATTTGTGAGGCCAATGTCCATATGGGTTTAAGTAGGTAAGTGTATGCGTTTAGTTGTCTGATTTTCAGTTTCGATTTGGAAAAAAGTGAGTATAGTATTTTCAGTCGCTTGTTCAAAGTCTTTTGTTTCATTTTAACTTTTGAGCCCCAGGTCATCCTTCTGTCGGATATTAGCCCGAGATAACGTACTGGAATGTTTAATTAATGTATTATTAACTTAATAAGCGAGGTATCACATGAATAAAATAAATTGGGAAATGCAAAAGTTCATGCGGTACTACGTTAAAACTAACATTGTGTTTATCTCATAACCTCAAATATTATTTAGCAATTGTTTATAAATATATACCTAGCATATATATATTTGTAAATATTTTTTTAATAAACATCGTTGGCTAAGGGAAAATAATGTTAGTTTTATAATGTCCCGAATTCCAACTAATCATATTAGCGTATTATAAATCCATAATTTTTTTATTGTATTTTTTTGTAATTTTTTTTTTTTTTTTTGATAGCGAAAATTTCCCTCTTTTCTTTCTCTCCTCGATCCCCAAATACCCAGAACCTTCCAATATCCCTTACGTAGACGTTGGCAGTAGCCTACTAGAAACATCTGTTGGCCTCCGATCACACCTACACCTCGGGCATCAATATGTTATTGTCAACTTGACGTCCGGGTGATTGTTCGGTTGATAGGAACAATGCTCAACTTGGAAAACATTTATTTGTACCTGTCACCTTCGTTTCGTGGAGTCATTCGCTCAGAAATGGACTTCTCATTTTGAACTTCTTTTCGTCGAAGTGATATGTAAGATTTATTAAAGGCAATGATACTTTTCTTTATTGCTGCTCTAGACAATATATTTCTGTATTAGTTACAATATTATTAATGTTATTCTTTGCTACGAGGCTAAGACCTAAACATCACGACATAGCAGAGTATAGAAAACCATAAATATACCTAATCTAGTTACGGTAAAATTAATAGGTATATTTTTAAATATTAATGCAATTTTAAATAACTCTCAATGAAATATTTTACGATACACATATTATAATTTAGTAGAAGGCAGAAGAAGTGGATAAGGATTGGAAATTTTTATTTTAGTCTATTTTGTTGTCAATACATTTATAATATCTCCACGATAATTTACAATAATTTTTTTTAAACAGAATTTAATAAAGAGTATTTAATATAGATATGGAATATATTTATTCATTATCTCAGAGATACAAACTTCCTTTTAAACTTTTAAATTAATTAATTATATGACAGACATTTCGACCTTCAATTGCATATTTTCAAATTTATCTAATCTATAATCAATTGGAACATTCTCACACAATTATTATGAAAATAACAGTAAATAAAATTCATTGAATTTAATTATTATAATTAATAATTTAACTATGACTATTTAAAGCATTTCAATTATATAATTGCTAATGATATATTTTTTTTATTGGATGTATAATATTGGCGGTTATTTTAATGGTAATCGAATGAAAATTCATTAATGACTGGAAAATCGACGTATGATGTCCAAAACGAAGTCATCCATTGAATAGATGGATTATTTCCCAAAAATAAATATCGTAATAAATTTGAAATATATTTAGAACATTTGATGTAGTATTGTATCAGAAATATTTTTTTTTTTTTTTTTTTTTTTTATGGACTAGTAATAAAACTTAAGGATCAATTTTTTTTTTACAAGATTTTCAGAATACAATCCTTAAATTAAAACAAACAGAAAATCAAATAGTAAAAAAAAAAAGAAAAAGAGACTTAGACAAAGAATTTATTACTGCCTTTTGTGTACTAATATATTTTAGCATATATGGATTAGCTACAGACTCATTTATCATACATTACACGGATACATATATTCATTGAGGAATAGTTCGTCCACGGACCTGACGGTTTGAGAAGATGTTATTTTTGTGGTATATTTAATTATATTGATGACAGAAAAAAATAATTGAACCCTCATTTTTGTTATTATTTGAACATTTTGCTCCAAGTTATTGTTATTTTTTTATTATTAATTTGACATCCGGGTTATTAATGGAAATTTTTTATTACGGTGAATAGATAAATACTTATTGTTTATATTTCATTTGTAATGGCTTAGATTCGAAGTAGCATGCATATCATAAATATTTGAGTTTCTTAAAATATCTTAAAGGCAAATATTCTGGTAAGCATTGCAGAATTCATGATGTCTAAACTATCATTTCTTGATGAAGAACGAAATACATCACGATATCAATAATAATTAAACGATGTATAAAATTTATTTTTTATAAATTATTAATAGAACGGTTAATCGAGATGTGGAAAATCGAAAATGGAATAATATTAAATGGGCCCCAAGACCCGGTGAGATTTATTGAGGACAGGAATGTTATAGCAGAAATCGTGCGTACGTGATAAACCTTGCATGCTGTTACAGGGACGTGGGGCCCCGAAAAAAAACGTTCTAAAATCATCAGCTTTCGGTAAAATTGTTACTTATTTATTTCGGCCTGATTCGTCCGATCCGAAATGTCAAGGACCTATTTCGGTCTCCTCTATCATTATATCGATGTCAGTCCGTTTAACCTTATCTCAATTAGTATATCGGACCGAAGCCAATTGTAAATTTGTAAGAAAAAAAAGACGTTTCGTTCCATTAATAATAAAAAATTAAAACTTTTGTTTTTTTTAATGAAATTTACAACTGTATACAAATACAACTAGTAAATAGGCGCAAATTATAAATAATGGCATGTACAGGCTTGAAGAGATACTACCCAGTGGTAGCACTCCCTAAATAATTTTCAGTAAGAAGATCACAAGGCCATCTCCTTTTCAGACGCCTAGGAGGATTATCAGGGACCGAAGAAGAAGCAAGAGTGGCAACAAGCGGATTTGGATAGGACTGAAGTTTATCATGAAAGGATAGATATCTGGCTCGAGCTAAATCAGCGACATATGGTACATTAAGGTCTTGATGAATGGTTTTATTTGTGACAAAGTATGGAGCATTAAAGAATTTTACGGAGGATTTTGGACTGTAAGGATTGGATACGATAGGAATTCAATGGTTTGGTGGGGCCCCAAAGTTCAACTCCGTATGTCAATATAGGTCTTATTATAGTTATGTAGATAAGTCTTTTGTAATTAATTGAAAGTTTAGAGCGTTTGTCTAGTAAGTGTTGGAGCAGTCCTAAACGTCGAGCAGTTTCTTGTCGTTTCAGTCTAGTATGAGGATTCCAAGTAAAACGTTTATCCAAGTGGAGTCCTAAGTAGCGGATTTGCTCAACAGGAATAAGTGGAGTTTTATTGAAGGATTACTGTAGGACATTAAGTGATAGGTTTACGACAGAGGGTAAAGGTGATTTGATGGGATTTGTTGGAATTTATTTTTATTCTCCAATTTTTACACCACTCTTCAAGGCTTGTGATATGTGATTGAAGAGTTTGGGAAGCAATTAAAGGGTCATTATTAACATATAGCAAACATGTGTCATCAAATTATTTTGTTGTATTTTAGAAAAAAAAATTTATATATATATAGCAATGCGGGCTTACAAACACTTATGGTTCATTTTACACCTTATGAAATTTATCTTACAATTTTTGAAGTTAAAAGATAATTAAATTATAATGAATGTTCAATCAGAAATTTATAGTAAATTTAAAAGTAGAACACATTAAAAATTTACAAAACATTAATAAGTACCAAACAAAAAAAAAAATGAACAAAATATTATAAAGCTATAGTGTATTGTTCTAATATCGTTCCCCGTTCAATTTCATTTCGTTGAATTTCGTAAACGTAGTAGTCCGTGGTACAGACCCATTTTTATCGAATTATTAACATCCACCTGAAACTTCGTAAATAGTTTCATCTCATCGTAACCTACAACTATTTTATTTACGAAAACTCTTAGAATTGGGGCGTTTTCAGTCTGGAAGAGAGGCAAATTGTCTATTTAATTAAGTACTAACAACTTGTAAATACCTATTTGCTTTCTACTCGGATCAAAGGATAATTGAAAGGTGACCTATACCCCAAATTTTCAACATAATGAGGTTATATTCGACAAACGGCCCAATATTTTTGTAAGTCACATTTTTATCGATTTTGTGATCAAATTATCTTACGATCCAAGTAGAAAGCAAATGAGTATTTACGAGTTTTATTACCTAATTAAATAGACAAAGTTTTCCCTCCTTCTGATTGAAAATGCCCTAATTCCAAGAGGTTTCGTAAATAAAATAGTTATAGGCTACGATGAGCTGAAACTATTTACGAAGTTTCAGCCGGTTGTTAATAATTCGATAGAAAAGGATCTGTACCACGGACTAAAATATTTAACATAGAGTAGACCTAACTAAATCCCGAATAAAAATCGGTAAATTACAATAAAAAAATATATTCCTTCTAGCAATTCTGTACATATAGTAACTGAAATTGTCTATTATTAGTAACCATTTTGCTTTAAAATGAATTCACAAAACAGATTTTTTTTTTATATATATTGATTTTTTTTTATCAATCTTGCTCTAGGTGGGCTTGGTTTTTGGACTACACTAACTGTGGTGTGACAGTACAAACTAAATTAAGTCACTAAGGTATACTATAATATAATGTGATGAAGGTACAAAAGTTTATTAGTACCACGGACTAATATATTTATCATAGCGTAAACCTAACTAAATCCCGAATGAAAATTGGAAAAGTTCAATAAAAAAGTATACTGGTTCTATCAATTATTTATATATTGTAACTATAATTGTCTCGTATTTATGACCATTTTGCTTTAAAATTTATTTACAAACCAGATTTTTTTTTCTTTTTTCATTTTTTTTTTTAATATCAATCTTGGTGTAGGTGGTCATGGTCTTGGACCTTGCAAGGACTTTTCATGACCAAGACCAATTTTGGGCTACACTAACTGTAATGTGCTAGTACAAATCAAATTAAACCACTAAAGTACATAAAATATAATGTTAGGAATGAACAAAAGTTAATTAGTATTTTTTTTCTGCACTGGTTAGAACACGTTGAAGAGGCGTTAAGAATCGCTAAGTTGCCATTAGGGCTCAGCAAAACATTTATGTAAAAGATTGACGTTATAGGATTTTAATGTCTAAGAAATGCACGTTGGCCTCGCAATACTGGCTCAAGTTGAGCTATTCATTCTGAGGCTAGTGCGACGTAGAATAAATTAGCATCGTGTAGCCGGGGAATGGCTGAGGTTTTTTTAAAATATGTCACGACAAAAATTATTTTCCCGAGTGTACAATTATAAAGCCGATGAGGAAAATAAAAGTTCCCTCTCCTCTCTCAGCGGGAACTGAATTAATCTCTTAGTGTCGGCTATTTTGCAGAATATGGAGAGCCGATAATGGCCCTGACCTTCTCCATGATGGCCGTGGATGGAAGACAGATTTCAGCAAATAGAAGAGATTGCCCAGGGTCGAAGCCGGTGGCGGTACAGAACCGCTAATGAAATCGCCCATCATCTGCCGGATCGAACCCACACACACGCTTAATCGCCCGGCAATTCTTCTTACTTAATCGGATATCTTCCTCTATTTAAAAGAGACACCTGTCCCTACGACTGATTAAAAAAAAAACATGAGGTATTAACTTGAAAGTCGCACGTGAAACTTTAATTTACAGCTGCCCTAGCACGATAATTCAACTTAACGAGATAGTGTCGACAACTATTCGTGTAGCTGCCAACTTCGACTACTCGCAATAAGATATATTGTCATTGATATGTGAAACGTCATAAATAAAAAACATGTGTACAGAAACAACCCTATCCATCTTGAAGGAATGTACTTCCATATCTACTTAAGCATCTTGAATGATTATTAGGTAATTAATGTCAAGAGATATTTAAACTTGGTAAACTGTATAAAAATATATATACATCCAGTAATGTAATTGTACCGGTAATAGACACTTTAAGAGAATTTTTTCCAGTGGATTTTAAGAGTTCTTCCAATTCTGCCAGTTCTGAAGTTCTGCCGGTTCCAGTTCTGAAGTTCTGCCAGTGGATCTTTGAAAATAAGTTAAATTGCCGTACATTCTTTTACTAATTTCGTAAATAGTTTCATCTCGTCGTAACCTACAACTATTTTATTTACGAAAAATCTTGGAATCGGGGAGTTTTCAATCAGGAGAGGGGCAAACTTTGTCTATTTAATTAGGTACTAAAAATTTTATCACAAAGCCGAGTAAAAAGGTGACCTTCAAACATATTGAGTCGCTTGGCGTGACCTACACCCTCAAATTTTCAAAATAAGGACAGACGGCCTAAACTAAAAGGTTATATAGGACAAACGGCCACATATTTTTGTAGGTCACCTTTTTTATCGATTTTGTGATCAGTTTATCTTAGGATCCAAATAGAAAACAAATGTGGTATTTACGATATTTTAGTGCTTAATTAAATAGACAAAGTTTGCCCCACTCCAGATTGAAAACGCACCAATTCCAAGAGTTTTCGTAAATAAAATAGCTGTAGGTTACGATGAGATAAAACTATTTACGAACTATTAAGGCCCTTATGGATGATTTTATTTATTACAAAGTAAGGAGCATTGAGGGTTCAACTAAGGATTTTTGATTGAATACGCGAGGAATTCGATGGTTTGAGTGGAGCCCAAAAGTTCAATTCCATATGTCCAAATAGGCCTTATTGGATCTATCAATAAATTCCATCAAATTACCTTAAATTATACTTCGTCGTAAACAATGACTTCCGATCCTACAGTATCCTTTAAAAATATCCCACTTATCTCCGATGAACAAATCCGATACATAACTAGGTTGAGCTCTCTGAAAAAACGACAGCCCACTAGAAAAACGCTCTAAGCTTCTAATTAATTGCAAAAGAAAGAAACTCAAAACTCTCTCTAGTTTTTACATGAATGGGTACAAGGGACAAAAATTACTTGCCAGAAGTTGTAGTGTGTACTGAAATGCACTGAAATACAGCACCAATTTTAAATTTACGTAGACATTCATTTCCCAAACAATCTATCGAATTTTTGAAGTAGATATGCAAACACACTTACACAAGGTATGATATGAACCAACAATAAATTAAGAATAATTTATTTTGAGCCCTATTTTTATTATTATTATTTTTTATTTATTTAGAAATATAATAATCTGCCACGTAGACAATAATTATAGTGATATATGAACACATTCACACCATATATACGGAAAACATAGAATGAACAAATTTAAAATAATGACTAAATAATAATCAATAAAAAATAATATAACCTAAACCCCTTTAAAAAAAAAAATCACGTGATCTCAGTGAGCAATTTCAACCAACTTAAACAACGGTCGAGACGATAGCTCAGTATGTCGTAACATTTTTTTAACGTATTAGCTTCAGAAAAAATGTATATAATTTGTTAGTATTTTGAGCCATCAAATATAAAAATTGCTCCTGAATTTCGTTAAGAAAATTGTTACATGTCTTTTAGCAAATCGATTAAAACACATTTTATACAATAATTTCTTGGTTTTAATCTAAATTGTTTCAAAACACTCACGGTACAATAATTTGAGCTTTTGAACTTAAAAACCATCAGTCCAGGGATTCGGTCAAAACATCGTTTGTATAATAGTTGAGTGATGACTAAGAATATTCATATTTTTTTTTTTTGTAAACCTAATTATATTTGGTATTTTATCTCTATATTATATTATTCTGTCCGTGTTTGTGCTGCACTGGATAAGATTTGTTTTAAGTAATTTTGAGAACGCCGAAAGTAACTCTCCTTGAGAACATATCGGATCATTCTATTGAGGAAAAAATAGAGCCCAGCAATATTTCGATGCTTACTTCATTCCATTGAAACGATACCGACCTTGCAGCCACCTATTGTAGGTAATGTCGTATTGCTCAATTGTGGCGAGGACTCCGAGAAAATGACAGTCCTCTTGTTTTCGCATTGCCAATAATAGGCTGTCATTAAAATAGTTGGCAGATGTTGGTTAATGTCAACAGGTCCAACATGTGTGTCACAATATCATATGTTCCACCTATAATTTATTTTTCTCATCGTTCTCGAGTTAAATAGTCCGCAGATGGCAAAATTTAATTAACATAACTGTCTGTAGGGTTCGACTGAGGGAATCGGGGGATAGATAGCTTATTTAAGCAATAAGCTTGCTGAATAGGTTTGTTATACCTTGGAGCGAAAAATGACCATGGTTAAAACATTTAAATTCAGTGAACAACACAGAATAGATCTTAATACGGTATATATTAATTATTATAAGGATCAGTGTTATTCCATTAATTATTAGTTTCAAAAGTTAATATTGGACTATTTTAACAATTAATGTCCTGATAATTTTCGTAAAGTCCTCTCAGGTTTCAGACTCTTTTTGCTCCAAGGTTGTGAAAGGGAATTCGTGGTCGAGGATTGACGTATGAATGCAGGTAGAGAGTTCCACAAGGAGGTATCGCGAATGACGAAGGATTTGCTAAAGGAAGTAGTTTTATGTAAGGGGATATATAAACCAATATGTTGAGACGTGATATTGAGAGAGTGGATAGAAGAACCTAGAGTAAGTAGTTCTAGAATGTAGGGAGGATTTTTGGTTCTGCGGACTTGGAAAAGGAAATCACCAAGGAGGAATTGTCGTCGGGAAGTAAGATAAAGCCACTTCATCTCCGTGGATCAGAAGGAACCATGAGAACGCCTGGGGATCCCAAAGATGTGTCTTATGAAACAGTTCATGAGTTTCTTCAGTCTCATTTCCAGCCTGGCAGATAGCCCTTCATACATCAAACAGCTATAGTCGAAGTGAGAAAATATATGGGAGGTGGCAAGGAGATGTCTGGTTTTTAGAAGAATACAATCACGGAGTCTTAGGAGTTGTTTAAGGACAACAGTATTTTTTTAGGAACAGTATTGCACGTAGGTAAACTAAAATTTTGTAGATAAAAAATAGAGGAAAGTTATTCACATACATAATATTTTGACATGCTTAACTGTAATTGGATATACAAGTTTAGCATATGACGATGGAGAGAAATGTATCCAAACGAAATGAGCATAAACATATTTACTATTCAGATAACTCGTTATAATATTAAGGGAAAATTCCAGAATAAACATATAGTAGTTTAATTTGTAGAAATGGATTGTCTCCGATTTATCCAAGCATGAAATCCTCACCGCTTTCCAGAGGTTGTCGAGAACCAATACATCATCCTGGACTCCGGAGGAGAGGCCACTCTCCAACTTCCTGACATTGGCGAACCCCGAACAGCGATGTACGATAAGAGATGTGTACCGCCCGGGAGCCGTGACTCAGATCTCGGCCGGGAGATGAGGCTATTACTGCCGACCGGGTATTAAAATTGGCTGCCCGCTGTTCCTCCATCTTGGCTGTTCCATTATTATTGGAAACGTGCTCCTGACTTTAGCCTCTATCGGAATCCGATGCGTTTAATTCAGGACCGCGAATGGCTCAGCGGTGCGATGGGAGATGATGGCTTCAAGAACATGAAACGATATGTTTGCTCCCTCATGATTACATTGTACTAGTCTTCACATGTGAACTATAAATAAATAAGCTTTAAATTATTTTTCTACTTTTAATACTTATACTAAAAAATAATATATACCGCAATCCAGAGCCTTTCTTCTATTACAAAAATTTAAAAAAATATTAAATTAAAATGTAAACTAAAGATCGTGAAGGTAGTTTAGAAGGAATATTGATCAACGTGAAAGGATAACAATCAAAATTTTTTAATCTCATATATTTATATTTTGTGTGTGGCCGGCGGTAGACGAGTGTTTTTTTTTTTCCTTCTCTCCAGGAATTTATTAACTATAAAAAATACTATATATAAATGCATAAAGAAATATATATATATATATATATATATATATATATATATATATATATATATATATATATATATATATATACAGAAATTTTTAATTTCCTTTTATTGCCCAAGGGCATTTTAAAGTTTAAGAGCTATGCACATTGTATGCGTACTTTGCATCTGTGGCCAGAGGCCTTTTATTATACCACTTGGCATAGGGGGACCGCCCTGCATTAAGTCGAGTTAGTTAAGGTGCCTGCAAAAATATTATGCTATGAGAGTTTAAATCCTGTTAGAGGGATTAGAAAAAAAAGGTAAATAAGTGAAGTCCCTACTCAGTTGCTTAGTTGAGCACTACGCCGCGGGTTCGATCCCCGCATGGAGACGGTAACGTCCCCACCCTGAGATTCACAGGAAGGTGAGCGCGAGTCCGGTGTCTTACAACATAGTTCTTGGTTCTCCAGATTGGGTTTTGTGCAGAGGACCATTAGCCCTATCCCGTAACAAACAAAAGGATGGAAATATCTGGAAAAGATTGCCAATAGTGTTGCCCAAATGCTAGACTGAGACGAGTCTTGGTCTTGGAAACTCAGTCTTGGTCTTGCGCAAGAGTCTTGTAACAGTCTTGTAGTTACTTATTAGCTTATTACTACAGAGATATTCCTGTAATTTTTAGATAGGAGAAACCTAAGTAAGCCCGAATGAAAATTTAGAGGAGTTAAATGCAAAAGTATATTGGTTTCACCAATTATTAACATATAGTAACTAAGATTGTCAAGTATTAGTAACGATTTTGCCTTAACTTTTACTTAAAAAATCGATTTTTTTTTACCAGTCCTGGTCTTGGTCTTGCAACAGTTAGGCGGCACTTTGTAAGACCAAGACCGATTTTGGGCAACACTAATTGCCACCCATCCTGATGAAGAGAGAATGATTTGTGATCGCGTCCTGTTATTATAAACCACGCTATCCCTGGATATCTATATAAAAGAACCAAACGATCACAGCTGTCGCCTAGAAAACTAATATGTCTTACTTATAAGACCAATAAATGGCGGAAATCAAATAAGTCAAGAGGCTATAAAAAAAATATATTATATATTTTGTGTTTAATACTATAATAATTGGAATACTAAAATTTATCCTATGTAATATATTAGACATTGTAGTACATTTATCATGATAGATATCATCCATACTTACAATCAGAAAGAGAAATATTTTCCAAAGAAAGTTGTGCTCAAATGAGAATCGTATACACCTTGTTTAGGTTCAATTAAATAAATAACTATAATATTTAACAATTTTAAAATTAAATATAACACCATCAGATATTTGAGAGAGGGTTGTTATCACGTAGTGAAGAGGTATTTCCACTTAAGAGATCCACGGAAAGGACAATGTCAGAATATCAGGAAGCGGTTGGATCACTAGAGCTACCTAACAATGGCCCTATATCTATTAGGAGGATATATCTAGTAGCTTGTTAGCCAGCCCTTGTTGACAATAATTCCATCAATCTTAATTTACGCCACTAGATCGTCACAATGTACTGCTTAAGTCCGCGTGTCCTACAGCGCCGCAAATCACCTAGTCCACTGTTCTGCCAATCAGGGTCAAGCGTCTTCCGAATCAATGGGGTATCCTGATGTTCCTTCGGATGGTCTCGGGTATACCATCCTTCTAATACCGTTCGTATGAAAGGTGATAGTATGAAGGAGAAATGGCAATTTTTAATGTAATTATTTATTTCCTAATCTACGAAATTTATGGGTCCATAAAAATATTACGCGAATGATTGATTGAAAATTATTTCCTATGATATACACTATATAGTCTGTCCCGTAAGTTGACGGAAATATTTAAATACGACTCATAGCAGAACTCAAGAGCTACAAAAAAGTTAATATAACAATGGTCCGATTTTCGGTAGAAAAATAGGAAATTCAAATTATTTTAAATAATTAAATAAATATTTAATTTATTGCTTTAATTATTTTCCTGAAATGTAAATATTGGAACTAAGAACATTTAGTTGACCACTTATAAATACGGATCAATTGCTGGATAGAGATCTGGCTGAAAACAGTTTCATCACCACGTTAATTTAAAAATATTTCACATATCATTATTTTTTACAATTTTTCGTTATTAATAAAAAATCAATCAATGGTGTTTATTATAATACATCTCAGATCACGTAAAAACAAAAAAGTAGAAGTTTTTCAATAATTTATTGTTGTCATTTTTGCTGAAAACACGGGTGATGTTAGGCGACATGATATAAAATCGCACCATTTTTTTTTTTTTTTACCAAATTTAAGGTGAATCTTAACTTTCATCTCTGATAAATCTTAACTTATTGGAATTTCCTTCAAATACAAGTAGAGTTTGTCTTTGTCAAAAGAATTTTAAAGTGTCTTTTGAGCGACAAAACTACGCTAAGTTTTGTTTTTCATTAAAGCGTGGATTATTCGTGATGTTTTTCTTTCATTATTACCTTAGATAATATTTTTTTTTAAAAGGCAGTATTTTTTTTAACATATTTTTCAAATGAATAAAAATTATATTTTCATAATTAATTTACTGAAATAGATGTTAGGTAACAAGAAAAATAAGGAATTAGAATTTTATAATGATTTCTCGATTTTTTTTTTTTTCTGAAAATAAAGTTACTCTAGATTGACCGAATATCAAATCATATAATTTTCATACTAATAAAGGTGAATCTAAAATAAATCTCATGTAAATTGTTATGCTAGTATGGATTATTAAAACGTTTTTTCTAAAAGCTTTAGTTTAGTTTATCCGCTGAAAAGTCCTATTTAAATGGTTTTAACAATGACAAATTTAATGTATTTTAAAGGGTTTTTTTTTTCTAGTTCACAGCGAAGAAACTGTGCATTACTTAAATTTAAATATTATTTTAGTTACCGATTCCTGTTCAACACAAAACGTGACACTTGAAAAAAATCAGAGTAAAAGATTCATAATTTTCTGGCTAAAAGAAATCAGATTTTCATATAATCTTTTTTATAGCTCTTGAAGTCTTCAATCGCTCATATAAATATTCCCCTCTACTTACGGGACACCTGCATATAAATCGGTGAATTTTTAGCTCTCCTAAGCGACAGATTTTGATGAATGAAGTATAAAACGGGATAGAATACCATAAAGATGTGACTCATCATTAAGAGTACCTAGAAGAGGCAATTTTTGAAGGGGGGGAGGAGGATTTCTCGAGAGTTATAGAACAAGGAGTATAAACTGCAGCAAGGAAATTTGATATGATCTACGGTTTTTATACTCTTACCTTAGCTTGGTTTATTTTTAAGAAAAGGTGAGTGATAAAATTTCTTTAGAGAAAGGAGGGAGGTAGATTTTTGCTCCATTTATTTTGGGGGGGAATGTTCACCCCCTGCCAATCCTAACTTTAACATGAGAGAATAAAAAAAAAAAAAAGATATCGAATACCCGACATTGGCAAGTCAATGGATCGAAAAGGCAGTTGCGTTTTAGTGACCCATATAAAAAAAAAAAACTTTGGTAACCACTTTGCCATATTTTGATTTCGACGTATGATTGAAAAAATCCTCAATGATTGACATAATGCCCCGCGGTATAAGCTAACATAACTATTTTAAAACGATCCTCCTTTCGAGGCGTTGTAGATGAAGATGCACGCGTTATTCAATTCCAGGCCCCTTCTGATGGCACATTACGCAATCTATTTTGCTCTCTCGAAAGATTCGAATCGTGATAGGGCGATAGTGAATTCAAGTGGCGAACGGTTATTACAGCGGTGAAAGGTATAAACACACTTTATTCATATATATATATATATATATATATATAAATTTCACAAAAAAAACAACAGAAAATAAACCGTCTACTATACAATTTACACTACATACATTATACTATTTTATAAAGCGTTATTATTATAAAAAAACAAAACAATTTATTCTGATTGAGTAATGTTAAAAAATAATAGTCCGTAGTACAGACCTCTTTTTATCAAATTACTAACATCCACCTAACAATTCGTGAATAACTTCATCTCATCGTAACCTACAAATATTATATTTAATTCTCGGAATTGGTGTTTTTTCAATCTGGAGATCGGCAAACATTGTCTATTTAATTAAGTACTAAAAACTCAAGAAGACCATCCGCTTTCCAGTTGAATCGTAAGATGATATTATCACAAAATCTGAAAAAAAAGGTGCCTATAAAAATATTGGGCCATTTGACCAATATAACCTGGTTATTTTGACGATTTGGGGATGTAGGTCACGCCAAACGACCCAGCTTTTTTTCATATATATATATATAACGATAAATAATTTGAAAAAAAAAAGAAAGAATCTAACTACCGATATGAGATATTGTTTAAGTGATTCTTGAAGTCTTATTAAATGTAATAATACACACATAGTTATATTTTATCCCGTACTCCACTTCGTTTGTAGGTTAAGAAGAGATAACGCTATTCACGAAGTTTCAGATGTGTTATTAATTTGATAAAAAGGGGTCTGTACAATGGACTATAATTGATTGTAGATATTATAGTAGATATTAAAAAAAAAAAAAAAAAAATTATTTGTACCTACATAAGGGCTGAGGGAAAACAATACTATATCCAAATAAAAAGTATTACGAGGCTACTATAAAAAGACACGAAATATATATATATATATATATATATATATATATATAAACTGTTAATAAATAAATTCCGAGAAGAGAATAAAAATTAAGACATCTTCAACAACACAACCTTAAAAGTATGTTAGAAATATTTTTTTATCTTATAGTTTCGAAACAATTTTTGTTTGGTTGTAATCTTGTCTTTCTTCGGTTCTGATGAAGTCCAAAAACTTTGGCCGAAACGTCGATACAAAATAATTTTTATTATTGGGTTTCGCCATGTGAATGGAACTCCCAAAATACCTAGAATAGGCGAATACTTACAGGGAGCGATCGACTTCCACAGTAAAAATTTTGAGGGGACGAGAACATCGTTTCGCCCGCCCCCAATAATTTTAAGTAAAAAAGAAATTTAAATTTAAAATAAATATGCTAAATCGAATAAGAAAAATCGCTTATGACTGTGAAAACATTTCGGTTTTATTTTAACGTTGTGAAAAGAAATCAAAAATGTTTTCAGTTTTTAATATTATTCTTTTTTAGCTGTAAAAGTTATAGAAACGTACTTATGTTATGAAGGCTATACCTTTTTCATAATAATTATGTCCCAATCAAAATGGAAAGAATTACCTAGCATATATATATTGAAAATGTTCTCTTACCGTGCAAACTGTCGGTGGAAGAACAGAATCTTGATGGGGTATAGCTCTACCCTCCGGTCTCATGAACCAAGATGCCACGGAGGCCCACTAAAACAAAAAAAATAAAAATTAAATTAAAATAATTTATATAAATTATTATATTAAAAAAAAATTCAAACTCAACACATATAAATAAATATAAAAATAATTGGGCGGTTTTCCCATAACCTTTCAACAAGATATTTTATAAAACTGGTGTTATTAAAAAATAAAATAAAAAATAATGTGTGTGCTTTAGACCACACGATAGAAATAAAAACATAAACAAGGGGAGATTAATAATATGAAATATGCATTATAAATAACAGCTCATTAAATAAGCGACGAAATGCTGAACATTTCCCTTTCTTACAGTATGGAGCTCCGATTGTTATTTTCTGAACTATATTTTAATTCATATCTTAAATAAAACTTAAAATAATTCGACACTATTTATCCCCTTTTCGCCTCTCTAACACGTCGCATTAAGATACAATTTTGAATAATATCTCATTACAAACAGGATGAAATTCTGAACATTTTACTCGCAAACAATATTCAGGTCCGATTTTTAATTTTTGAGATATTTTAATATATATATCAGAAATCACTTCAATTACTCACGCGTTACACATCGGATATTTGACGGCTCAATCTAATTCACTCTACGCAAAAAAAAGGACAAATGTACCTAAAGAAGTTTTCACTTCAAAATGATAAAATGAACAAACAAAATAATAATAATATTTTTTTTTTATTTTAATGAAATTTACAACTATATTACAAAGAAAATACAACAAGTAAATGTGACATTGGTAATATGACATGTACAACATGAAGAGAAACTACCCATTGGTAGAACTCAAATTAAAGTTCTATATTAGAAGGGCCCGAGGCCATCATCTTTTCAGACGCCTCGGAGGGTTATCTGGGATAGAGGAGGAAGCAAGGTTTGAAACGAGAGGATTCGGATGGTTCTGCAGTTTGTTATGGAAGGATGGGTGTCTGGATCGGGCCAAATCGGAAACATATGGAACATTAAGGTCTTTATGGATGATTTTATTTGTGACAAAGTAAGGAGCGTTGAGGATTTTACGAAGGATTTTGGATTGTAAGGATTGGATACGAGAGGAATTCGATGATTTAGTGGACCCCTAAAGCTCAATTCCGTAAGTCCAAATAGGTCTTATTTTTGTCATATATATATGAGTCATTTGTAATTGATTGAAAGCTTAGAGCGTTTGTCTAGTAAGTGCTGCAGTAGTAGAAAACGTCGGGCGGTTTCTAGTCGTTTCAGTCTGGTATGAGGGTGATAATAATAATAAACGTGTTTTAGAGCCCAAAAAATGATATATCAGTATATTATACAAAATATTTTATGAATTGATGATTCATTTGTAAAAAATATAAAAAAAAATTTAATCCTGTTTAAATTAAATAGATCTGCTAATTGTCACTACCATGACAGGTGCGGATGAAGAATTAAAGACAAAAAAAAAAAATAATAATAAATTTTATTTAAATTGGTCATTTCATAAAATTCATTTCCTAATTACCTAAATATTGTTTAAATCAATTTAGTCAAGTATGCTAAAATTTATTAACATATTTAGAATAATTCTGAAGGAATATTTACAATGGTCCTGAAACAATCGATACTTTTTTATTCAATTTTATAGGTACCTTTTAAGTTACTTTCAAGAGCAGAAAAACAAACAGACCACTCTTCAACCAGACCAAGGCTACAAACCTCCCCCCACTAATAAACAAACCGAAGAGAGTCAAAATAAATAGATCAAGAAAACCCTATGAAATCTACAATATATGTCTATATGTGTATCTATAAACCTTATGTGCTGTGCTATATATTAGTTAACATACATAAGCTTTTTCATTAATTCTAACCAGAGCAAACCACGAAATTTATTATTTCCTTTTAAAATTAATCTTGGTTCGTAAATCACAAGGGCTTTGTGTTATTAAATTTGCAAAAAAAAATATTTTAACTCTAAAATGCTAATAATTCTATAATTTAAGGGAAAACATTTGAAACATTTGAGATATATATACACACTGATATTACACTGAGATAGATTTTTTTTTAGTTATTTTTTTATTCATTAAATATTTGTAAAATAAGGAAAAGAGGTCAGCTTTACATAAATGACAGATATTTCTTTAAAAAAATATATATATATATATATATTAATATATTGAAAAGTCATACAAATAATTTATACGATTAATTCTTTTATAAAATACGATAAGATAACACATTTTAACTTCTTAATCCCCATGGGAAAACTTAACTATTCAACATTTCTTCGATTCATGCATCATGTGTGAAATAAAAATAAAACAGCTCCATTGCATATCTCACATCAACAGCCTTAATAAAGACTAACTAAATATATATATATTACACCACTCAGTCACAATTGAACTTTTTTGTCGTACAATAATTGTATATTTATACTGTATTAATATATATATTTTATTAAAGAATGTAGATTTTGTAATTGTATATTTATTTTATTTACAAGTTATATTAATAAGATTGATGAAAAAAATGTAATGAAGCATTGCAACCCTTGAAGGGTCTTGGATTCAGTACTTAGTGAGTAAGTACTGTTACTAGGTCAAATATTGCGTAAGAATGTGATTTTAATCAAATTCTCCTTAATTAATTATATGGTTTAATTATAATAATTAATAGGTTCATAAATTATCTAAATTAATTTAGATGATCCTCTTAATTAAATTAAATTAAGATGACTCGGGAATTTTAGAATCGTGCCTTACTCATTGTGCTACCCCATTTCTCAGAATAAAACAACGAATAAATTACAATATTTTAGAATTTTTCTGAGGTATGTCTATTACTTGTACCGACCCCCTACCCATTACTAGAACAATTGAAGTTGGGGATGTCCATCACTGATGTATGAAGGTGTTTTTTTAAATAGAGATTATGCCTGCATAACTGAATATTTTTTTCTTTTTAAAGTGCTAAATAGAAAAAGGAGATCCCAGAGATTTTAAATATCCAACAGAAAAATTAATAATTACGGCGGCATAAGCCAAAAAATATTTTCCTTAGCTATATCCATCACTGTTGCGGTTACTCTTAATTAATTTAAAAAAAAAAAATAATTCCTATATGTTTCACTACAAAATAGTTCTTTATTAAGCTGCGATACAGACCCCTTTTTATCAAATTATTAACATCAGTCTAAAATTTGGTGAATGGGCTTCATTTCGTTGTAACATTCAAATTTTAATTTACGAAAATTCTAGGAAATCACGTATTTTCAATCTGTATATAGGTAACCATTATGAGGTACTAAAAACTCATGTACACCAATTTCCTTTTCATTTGAATCGTAAGATAATTTGATTAAAAAATCTATACAAAAAAATACTGGCCGTATGGCGAGACCTCCAACTTGTCATAATAACGAGGTTATACTTGCTAAACGGCCCAATATTTTTGTATTTTTCCAGTTTGGCGATGAAATTATTCTAAGATTCAATTAGAATTCAAAAGGGTATTCGTGTGTTTTAATTTAATTAAAAACTGCCCCATTTATGAATTTTTTCTTGAATAATATGTTGCACCAGTGAGGCTGTTGAGAGAGTAGCGCAGGGTTCTCCTGGAGTTCCTTCGCCTGATTGTAAATAGTGTATATAGGGATGCATATGTTTTTTGCTTAGTTTTAATTTTCTTATTTTTAGGTTATTTTTTTTAATTTATTGTATGTACTTTTTGATTATTATTTATTGTTATTTTGCTTCTGTTTATTTTATATTTTTGTACATATAATGTGAATGCTATCCCATCTCACTATAATTATTGTTCATGTGACAGATTGTTGTATTACTCAATAAATAAATAAAAATTGATAATAGGTTGTAGGTTACGATAAGATGAAGCTATTCACGAATAATTTGATAAAAAGGATCTACTGCGGACTATACATGATGATTCATGATAGTTTGATTGTAATAAAATTGATTAGAGTTTTTGTAATGGTTTGTCACCTTTTCGGTCAATGTAGAGAATAAGAAATCTCCGTCGGTTGAGAGGCAGGATGGCTCTAAAAGAGTGGGAACATTTTTGGCACGGCCTCCTATATCTGCTCTGAGTCTACACCTTTGATTATACACAAGTCCCTGGCGAGGAGTAAATATTTATTGCCTTAAATTTAACCACCCGCCGTGGAGCGGTATGCCTGAACTAAACACGAGGTCCTAACTGATGACACGGGGTCAACTATTTCGGTACCAAAATCGTCTCAGCGGTATGTCCAAGTAGCAGCAGAAATCCCTCCCCACCACCTATACACACACGTGCCCTACACATTAGGATCAGCTTAAACCCCATGCCATCAATGAATACATACATATATATATATATATATTTTTTTTTTTTTTATTCAGTCGGCTCTACAGACCTTGTAGATCTTTGGCCTTCTCCACTTCTGCGTATCTTGGGCTGCTGCTTTCCAATTCGCAACAAGAAGCTCAACCGTATCTTTCTTTATGCTGTCTACTCATCTGGTTTATGGCCTCCAATGTGATCTCTTGCCTACTACTCTGGCATTAATTGTGTAAAGTCGTCCTGATGGATTGCTTAGAGCTACATGCCCTCCTATTTTAACCTCCTTGCCTTGATATCAAGAGATATTGACTGACCAGTCTCTTTTAACAGTTTCTCCATATGTTAATGTTTTAATCCCAGATAGGTCCTTTTATTTTCTTAATTTTCTTTCAAATCTGTCAATTCTGGTTTCTAGTGTGCATGTGAGAGCCAGGTACCACAGCCGTACAACGAAACTGGCTTTAACACGGCATTGTTCACCCTTATATTTAAATTTTCAGAAATATTTCTGAATTTCAGTATATATATATATATATATATATATATATATATATATATATATATATATATAGAGAGAGAGAGAGAGAGAGAGAGAGAGAGAAAGAGAGAGATTCTGAGAAGAATCTATGGGTCTAAGAAAACACAAGAAGGCTACAGGTTAAGACCCAACCAGGAAATCACCTAGAAACCGAAATAAAACCAGAAGACTAAGATTCTACGAACCCATCATACGAATGGACCAAGGAAAACAAAACAGAGGTCTTTGACAGAATACAAGAGTATAAGAGGATATGTATAACAAATGAGAGTGAAAACAGAAAATTTGAAAATAACTGCCTAGATAAAAAAAAAAATAAAAGAAATCAAGGTGCTTGTGGAAAACTAAGAAAAATGGAAGTTTATTGCGTGGTAGAAAGAGAGGAAGAAAAGGCACGCAGAAATTATAAGAAGATACTGGGAGAAGTGAAAAGCGAATATGAGAAAGGAAAAGTAATGATATTCGCGTGGTCTTAAAATATATATATATATATATATATATATATATATATATATATATATATATATATATATATAGAGAGAGAGAGAGAGAGAGAGAGAGAGAGAGAGTGGGAGAATACATGAATTAATCGATTTTTTTAAAAATTATTTCACCTCTATTTAATTTTCTTTTTATTTATCTAAAAGTTCAATGTTTTCAATAAAAGGGCTCCCTAATTCAGGACAGTATACTATTAACAAAATTCTGTGATATTTGATGGAATAACAGACATTGTACGAGTTTATGAATGAACTGAATAATACCGGTTGGAATCACTTCTTAGCACATTATAAAAAAGATTATATAAAATATGACTTTCAGAAACATATACGTATTTTCAGAAGTATATTTCATACATTAGGTGAAGTAATTAATCAAATTTTTGATGCTATATTACTAACGATTATTATTATAATTTCTGGTATTATAAATTAATTTATTTTACCTTATATAAAGTGTATTTTTACTAGAAATTATCTCTGATATAAATGTATAACAGTTATTGTAAGATTGGATATTAAACAGTGCGTGTTGTTCAGCATTAACCCCAAAGGAAATTGAAAATCTTATAGGCGACTCCAGAAACACAGCGTCGTATTAATTCAACACCTGTCTAAGCGCCGCAGTCTTTTATAGTAATCAATAATGTTAGTCATGTGATTTATAACTAATATATTTGACGTTACTCTCAAAGCTATTAAACTAACAAATAAGTCTAGGTAAACATCTCATTATTCTTATTTAGCATATATTATATCAGCTGTATAAATCGTCATTCAATTTTTTTATTTTTTTTATTTTATTATTCTAACGGCATGAGCCTAACATTTTTTTTTTGTTACCTAATATTGACAATTAAAGAAAATTGTTGTTATTTTGGATTGATGAGCGAAAAATTCCTTAATGTTATCATTGCCCTCAAATTGAATTTAATAAAATAAATCATTATTTTTTAATCTTGAAAGTAATATTTTAAAAGTTAATGTATTTTAAAATAGATTAATAAATACGTTATAAATTATTATAGATAGGATACAAAATTATAATATAATATAGTTATAATAATAAAATATTTTAAAAGCTATAGATGTGTTATGGCTATGAACATTTGTATTTTTTTTTCTCGTTCAAATGTAATTGTGGTATTCAATATTTAATAATTTTATTGATTTTTTTTTGTTTCTGATAATGGCTTTCTGCCATTAAGCAAATTCTCTTTAAACATAACTGAATTCATGAAAGATGGTTGCATTTTATTTTTAGTTAAAATTTTTAACAACTGGATTTCCTTTATAAATATAATTTGTGAATTTAAATTTTAAACTAATACTTTAAAAGCGTTTACATTTCTGTAAACAAATATTACAGATGTTATTATATTATTCCTAAATTTATAATAACATAAATACTGTTTAGATAGACACAATAACTAAGATCAGTTACTTTATCGATATGATGAGCCGTTATTTAAAAGAAGAAAAAAATGCAAAAATGTGAAAAATTGTAGAAATTACCATTTTCGATTAGTCGATATCAACAAAAAATTAGGTGTATTATCTCCTGTATATACTTACTTTAATACATAATTTAAATTTCGTACAGGTTTAAGTTTTTTAGGTATGTTTTTCATATAGAACAAAATTTTTTTAATCTCAAAACTTGTAGTATTTTTTTAAAACTGGGATTAGAATTTTTGTATGATACCAAAACTATCTTTTACTATATATTTCATACATGGGTAAGTAAAACTAAAAATATGCAATGCATATAATTATTTCATTATATGACTTTTCTTCAAAACATAATATTAAATTATGTAGTTTAAGACCATACATTTCACAAAGTGATATATGTACATAATTACTTCGTCATGTACCTAATATAGATATTTAAAAAAAAAATGGCCTAGTTTACAGTGTAGAACTGTATTGAATATTAAAGTATGTTATTTCGAACCTCATTATTGAGCACAGTCAATATTAAAGTATTTTCCGTTCAAGGTTGAATCTCTTAATAATACTTATTCAAATAACAAACAATCTCGAAATTGCATTTCGTTTTCTGAGAATCTTTTTTTTCCCCCGAAAAATTCGGGTATATTTCACGTGTGTTTATATAAGTACGATATAAAAAATAAATGAGAAAACGAGTTTAATTTCACAATAAAAAAAATAAATGCCATTGACCACAGGTATCTCCCAACAGACTATCATAGACTTATGCAATTCTAGATAGATTAAAGCTTTGTTCTATTTATCGATGCCAATTTGATCCATATTAATAAATTTATGTTAAACAAAAAAGAAATCAGTCCTATAAATCAATTAAAACATTTACATTATTATGACATTTAATAGTATTTAAGTTTAAAACAATGAATCATGCAATAAATAATACGTAAATATTAGGATTCCTGTAATATAGGATCGATTCTTGTAGTAGAGATTTTAGTAAAAAAACACAGTTTCATAATCACTTAACATAAAAAATATTCCAAAATCCATTATTTTAAACATTTTTTACGACTAAAAAAATTATTTGTACATAAAAGTTTATTATTATACGTCCCACGTAATGAAAAACGAAGAAATAAAAGCTTTTTAATAATTCATTTTAGTTATTTGTGTTGAAAATACTGGTACTTGTAGTTAACGGGATATAAAATCACATCATATTTTTCAACAACGGAAAGTTCAGCCGCTCATCAGTCCTTTTTAAATAATTTTTATAATTCTTAGTGTAGCCTAAAATCGGTCTTGGTCTTTGCAAGACCACGACCAAGACCGCTTAACTGTTGCAAGACCAAGACTAAGAATAGTTTAAAAAAAAATCGTTTCGTGAATAAAAATTAAGTCAAAATAGTTACCAATACTTGACAATTTTAGTTACTATGTGTAAAGAATTTGTATAAAGAAAATACTTTTGCATTTAACTCTTTCAATTTTTCTGTACTTAGTTTGGCTTCCCTAACCTGAACTATTACAATAATATCACTATAGTAATACGCTAATATGAAACTGCGAGAATAATACGAGACTGTTGCCCAAGACCAAGACCAAGATCAAGACTGAGTGCGCAAGACTAAGATTAGTCTTGGTCTCGCATTTGAGCAACATTAATAAACTCCACTTTAATTTGAAAAATATTATTCCTAATTTATTGAAAATCAATTAATTAAATTAAATACATTTTTTTAGTTATCGCTTTCTATTCAGCAAAAAATGTGACTCTTAGATAAACACTTTTTTTTATTTTTTTATTTCTTTATGACACTTACAACTGTATTACATAAATACATCAAGTAAATTTGGACATAATTGATATAATGACATGAATACACTTGCTGAGTAACTACCCAATGGTAGCACTCTAATCTTAGATAAACACAAAGTTTTAATTTCCTACTTTTCTGCGGAAAAATCGAACCATTATATATATATATATATATATATATATATATATATATATATATATATATATATATATATATATATATATAGAATTTCCGCATCATATCTCTGTAGACCTCCTGAAAGTCCCTTTTATCATTCTCCTTATCAAATGTAATCCCAATTTTCTAAAAAAAAAATTTCTACTTTACGATGGTGTACTTAGAAGTTTTTTTTATCTTAAACAGTTTTTGGGCAATTCCTTCTTATTCAATAAAAATGCTACCACATTAAGAAAAACACAAAATTGGCCATAACTCCTTTTCCGTTTTTAATCGGTCCATTGACCAAATGAACTTTTTTGTTGGAAATTTTGTCTAGAATCACCTCCTATAATTTGGCCATTAAGATCTGAGTTACTCTGTATATGTATATATATATATATATATATATATATATATATATATATATATATATATATATATATATATATATATATGTAAATGTATCATAAATAAAATCAATAAAAATTGATTTTAAAATTAACATTTTTATTATTAATTATAATTAAACCACTCCTTGATTTATTCATCTCAGAATTACCATGTAATGTAGGTACTAAGATAAAACAGCTTAATTCGAAAATAAATATCACGTTTTTATGTCCCTCCAACTGATTACATAATAATTTACATACAATAATAATTATATTCAACAGGTTTTCACATTATACGAGTATTTCATATCGCTATTTACGAGCATCTCGGAATCGCCCACACCTAAGCATCTGCAACTATTCCGTCTCTCTCTATAAGGCTTGGACAGAAATAGATGTATATAGGTCCCTACAGAAATAGCTCCAGGTGACTTTTCTATTTCCATTTATCGGCAAGAAAAATAGACACGTTGTTTCTACTACAGAATTATACGTTTGACTCAACATGACTGTGATTCTGATCAAAATAAAAAAAAAACTTATGCTTATCTGTCTGTTGCATAAATAAAACAGTTGAGGTTAAAAATAATTTATGATTCTAGAAAAACAATATAAGGAACTTGCCTTGACTTGATGAAGTGTAACTTGAAATTAATTTTTCCGTAATAAAATTATATCATTGCTTACCTTTAAAATGGAAAAATCTACATGACCGTCATATTTCCTAAAAGTTTAGTGTTTTGGGGGAAAAAAAGTTACCGATAACTAAACATTCTTAAAGTAAATATTGTGCTGGATAAAATAATTTCATTCTTTAACTGCATTACAGACACGGAGTTGAAATTTCTTGCGAAAGATGATAATTACCAAAAATTTAGTAATGATTTTGTTGAGTATTAATACAGTCTGCCACACTGAAGGGCATTGGTACTAGAGCTATACTGTTCGTTCACACAATATGTACGTAAGAAAGGAAAATAAATATAAAAAACCAAAGTAGAAAAAAAAAAAGATAAAATAATATACAAAATAAATAAAATAACAGATTAAATCCGAATGGTAATGAAATAAATAAAGCACATTCACATCTATGTAGAATATTTACATTGGCCCACAGGACTCTAAATCAAGCTTTGTCCCCCAAATGCCAAAGCAGGACTCAAGAAGATCCCAGTGCTTCTCTCCCTGCCGCGTCGCTGGAAGCTAGTGGAGAGTGATAATTGCCAAAACTAAAAATGGAATCTAATCGAAACACTTGCAGGAAGAACAAATTTATATGTATATATTTTTAAACGATATAATTCGTAACAAAAAAAATAAAAGATTAAATGTATTTAACTTGTCATTTATTTTATTTTTATTTTCTTCTTCCTTTACCTCTCGGAAATATAGATTTTTGATAGAAGTACTTGATACATATACCACTGGTTGTTCGGCTTTCGTTAGTGGAGGTTAAAGTGATCATCCCTAGTGTTCTCCAAATGCGAGACCGAGACGAGTCTTGGTCTTGCAAACTCAGTCTTGGTCATGGTCTTGCAGGTGCTAACTAGCTTATTACTATAGAGATATTACTGTATTTTTTTTAGATAGAAGAAACCTAACTAAGCCCGAATGAAAAATTAGAGGAGGTAAATGCCATAGTATATTGGTTATACCAATTATTAACATATAGTAACTAAGATTGTCAAGTACTAGTAACTATTTTGCCTTAATTTTATTTAAAAAATTGATTTTTTTACCAGTCCTTGTCTTGGTCTTGCAACAGTTAGGCGGTCTTGGTCTTGGTCTTGCAAAGTGCAAACGAATGCTTCGTAGAACCGTTAGTTAGTCTTACTTACGAGCTGAGATAAATCTTCCTCCGTGATAATGTTGAATCTATATCAAAATCGACTATATCTCCGCCGTAACAAACGTACTTTCTGATCAATCATTACATTTAACTTCAACTTGAATTTACGGAGTGAGAAATTTAGATTTATTTACTCATCTTAATTTCTTAAATCAGATGTTTACGTGTGTATTAATATTATTTCATTCTATATCATTATCATTTATTAAAATATTGAAAATGATGACAGTTACAGGCATGACAGCAACTGTTTCAGCCACTGTCATCCATTGTAGTTTACTGAAATATCTTATAGTTCCATATTTTTCCCTTGCCACTTCATATTCAACAGAATTCATAAGAACGCCAAAATGTAACCTTTTTTTTTTTTTTTTTTTTAATGAAATTTACAACTGTATTACATGAAAAATACAACAAGTAAATGTGACATTGGTAACATGACATGTACAACATGAAGAGAAACTACCCATTGGTAGAACTCAAATTTAAGTTCTGTATTAAGGTCCCGACGCCATCTTTTCAGACGCCTCGAAGGGATATCAGGGACGAGGAGGAAGCAAGGTTTGAAACAATAATGGTTCTGCAGTTTGTTATGGAATGATAGGAATCTGGATTGGAACGTATGAAATCGGAAACGTATGGAACATTACGGTCTTTATGGATGATTTTATTTCTAACAAAGTAAGAAACGTTGAGGATTTTACAAAGGATTTTGGATTGTAAGGATTGGATACGAGAAGAACTCGATGGTTTAGTGGAGCCCTAAAGCTCAATTCCGTAAGTCCAAATAGGTCTTCTTATTGTCATGTTTATGAGTCGTTTGTAATTGATTGAAAGCAGTAGTCGAAAACGTCGGGCGGTTTTTAGTCGTTCCAGTCTGATATGGGGGTTGTACCCTTTTCGAAAATTCAAAAATCTGCCACAATATGCTCCCTCAAATATTTTAATGGCCCAAGTTGTGCCATCATATCCTCTTTTGGACTTGTGCGGCGTCATTCACATAAGAGACAAAAAAAAAAAAAAAAAATACCAACTTGACACGATATACGAACTGTTAAACCGACATTAAAAAGGTCCCTTCAGTCAAAGGATTGGATATATAACAATACATCAAGGAGAGGAAGAAGACGTGATCTGTATTGGGCCAGTTGACGCAGTGGTCCAGAACCTTTTTTGATGTGGTTTAATTTTTTCTTTTACTGCCCCAGGACGACCAACCTTTTATCCCGGTTTTACTGCCTGCCAGAGGGGAAGGGTCGGAGGGGCACAAGTTTCATCCGCGGAGACGGGGAACACAAAGGGGAAGCATTAAACGGCAGAGAGACATTTATGTGGATACTTTGCCCGAACAGCTTACAAACAGGTTGTAAAACTCCTCTTCAAAGTGGCAGTATACACTTCTTCCACCGCTAGCTGGTTCCGCCTCCAACTTACTGTTACCAAGACCCGTCCTGGCATCTTAAGATGAGCTGACAATTACCAGGTGCTTTTTTTTTTTTTTTTTTAATTCGAGCAAATACGATTTTTTTATATTTACATTCCTGCTTTGATTTCCTCCTTAATAGGTTCTTCCATAATGATTGAATATTACCAGGTTCAAAAAAAATTTTTTTTTTAAGTAATACATGTTTTTTTGTTGAATATGATAATTAAAAAACATTTAATATAAATAATTAACGTGAGAAGGGTGCGGTCAAATAAATACTAAATCATACAAATAGTATCTCCATCCCCACATATATTATTACAGTAAGGCTCAAATACCATGCATGGGGTACCGTTGGATTCAGAATTTCACGGGGGTTAGCGAATCGTATTCTCCACTTTTGTTTTTCTTTCTAAAATAAATAAAGTCGATACAAACATTTTGCTAGGCTTCAATATTGGAACGGTGATAGGTCTGTAGTTCGATACGGAACAAATTGGAGCTTGAAGATTTTGATGCGTACTGCAAGACCCGGATAGTTCCTCCTGAACTATCGGATCATGCGTTTTTAAGCCCAAAAACCTACTATTTTCGAGATAACGCAAGGCATAGGGTTCGCATGAGTGTATAACAAACTATTAAAGATTACGTTTGATAACTGTACGTTAACAGATAAAGAAAATGAATATTAACCAATAAAGACATTAAAAATTGAATAAGCATTGATATAGGAAAAGTGAAATAAGAATAAGATAATATAATAATAAGATATCTGTGGATAACAAGCTGGTGGATGCTACATTTGATAACTGTAGGTAAACAGACTAAAGGTTAACAAATAAAGAAATTGAAAGATTAATAGGATAACATTAGTTGTAATATCGTTAGGATAGATTTATTAAATATATAAAAAATTTAAGAAGAGAAATTTATAATGTAAGTATAAATGTAAACAAGGTTATGACACTGGCAGTGTGGCCATATCCCTCTGCCTGATGAAGACCTGCAAGGTGGGTCGAAACGTCGGCATAATAATTAAATAATACTATTTCTATAATTTAGTATTTATTTGACCTCAGCTCCCGATCAACTCCTGCTCATATTATATCACGGTCAACCACCTCTACATCATAAGTAATTAACAATTGCTTAATAGTAAAATAGAGAAAATTTATTCCAAATGCAGATAAAGATTGCCTTTGTTAAAACCATACCATAAATAATATAAGCCCATCCCTGCCCACTTCACAATTTTTTTTTTAACTTTATATCTTCACTCACATTATCATAATCAGTGACAATTAGTGAGTATGCTGTCGGTAACAGTACTAATAGTATATGGATACTTATATGATCGGCGTGAGGGAGAGGAGTACCCAGCGGCATCTCTTCCGGTTTTGATTTTAAGCTATTTATAAGCCAGGAAATCCTTCATCCAGCTCCTTTTGAGCCTCCTAAGTATGTTTTAGTTAATTGTAAATTGTAGCCATTCTTTGTATAAGTGTATTAGTATGTTCTTGTGAAATATTTTGTAGTGGTCCGTTAACTGTTGGCATTTGAAGGTCTTTATGTAAAGTAATGTTTGTTACGTACTATGGAGCTATAGTTATAGTCCTGGAGGTTTTGGCTGTCCCATAAATTTGTGAAGCGTTGGTCCATGTTGCTTAAGTAGCCAAACGTATTTAATTTTTGTTTTAGGTTTAATTTTGAGTGTCTTTATAGAAATGAGTATATGTGGTTCCTATGTCATTCTTCTGTCGGATTCCCAAGATATTGTATTATATCTATTTGCGGAATTTCGGCATTGTTAAGGTAAATAGGAGGGCATGTTTAAATGAAATAAATAAACCATGAATTTGTTAGGCTCAATGCCAATGTGTATCAGATATCGATTTTGTGCAACGAGATATGAAAACCATTAAATTATTACTTCAACGAGGTAGTAACGGAATTAAAACCGACCGAAATCCTGTTATGAGGGACATCATGCACCATTACACACGGCTCCCGCTGAGTAACCGAGTTTCCCCGAACTTTACCGATGCACTGCCATAACGAATATTAAATATACAAAATTTAACATTAATAAAATTTTAAATAGATCTTAAAGTTAAGAGTTTTCATTTAATTAAGAATTTACATGAAATATGGAAGTAAAAAATCTCGTAAAAAAATTGTTTAATTAGCTCTAGATACGAATATTTAGCTGATTACCTAAACAATTGAGGTGAGATGACCCATATTATTATGAATTCTTTTAGGGCTACATCCTTGTTTTAGTAATTCGAAGACAATATTCATCAATTGCGATAAAAATAATCACATATTCCAGAACGTCGTGAAAAATAGTTTAATGGAGAAAAGGGAAACTTTTTTGCCCATATTTCAAAAAGTTTACAATTAATGGTGTAATAGAACCATCGATAACAAGAAATATTTTCTAATTTCCTATAAATTAAAAAATAAAAATTGAACTGTTTCTTTTAGACCACACGATAAAAATAAAAACACCAACAAGACGAGATTAATAATATGAAATATAAATTATAACCAATAGCTTATTATAAAGAGGATGAAATGCTGAACATTTCCCTCGCTTACTCTATAGAGGATCGAATTTTAGTATCTGAATTATTTTAATACATATGTTCAAATAAACTCGTTATCATTTATTTTTAGGTATTATTTTTCCTTTTCGCCTCCCTAACACGACGACGCGTTAAGATACAATTTTGAATTATAGCCTATTAGAGAAGGGATAAAATGCTGAACAATATTCTCACTTACAGTATGCAGGCCCGATTTTTAGTCTCTGGGATATTTTAATCCATATGTAAAAACATTTCAATTAGTCGACTCGAGCCGAGCGTTAACACTTCGGAAATCTGACGGATCAATCTAATTCAAATCTCCACAAAAAAGTACAAAACGCGCCAAAAGTTTTAACTTCAAGAATCATATTTACTCCATTTTTACCTATGATACAGCAATTTATCTAAGCTTGGTCTATTATATTTTCTCAAATAATATGTTTCGGTTTTACATTTTTGGTCTAGTAGTACATTGACTCACGATGATCCGTTTCTCGTCACCAGACATTCCTTTGCTTCGTCTCCCCTCATCGAAAGATGTTATTAGCGACGGGAGTGTGCGGAAGAGACGACATTACCCGGTGGCAAAAAGATGACGACGCGAAAAGACAATCAGGATAGGAGACAAGGCAAAGAGAAGAAGGAGCCGGTAGGTGCTGCCCTCTAATGAAGCCTTTAATTGACTTTATTATTCCTCTTGGCGGGGGGCGTCTCCATCGCGTGGCCCCCTCGGCTAATTAGCCTCTGTCGTCCCAGGAATGTCACCTTGTCGCGCTGCCCTCTGCTGCGCCGCACAACAGATTAGTCTCCTCGTACGTTGCTGTTAACCAGAGCGGATGTGTTGTAACCGCAAATAACACCATTGCTTCGAAATATTGAACAATTTCCTAAAAACCCATTCAAATTCATAGAATTCTAAATGTAATTTCTATATTTTTTAAGCCAAATTAACTGTTGTACGTAGGAGACTCATGGCTTAATAGTTTTGATTGTTCCATTCATAATGTCTTTTTTCGAGCGTTCGCTTATTTTTGAAGCACAGGGGGAGGAGGCATTCGGGCTGAAGCCTTCTCCAAAATGATAAAATATAACCATGTTTTATGATAAAAATCTCTAAGTATTGCTGTTGGTCTAATTACATTTAATAGGAATTAAAGAATTACTTAAACAACATTTCATATAGTTACTTAGTTTCTTTCTTGTTTCCGAAGTAATTATCGTAATATTTACCAAAAAAAAAAAATCTTATGGGCTGAAGTCCCCCCCAAAAAACTAAATCCTGGATCCGTTAGTGTTTAGAAGTATTATTGGTGGAGTAGCCATGTATTCACTAAGTGTTGTGGTATATATATATTGTATGTACCTCCAAGTTTTTTTTTGTACTTTTTTTAAATATTTAATTTCATTAATACATTTTTGTATTATTACAATTCAAGTACGAGAATTTTATTTCCTGTTACTCTGCTAATCAGCTGTTTTATATGAGCATCCTCTCTTGTTTCCTTCTGTATGTTTTTGGATACCTTGATGATATGTTAATAGCAAATAATTTTTTCTTTTTTCTTTCTGCATATATGTGATCTTGTTTTTTCTACCCTGATAGACCACTTGTATGCTATGAACTCGTAGCTTAATAGTTTGGATTGTTCCATTCATAATGTCTCTTTTAGACCTTTTCTCAATGATTACAAAAATATAATAAATAAATATAAAAACCCTTAGGACTATTAAACACCAATTAATAATAAGTAAACGTTTTAGCCAATTCCGTCATTAAAAAAAAATCACATAAATACCACATAAAACTAAGGCTTTTCTTATCGGGTCCAGACTTCTCATTAGCTTTCTTCCTTACTTTTCTCTACTTCACCTCAATAACCGTCCCATCCATTTTTTCCCTACTGTCAAAAACCTAGGAGTAACCTTTAACCAGAACCTCTCCTGGAATAACTATATCTCCCAGATTACCCGAAAATCCATAACTGTCCTTAAATAACTCCTAAGGTTGTAGTCATACACCTAATGATATGCACCATGGTACGTAACCTTCTTGCCTCTTAGTGGAAGGCACTCGACTACTAAACCACGGTTTAATATTCGTAGATGTCGAATCTCCTAGTTATCGACGAAGTTGTTTATGTAGATGTGCAAATACATTCTCTTAGGATTGATGATTTTCTGTGGACTATTTAATTTTTATTTTTTTTTTTTTGACTCGATTTAAATAAAAACAAATTAATTCCCTTAGGTAAAGGTTTGGATCAATAAGCGGACGCATACTCCTGCGACAGACTAAGTGGACGATTCCCAGGACACCGCCGTACCAGAGGATAACAAACGCCCTGGGGACACTGATCTGGGTTCACTCATGCTATTTATAGCTCCGCTACTGTTATGTTTGTTTGGAACAGGAGTGGCTAGATATCGACTCCGGGGCTGCCTTTCATCTTCTACGTTTAAGGCTTTGCATATCGTCTTACAAGACGTCCACGTGCGAAAAGATTGCGGGAAAGTAAATGTCATGCGTATAAGAAAGATTCCTTAGAAATGTCAGAAAGGTTGTAGAATCATTTTAATCGATATAGCATTCATCATTAATTAAAATATTAGCTGAAATTTAATTTAAATTTTAGATTTTAATATGTAGCTTTAGAAAAATGTATAAATTGGACTCGCTTTTTGCAAAAAAAAAAAGGTTAAAAATAATAATTTAAAAAGGGTATAAATTATTCATTGTAAATTCGGGGTGTTGTAGATGAATAAATTCTTACGGCTACTAAAAACATCGATGTGCTATCTAGTAAATAACAAAAACTAAGAGAATAGTTTTTAGATTTTTGGTTTCAAGTTTTAAAACACTAGACAAAAACAGCGGAATTTATTAGCAGAAATGAATTTTAACTTGAGTTTATTAAAAATGAAGAAATGTTTAGAAAAACATATTTAAAAATTAATAGTTTCATTTGTATTATTTATCTTATTATTAATAATCTTATTATTTATTATTTATATCATTTATATATATGTTCATTTATTGTCCTTAAAGAATTAAAGAGTATGCTGTGTATATAGCAACCCAATATAATTGGGCGCAGCAATCTTTTATATTTTATATTTTTATGAAAATAAAGTGTTTCTCTCTTATATTTTAAAATATTGAATGACTTTAAGTTTCCATTGCTCAAAATTCTCAACAATTAAAAAAAAAAATTTTTTTCAGTAAATTATTGTAAATACTGTCCAAAACAGGAGGTAAGTTTTGGACAGAATTTACAATAATTCACTCAAACAAAATATTTTTTTTTCAATTTTTGGGAATTTCGGGCGAAGGGAACTTGATTTTGATGATACGAGAAAACACTTGATTCATCAATGGATATAATTTCTTTGACCTGAGTAGAAATAGAGGTAGAATTCATGTTTAAGTTAGTTTGAATCTGGATTCAATGTGGGAGAAAAATATTTTGTTTGGGCCGATGTTTCGGCCTAAGTGTCAAGGCTTCATCAATGCTGAGAAAAGGCAGGATAGTAACTACAAAAAAAATATATTTAAAAATGTTAAATATTTTTAATCTAGCAGTTCTAAGTGAAACTCTTTAGCTGAACACACCTCACTGAAGAAGATCTGCAAAGTCGGGTCGAAACGTCGGCTTTCAATAAAATAGTTTTACCACTATTTAGCCTATTTGTACTTCACTTTGTATTAAATCATCATTGTTATTCTAAAGGGACTTAGTCCCAGAATAAATTTTAATTTTCTATTCTATTCTATTTATGACCGCCACCCCAGACCATCTCCTTCCTTTATAATGCAACGGTCAACTATTAAATATTCAATAAATATTTTTATGTTTTTTGGTTTGACTGCGACCACCAACTAACATACCTTGAAATCTATAGTCAATAATTTGTGGCAAAATGTATTATTTCTCAATAAAAAGATTTCATAAAAAAAAATAGTCAATAATTTAAATTTAAATTTTATGATGAATTTAATATACTAATAAAAGAATCTTCTTTCAGAAAATCGTCTTAAAAGTGTAAAATAAATTAAATAAAAATAAAAATCTCAAAAAAAAAAGAAATTGAATGTTATTGAAAAAAGTTTCATAAATAAAGGTCGACTTAATTTAGGTGGAGTGAATTTAGAAGTAGTACATATCTTGAAAAAAAAAATCGTCTAATATTTCCATAAGTTTTTTTACTCATATAAAAACAAAACTGATTTAAAAAAAAAATCAACATTTTCATTGAATTAATTAAGAAAGCTTTATTCTTAAAATACTTCAAATTTATTATTTTAATTGAAAATATGATATTATCTGCAGTCATGCATTATTTAACGCGTTACCTATTATTTTCGTATATCATTATTAAACTTTATTGTTTGAAGTAAACGAGGTTAATTTACTACAAGCTCTTAGGCACAAGCGGTTCGGTTTAAGCCCTTAAAGACATGCCTAGAAAGCAGACAGTAAGGCTTGTTAATCAGAATAATGAGCTTCTGTTTCATGTTGTAAAACAAGGAGGTGTTGTCGGGTTAGAGGAGGGGGGGGGCGCATTAAATTTTCACTGTGTGTGTGTGTGTGGCTGCGGATTAAAACGTGTTATCTTGACTTGTCGGTGTTCAAATATGTCACAGGGCGCAAACACCCTTAGCGAGCGAGGGAACTCTTCGACAAACACTTCGCTTCATTATCTTTAATTGCTTATGTTCTATTAATAATTCCCGATTCCTGGTGCTTGTTTTCGCCAAAGATAGGAAAGGATGTTTTGTAAAGCTTTCTTTGAGGTTTGGTAGGAAATGAGTAAGATGAAATGAACGAGATAGTACTTTGGTCTGAAAAGGTTACACCGAAGAATTGAAAAAAAACAAAAAAAACTAAATAAATAAAATATTTTTTTAAAATGTTATATGTCCTTAATTCTCTTAAATAAAATTATCAAAGTTTAATTAAATAAACGCGTAATATTTTTTGCTTATCTTAAAAAAAATAAATATAAATTATTTGATATTAATACAACTAGATAGGTAAAACTTTGTTTGACAAAAAAAAATTCGTAAGTCAATCTGTGGTTCACAAAGTCAAAATTTTTTAAGTGAAAACTTCTTTAGGCGCATTTTGCACTTTTTTTGTCAAGAGTAAATTAGATTGAGCTGTGAGATTCCGATGTGTAACGTTCGGGTAAAGCCAACTGGAGTAAACTGATTCAAGTGTTTTTGCATACAGATCAAAATATCTAAAAAAAATTAAAAATCGGACCTGCACATTATTAGCAAGGGAAATGTTTACCTCTCTGTAATGAGCTATTATTCAAAATTGTATCTTAAATCGACGCCGTGTTAGAGAGGCAAAAATGGAAAAATAGTGTCGAAAAAGAATTTCAGAAACTAAAAATCGGATCTGCATACTGTAAGCACAGAAAATGTTGAGCATTTCATCCTCTTTATAATGAGCTGTTATTTATAATTTATATTTCATATTATTAATCATGTTATGTTATTATGCTTTGTTGATGTTTTCTCTTCAATATTGTAACCTAAAGCACACACCTTAGTATTTTTTTTTTTTTTGTAATGGAAAAAAAATATAGAATAAACGTTCGTTTATTAATGGAACATTAATAGTCCGCGGTACATACCCATTTTTATCGAATTATTAACATCAGTCTGAAACTTCGTAAATAGTTTCATCTCATCGAAACCTATAGCTATTTTATTGACAAAAACTCTTGGAATTGGAGCGTTTTCAATCTGGAGGGGAGCAAAAAGTCTGTTTAATTAGCTACTAAAAACTCGTAAATACCCATTTGCTTTCCACATGGATCGTAAGATAATTTGATCACAAAATCGATAAGTAAAAGTGGCCTTCAAAAATATTGAGCCATATGGGGTGACCTACACTCCCAAACTTTCTAGGACAAACTGCCCAAATTTTTGTAGACCACCTTTTTTTATCGATTTCGTTATCGAATTATGTTATGATCTAAGTAGAAAGGAAATGGATATTAACGAGTTTTCAGTACCTAATCAAATGACAAAGTTTGCTCCACTCCAGATTGAAAACGCCTCAATTCCAAGAATTTTCATAAATAAAATAATTGTAGGTTACGATGAGATAAAACTATTTACATAATAAACTATAATATCAATATAAACCTCTATACAATTTTGTAATATAAACTACATTATAACTGGTCTCATATGTTCGATGTATTCACTTCTCCAAACACCTGGTACGATTGAAATTAATTTCCTTTAAACTTCATCTTCTTTGATGAATTTTACGCTTCCTTTCATTTTCTTATGTTTCTTTATAAAATTACAACAGGCTAGAGCACTAGCGAATCCAGGATTTAATTTTTTTTGGGGCGGGGGCTTCAGCCCGAAAGATTTTTTTTCCATATACATATAACGATAAATAATTCGAAAAAAAAATAAAGAAATTAATTACCTATATGAAATGGTGTTTAAGTGGTTCTTGAATTCCTATTAAATATAATTACACGAACGAGAATACTTTAAGAGAAAGTTTTTAATATTTTTTTCTGTAAAACCTGGTTATACTTTACCATTTGGGGAGGGGCTTAGCCCGGAAGCCCCCACCCACCGTAGATCCGCCTGTGGGCTAGAGCAAATGCGAATTTTCGCTAAATAGTTATACAAGATTATTTATACCCTTCAAATTTCAAAAACTTTTTATATTTCCATGTTGGCTAATTTTAATGATGAGGTATGGGATCGAAATATATCTTCGGGAATCGAGGACGACACACATCACTTAGCGTGCCGCAGATTCGGTTTCCCGCTACCGGCGATGATGAGCCGAAATTACAGCGCATCCTCTGTTGTTGAAACGACCGCTTGCGGAAACCTATTGTTTCCTTCCTAACGATTTTCGGTAGGGACCTAATCCATCCAGGGAGGACCACTAATAGCCGGGGAGTCGAGTTAACTGGAAATCAATAGGACTAACCCCCGATGGACCCCGCCCTCGATTGACGGACGCATCAATCCGGTTGACCCGATATGATGAATGGGAGTCTCCGAGCGGGGGCTTTTACACAGATTGAGCCGCTCGTGGCTCGTTTGTCTCTTATCAATTAATGCCGTACGCTCTTTAATGTTTCATATCCTTCCTTTGTCTTTCGGTTATTGTGACGCGGATCGTCCATATCCTTCCATGCCACACGGAACCAATATCCTTCTTTCTTGATTGGAGCTTTTACTCCAGACTAGATGTAGCAGTTATTGAAAAATAACCGGTAAAAGTTTACTGCGTTTTTATAGCTGCTCAAAATAACCGCTTATGGGAATCAGTATTAAGGCAGTAAGGAATACTCCAGTTCACTCTATAGTTGGAGGGACAAGCCTCTTATTAGGATATGTCAAAAAAAAAAAAATTGGCCACAAGCCTAATTGCAAATAGTGTTTATAGACATGTCTGTGTTTTTTTAAAATTTATTTATCGCTTCTGTTTATTTTATATTTTTTGTATATAAAGCAGGGTTTAAAATCGATAATAAAAGAAAAATATGGAACAAGTAAATATGGAACAAGTAGCATGACGTGTACAACATGAAGAGACACTATCCATTGCTAACATTAAAAAAACAAAAAGGTAATTTTAATTTTTATTGTACATAGTTTTTTTATTATTATTATTTATTTATTATTTTACTTTTGTTAATTTTATATTTGCTGTATATATGGTATGAATGTGCTCATACATCACTATAATTATTGTCCACGAGAAAGATTATTATATGTCAAAAAAAACAAAATAATTCTGATCAAAAGGTTTATCTATAATTTATGAAATTCATTTGATGAATTTTATTAAAAGTGGTTTTAAATTTTGATCATAAGTGATAAAAATCATATCCTGATCATTATTTTTCCAAAAAAAAATTTACAATTAACAATAATAATAATTTTTTAATGTATATAATCTAAGTAATACTTTGAGTAATCTATGTTTTGTAATCTCTATGATATATTTTGATTCTGAAGTAGTAGGTGGAGAATATAGTTGTCAACTATTACTAACAGAACATTTTTATTTCCGAAATTCATGAGAATTTTTGACTTGACTTGACAAAAAAAATAAACTTAAACCTTTTATTTTTATTTTATATACTTTTTCATCATTACTTAGTTGTTTGATTCTGTCTATTATATATTTTGTGTAAACACAGCAGAGTTTCAAATCGATAATTAAAAATCTTTTTTATCGAAAAAATAATACAATCTAGGACATTGAGCATTATGGGGTCTATGCATTAAATATAATAAAATCAATTCTTATCAAAATTTTTATCTGGAATTTACTAAAATCATTTGATGATTTTTATTTTTGATCATAAGTGATAAAAATCATATCCCGATCATTATTTTCATAAAACAGTTTAATATTAACAATAATAATAATTTTTGGTAATAAATTTTTAGATCAGAAATATCCATTTTTTGTAATTTCTATAAATATTTTGAGTCTGAAATAGTAGTCCTTATTTTATGTCTATTTCCAAAATTCATTAGAAGTTTTGACTTACAACAAAAGCCTTGATTAAACCTTTTATTTTTAAGTCTTTCAACCTTTTTTCCTTTTATTTCTTTTCTGTAATGATTTTTCTTTAAGACTCCATCATTTTTAAAACTCTATTAAGAGTCCAGAAGAGTTATAAAATAAAGAATACTAATCAGACGCGAGAGAATAAGAAATCTTAATTAAAGACGGGTGACAAAGGTTTGTGAAAAAATGTGTCAAAGCTTAACGTAATGACAGAATAAACCTCCTGTCGTTTGATCCTTTAATCGCTGGAAAATTAAGTTCTACGTTTTATTTTTTCTTTCTATTTTACACTCATATTTCTTTTAAACTTTATTTTACAATTTACGAATAAGAGATGATACCATTTTTTCTATAGCTGGATGTATAGATAAAATACTAACGACTTATATGAGTCTTTCAGAATGACTAACTCCAATTTCAACATTTTTTATTATTAATTTTAGTGATATTTCTAGTGAGAAAATTTATACCTTCATTTACAGTTTTATATTCTAACACTGCAATCACCTGCAGCGATAGAATCAACTTACTGTCAGTACAGATATTATAAATTTTCCAACTATTACTAAAATGACTACTCAAAAATGTTGCAATTTGAGTAATTCTATCAACTGAAAGGTTCATCTATTAACTATGTCATAGCAAATATATGCTTCCTGTTAAAAAATTATCTGACAAGTGCTGGTTAATATTTACATAAAAAACATATAATTAAACTAAAAAAATATATATATTAAGCGATAAAGGCCAAACTTTTGAACTGAACCATAACAATTTAAAACCACTTAAGAACAATATATTTAAGAACTTAACAAATTAATACAAGTAAGAAATTAACAACAATACAATACAAAGAGAACAATGGTATTGAAAAAAAATTGCGGTGATATTATAAAAATTAAGGGGTTTTAATACTTAATACTATTTTTTAATTGAGTGATATCAAATATTAATTGATAAGAAATTAATTGATTAATAAGTAATATGTAGGATCCTTTTCTCTATCCCCATAAAAATATAAAGTAACAAGATTTTTTATTACTAATAAAAACATTTATTAATTCGCATCATATTTTTTATTTTATTTTGGAGGTTTTCAAACACACTTAAACCTCTTTATACGTTGTTTGCCACACTAATTTTCTTTTTTGGAATCATATTTAAAAAATATAATTTTTAAAAAAGTCGATCACTTTTTTTTTTTTTATTATTTTCAATAATGAACCATTGTGATTTACCAAAAACTTAATTCCCTCTCAAAATTAGAGGTTTTACGTTTCAGGATACATAGTATGCGAAAACCGAATAAAATTCTTTTTGTCCGTCAGCGCATTTTCTGCGAAACTACTGGACCGATTTTTTTCAAATTTGGATTTAAAATCAGAGGCCACCCAAGGATGATCCTCCTTCATCCACATTACTATCCGCCTTTCACTTCTAAAAACCTGTGTTGCTATAGACTGTAGCGCCTTAACGAATGTACCGATTTCAATGAAACTTCGCTAAAGTCTTCTTCTCGAAGTCATTTAAATTTATCTATGTAACATACTTCAACGAAAAGAACCTGGAAAAAAGTTACGAGGGATGGTAAAATTAAATTCCGAATTACTCAAAAAGTATAAACTTTTCGTTGTCGATATTGTATTTTAAAAGAAATTTCCTAAAAAACAAAAAAAAATCATTAAAAAGGACACTTAGGAGCAAACATGGTCTATTTTAGCGTATTTTAATTTTTTTAGCGTATTACTAATACTTAAAAAAAAAGTTTAGTCTTCTTTGTAACTTGGAAGGTAATGTTACTTTATATGTATAATTGTTTGGAAATAATAAATCATTGTGAAATAATTTGCAGCGTTTTTATACATCTATAGAGATTTTTTATCCATATACAGATAAACAATTCACAAAAAAAAAATCAACTTTTTTTGAAAATGCAGCATTTCACATATTTTAAGACATTCCGCCTCTTCAAACTATAAAGAAATGGATTATTGAGGAAGTGAATACAATTTTAATTGAATGATCGTCACCGGGTGTTTGTTTTTATTTATTTTTTTTTAATAAAATAAAATTAAATATTATTTAATTATATTTTACTAACAATAAATTCTCGAAGGCGTCCACTCGTAGGCACCTGTTATATTACAAGGACGATCAAGACGAAATTAATTAATTCCTTGATAACTCCAATGTTACAAAGAAACGGATGTATTTTTACGAATTAACCTTTGGAAAATGATTAGGCTAACCGTCTATAATTGACCGTATAAGGTACAACGGATATGTAATTAAACTCAGTTTAATCATCGCGATACATATGCATCCCCAATGCAGTCATGACGTTTAGCTAGCACGAATAATTAGAAGATATGTGCCACCAATAATTTTCTCAGCCACGAGCCATTTTTTTTTTCACCAGCCCTTGAGATGACCTTAGGATCTTAATTAAGAATGGATTTCCAACGATGAGCTCTGAATTACAATGAGCTGGCATGAATACTAACATAACGTTTGAATTAAATAATAATTGGTTTAATTGTATTAATTTAATGTATGTGTATTTTTATTTTGTCTCAGAATGTTTCACAACATTGTTTCCGTTTTTTTTATTAAATATTTACGTTTGAAATAGCTGATATGTAAATGAAACATTTAAGCTCATATGTATAAGATTTAAATGTAATACAAATTTAATTTAAAATTCACTAGCACATATGGTATTGCAATAGTTTTAGTGAGCGGTACTCACTCCTTTTTGAAAAATTATCGTCCAAAACTTCGTCAATAGTTTCATCTCAACGGAGCCTAGAACTTTTTTTTTTACGAAAATTCTCAAAAATGCGACTTTTTCAAGATGAAATTTGGTAAACTTTGTCAAATTAATTTGGTACAAAAAAAAAACAAAAAAAAAAAAACATGAACAGCCATTTGTAGTTTCTACTAAAATTAAAAGATAATTTCATTATAAAATCTAGAAAAAAAATTTGTTTTACAAAAATATTTTACCATTCCGCGTGATCTCTAAGCATATAGCCAAAACTGTCTGATATTTTTGTAGCTCTTCTTACTCGATTTTGTGATCAAATCTAACAATTCAAGTGGAGAGGAAATGGGTATCAATGGGTTTTAAGTATCACGTTAAAATAATTTATTTGATTTAAAAGCGTCTTATTTCTGAAATGTTTGCTATATAAAAGAGTTAATCCGTGGTACAGACCCCTGTTTATCAAGTTAATAATATCTATCTGAAACACCGTGAATGACTTCATCTCATCGTTACCTAAAAATATTTAATTTAAGGAAACTCTTGGAATTGGGGAGTTTTCAATCTGAAGATCGGCAAAATTTCTATATTTATTTAGGCAATAAAAACTCGTAAATACCCATTTACTTTTCACCTGGATCGTAAGATAATTTGATAAAAAAATCGATAAAAAAAGTGGCCTTAAAAAATATTGAGCCATATGGGATGACCTACACCCCCAAATTTCCAAAGGCCCTACTTTGTCTATTTAATTAGGTACTAAAAACTCGTAAATAGCCATTTGCTTTCCACCTGGATCGTGACATAATTTGAGTACAAAATCGAGAAAAGAAGATGGCCTACAAAAACATTGGGCCGTTTGACCTATATAACATAGTTATTTTGACATTTTGGGGGTGTAGGTCACCCCTTAATCCAAAAGGCTTAATATTTTTGTAGGCCAACTTTTTTTTCTCGATTTTGTGCTCAAATTATCTCACCATTGAGGTCAAAAGCAAATGGGTATTAGCCAATACCAAGAATTTTCGTAAATGACATTTTTGACGTTACGAAGCGATGAAGCTGTTCACGAAGTTTCAGGCGGATGTTAATAATTTGATAAAAAGGGTTCTATACCACGGACTAAGTTGAATGGTATGATACTTTCTCTCTTTTTTTAACTTTTTATTGAGAAATATTAGAATCTGTCTCAGTTAAGGACACTTATAATAGAGTTCAGATAGTACATTCATACCGTATATACAGAAATATAAATAAATAAAGTGATAACAAAAGAATAAGAAAAAAAAATACACACATAACTAAGTAAAAATAGAAATAACAATAAAAAAAACATCTTAGATACAAGCATACCTATATACACTATTTACAATCAGCCAGGTGATCTCCGAACCAATCTTGTCCCCCCACATGTCGAGGGAAAAGCGAGGCTTAGGAGATCCCTACGCTTCTCCCTCAGCCACTTCACTGGTATAGATGATAAAATGAGAACACTCACTATCTACAGCGAGTGCTATCTATTATTTCCGAGATAATATTTTTCGCTTTCATAAATTTTTTAATGAGTAAATCAATTTAATAAATATTTGCCACCGCAATGAGGGGCAAACAGTCATCTGTATCGGATCTTTGAATCTATGGTTCTTAGAAGATTGATGGGAGTATTAGCCGATGGTCAGGAGGATCCCACCGAAGATCGTGCCAACAGTAATTCTTCGACATCACCAATTCCTCAGCCTCCCTAATAGGCGGTAGGAGTCGGTTGCGGCCGTGGAAGCCCATGTTTACGAGGGGATGGTAATGAGCTACGGGGGTTAATTACCGGACAGTTTTTGCTACGCTAATGAACGCTGACCCGGCGTGGTAAATATCCAGAACGTTCTGAGCCCATGTTCCGCTTTCATCGCCACGCCAGAATTGCCGCGGCACGACTCCACGTGTGCGGTGGATGTGGCAAGAGGCAGGAGGGAGCAGCGAGGAAATGGGAGCTGGAATCGGTTGATTAATAATAATCTACAGTTGGGCAAAGTCGTCTGACTCCAAACTATACTTACTCCAGACTGATTAGTTCATTTACCTGGATTTGTGGACCTTCGCACTGAGTGCCTCAGGGGTACCCAGAAGAAGGTGGCGTGGCTGCAAGTTACACCATTAAATGTTTTTAGTTAAAGCGCTCTCGCTCAAATTCCATTGGCTTTAGCAGCAATGACGCGATTGAGAGAGTAGCCCAGGGATATCTTGGAGTCTTGCTTTTTCTTCTATAGTTGGAGGGAGAAGCCTGGCTTCGGGTTCCCAGCCTGATTGTATATAGGTATGACTGTGTTTTTAAGTTTTTAATTTACTCATCTTTAGGTTATTTTATTTACTTTTTATTGCACATAGTTTTTTTTTATTATTATTTAGTTATTATTTTTCTATTGTTAATTTTATATTTTCTGTATATTGGTGTGAATGTGTTCATGTATCACTATAATTATTGTCTACGTGACAGGTTATTATATTTCTAAATAAATAAAAAAAAAATGTTTTAAGGAGTACATGAACTGGGACTATGAAGTTTTGAGAGGTACACAGTTTAACAGGATTGTAAATTTTTGAGAAGAATTATTTTTTTGCTGATTTTAATTCAACTTTTAAAGGAAGAGAACAAGAAAAAACATAATACATCAAATGTAATCCACAAGCGTAGTTTATCGCGTTGCATTAAAGCTAATACATATCCAAACTATAAAGCCACGGATCTCTAGCTTATAGATGAACAATTAACGTGTCAACGTTTCGCCAATCCATGCATCATCGTAACAGAAATAACAAGATCACATACATGCAGGGAGAAAAACTGAGGTGTGTGCTTTAGACCACACGATAGAAGTGAAACACAAGGCGAGATTAATAATATGAAATATAAATTATAAATAATAGCCCATTACAGAGAGGATAAAATGAACGATTCCCTCGCTTACAGTATGTGTGTCTGTTTTTTAGTTTTTTTGATATTTTAATCCATATGAAAAAACAAGTCAATTAGCCGACTCCAAGCGACTTTATTCGAGCGTTACACATCAGAGATCTGACGTCATTATCTAATTCGACATAGTCGAACAAAACGCGTCTAAAGAATTTTCACTTTAAAAAAAGTCTAAAAGAAAAAAAAAAACGTTTGCTATAGATATCTCACTAAGCAATCTAAGTATTGTAGACACTGAAATAAACAGAAGATTCTAAAATCACCACAGAGGAAGGTTATACTAATCAGCTGTTTAGGAGAAATAAAAGAAAAAACAACGCCTACCTAAAATATAATAAGATATAAACGTGTTGATCAAATTAAATAAAAAAAGAGAACATTTTAAAAGGAAGACAATTTTTTTTTTCCTTTTTATCCCTCATAATCAGTTGTTTGACATAACCTTCCTCTACTCTTATGAAACCTTCCTTTTTTCTTCATTGCGTATTTGGATGGCTTGGTGAGATGTCAATAGCAAATGTTTTTTATAACTTTTTTTTTCTTTATGTATTTATTTTATGTGATCTTGGTTGGTCTTGATGATGAACGAATTGGCAAAACGTGGCAGTTTAACTGGTTCACATATACGCAGGATTCGGTAAACTTTGGCATTTAGGGATATGATGTTTATGATATTATATCTTCGTTTGCATTTAGTAGATTGTTAATGTTTTAATTTCGGCTACACAGTGCGAAGATTAAATGTTTTTTGGGACAGACCAAGACGGTTTATTTTCTATTTATCTAGGTTTGACAGGATTGAATGAATTAAAATGAGTATTCTTAAATTATGTTTGTGGTATTCAAGATGTATGGTTATCCATGTACGCTGAACCTTATTATTATTATTGTTATCATGTTCGCACCACGTTCTTCGACGACAGTCCTGGGCCGTGCCAGCTACTGGAGGGCAGGTGGGACAGGAGTCGTTCGACATATCGACCGAGCCTTCCTGGGCATGTTCGTGCAGAATATGACGGCCGAACAGGAAGGGCCTGTTTGTTGGCTAATTGCCTGGGCACAGATGGCACGGCACGAGCTCGCCGTATCGTTAAGTCGGTTCGGTTCCGTGAAAACTGTCCACTTCGGCGGGGCTCGAACAATGGATTATTCACGCTCTCACCGGAGCGCAAGATCCAAAGGGAATATCTTAGGTGGGCATTATATGATCAGTAATGTTTATTTATTATTACAATCCCATAAGTCTTAAGGTACTATTTCGCTGGTACTTCCCACCTCAATAGCTGACTGTTAAGTGTGTTGCCCAAAATTGGTCTTGGACTTGCACTTTGCAAGATCACGACTGCCTAACTGTTGCAAGATCAAGACCAAGACTGGCAAATAAAAATCCATTTTTTGAATAAAAATTAAGACAAAATATTTACTAATACTTGTCAATTTTAGTTGCTTATTACTTAGTTTATTTAGATTTACTTAGTTTAAGCCTTGTTGAAGGATTTCAATTTATACGTTTGTTCCGATAGAGTCTCTTTTACATACCCAACAAAACTTTACATACAGACTACGACAACCAACTATCGACAAGTATATACCTACTCTTTATTGCAACTTTTACTACACGAACACAACAGACTTATAAACTACTTGGCCACGGCAGACCTACCACTGAAAAGGAGCCGGATGAGAGATCTTTCGTAAATCACGGAAGTAAAAAACACCCGAAAGATATCCTACTGGGTACTATTCCTCCCCATGCTGAAAATGTCATTTTCCAAACAATGACAGAAAATCTCCTTACATTCATGACAAGAGTCGATGAAGATTTAAAGGTACAAAAAAATAATATTGAATTTTTTTTATAATTGATGATCTTTTAGATGTATAACAAAATTTGAAAGCTACATAAACAATAAACTGGCAATATTGAGCTATATAGAACAACTTCCTCTAATACCTGTTGAAAACAGGAGGCATTGTACACGGTTTGGATTAGACGTAATAATAAGCACAATGGGTGAAACTTGAATGAGAAAAAAATTACCCCCGGCATCAACAGTGAAATGGTAATTGCTACTTTTGATCCGAACCAGACAATTTACATTAACTGAAAGTTCTGGTACCCACTTTCCCACACGCACAACCCCCTCAGACGAAGAGACGGAGTGCCTTATGTTATTATATTGAGGGGTTCAAGTACTTCGTCTCTGAGAGTAAATATAAGTCTGTTAGTTAAAAGTTCATTAACTTGAAAATTAGTGATTATAATTTTTAATTATTAAAAAAAATCCCCAAAATGCTATGAAAATATTGATCGTAATATTAGAATATTTTCAAAGAAATATAAATAATAGCTATAAAAAATAATAAAAACTATAAAAAGTTAATTTTAAAATGTTTACAGACTTAACAAAATTCTATATAATGATTTCCGCCTGCCAACAGCTGATATAACCCTATATTAACAATTTATACAAATTCTAGACGGACATAACAGCAATAAAAGAAGAGACATACCACTGAATATTGGAAGATCGAAAAAGCGCTTGATGAGAGATCTGTTTAATTAAACAACTTCATTAATTGAAACAAGTCAGGGAAGATGTGCTGCTTAGAACTGTCCTTCCCCATGCATGACATGTCATTATTTCCTGTAATGTCAGCGAATTTTCCGATACTAATAGTGGCAGGTACAAATAAATTTTATAAAAATAAAAAAAACATACGTTATATATAATAATATATATTTCAAAAATAAAATAAATTACAAAAAATAATTAAATAATATATACTTCAAAAACTAGGCAATTCGTTAGAAATTACAAGCTTTCAAGTTTGATGAAAACGAAATCATGTATTATTTTATTTAAATATTTTTTTAAATTATTCCATAACTCTATATGTGTTATTTTGTGAACTAAAGATGTGTAAGGGGTCAATCCTGCATTACTATTGTGTAGAATGTTCAGACTGATGAATGACGAGAAGAGAATTGGGACAGTATATAATTGGGATGAGTAGATGTATATATTGGACTTGTTGGTCTTGTTAACGAAAGAATTCCTAAGAAGTTCATATACGCTGTGAAGACTGGTAAAAGTCCGAAGGGAAGGTGAAAAGATAGTGTTAATGTTGATAAGGTGTTTTATTAGGACAGTGGTCAATGGATGGAAGTATATAGACAGCGATTAGTAGTATCAGCATCGAACCTTCCGGTTAGAAATATAAGAAATTATTTAATGAAGAATATGCTTAATATTTTTTAATTAGGAAAATCAGGTGTTCGGCTCCAGTATCAATGATGGCTAATAAAATCGAAAATAATTATTTATCATTGCTTGGATTTGCATTCGAATATCCAGTGCCTTACCTATTTCTCGAACACAATCGGTCATTCAATGTAAAATATTCTAAGTTTTAGGAAGTGCCGAAATAATGTACAAGGAAATATGAAACCGAATGAAATTTTACCCATACCAGCAAACTTCAATCGGATCCTTTTCTACTTACGTAATCGGTCAACAACTATCGAGGATAGCCAAAGCGAAAATTACATGGAAATTCGCGAATGCGCGTTCACGTTTGGAAAAGCAAAAAGGATGCAGAGATACTTAAGTTTCGTCACATGGGGCTTAAGCACAGACTCCTTTAGAGACTTAATGTGCCACGTACTATCTGATTACTACCATACTAACGACATAACATTAGTGATGGTTACGGCTCGGAGTTCCTGCGTTACTTCACCGACAGTTTGTCAGTCACGAGAAACATCTACTGGTTAGGTCGGTGAGCTTCGGGGAGCTCTGGGGTCTTCGGTAATAACCCGTGTATTATCGAAAACAGCAATTCGCACACACACTCACACAAAATGTATATTTATTTATTCATTTATATACATGTCTATAGTTGATTAAATATAAGCCAATTTCACAATATATATGTATAATATATATATATATATATATATATATATATATATATATATATAAATTAAAATATATACAGAACTATATATACACACATATACAGGATGACTCCAGAGGAACAAGCCAAACTTCAAGAGTTGGTGAAACCCACGAAAATAAAGTTTATAACTATAATAATTACGGCGGCATAAGCAAAGAAAAACATTTCCTTAGCTATGTCCCTTACCCTAATGCGTATGGAATATATATTTTTTATGAGAGCATGTTTTTATAGTGCTATAGAAACATAAATTTATTTATAAACTATAAAAACATGCTCTCATAATATAAACTTATAATATAAAATAAACTTCTCCATTAGACATTTAGAATATCTAGGGTCTCCTTTTTCTATATAACACTTCAAAATTTTAATAAAATTTAGTTATGCATATATAATCTCCATTTAAAAATAACACCTTTTTGCACTAGAGATGGACACCCCGAAATTCAATAGTGCTAGTAATGAACAGGGATTCAGTACCAGTAATAGACATACCTCAGAAAAATTCTAATATCTTTATTTAACTTTAAACATAACAATAAAGATAAGATAATATAAATATTCTTCCTAATCTTAGCAAAACTGTTAGTATGAAGGTACGAAACATATACTGATCTCAAGAGCACTATAGAAACAACAAAGACAGGCATTTTAAAATTTTCTTTTGGAAACTATGTTTATACATTTGTTAACAGAGGGCACTGTTCTTTAATATAGAAAAAACTGGAAACTTTAAATCAACAAGGAAACTTATTAATTACATTTAACGTCCAACCAGTCCATAACTGTTGCATCAACCCTAGTTTTCAAACTGAGGGAATTTTTCTTGAAGGTGTTCCACATTTCGCGATTTATTATTGCATGTTTCGCATGTATGTGCTTCCAGAACTCTGAGTAGGTTACTATGAGTAAACTGGCAGCGTCCAATCCTACTGGTACAGGTTTTGGTAACTTGATGGCAGGAACAAGGTCCGGCAAATGGTTCTTATCGTGGTCCTTTAATCCAACCACTGGGAATGAATGTCAATATCCATTCCTTGGGGACACAGAGAAATGAAAATTATAAGACCCAGGTGGGAATCGAATCCACCACGTTCAGAAAAGGGAACTTTCGGACCCACATCCCAACGTACTCGGTCATCCCGTACACTGTCCAATTCTAAGACGGTCAGAATAATTTCTTCTCTTCTAGAAACTTCTGGAGATTGAGAGCCATTTTCCACAATTAGGTTTCACTTCTTATGCTCTTTGATTTTCTATTCGTTTCTTATCAACTTCTAGCTAAATGGGCTATTTGGTCAACTTTTTCATTTCTCGAAATGTCGCACTGTACTGGTACCCAAATGAAGGCTACTGACATACCCTTATTTTTTATTTCTCTAATTATAGCTTTGCTTGGGTATAGGTTGTTGACTGCAGCTAGAATTCTACACGAGTCCGTTACAACAACGAAGTTAATTTTTTATTCTGCTATCAGTTTAAATAGGTTTGTAATTTATAATATAATTACTAGTACTTTTGATTTGTTATCTATGTTGCTATGTTATTACCGCTAAGAATTTAAAGAAAATTTGTATATATTTTAACCATTATGAATTTTTTATAATATCATTATATAATCTAACTTTTTATTTATTTATTCAATGTTATACATCTTCTGACCAGAAATAATATTGATTTTTCTGTACACAGTTTTTATTATAAAAGGGGCATTGTCCTAGAATAAAACTAACTTTATATTCAATATTTAATAGTTGACCGTTGCATTATAAAGGAAGGAGATGGTCCGGGATTGCGGTCATAAAAAGGCTAAATAGTGGTAAAACTATTTTATTGAAAGCCAACGTTTCGATCTGACTTTGCAGGTCTTCATCAGGGCTAGAACGGACAAGATACAGAAAGATAGAGAATTGTGGCAATTACATAATATTTAGACATAATTTATAAACAATGTGAATAAGCTTATTAAAATTATAAACAGTAAGTTCAATAAAATATGGACTAAGTAAGCTGAGTAACAAAATCCTAATTGTTGTAGTACAACAATTGTTAGCATCTATTTACTTCAGTTTAGGATCTTGTTACTCAGCTTACTTAGTCCATATTTTATCCATGTCTAAATATTATGTAGTTGCCACAATTCTCTATCTTTCTGTATCTTGTCCGTTCTAGCCCTGATGAAGACCTGCAAAGTAGGGTTGAAACGTTGGCTTTCAATAAAATAGTTTTAACACTATTTAGCCTATTTATGATCGCAACTTCGGACCATCTCCTTCCTTTAATTTTATATTCTTTCAGTATATTCAGTTCAAATCATCGTTAGGCAGCAAACAAAAAATAATTGATTTTCCAGATGGAAACCTAACATTAATAAAAATAAAATATTCTGGGTGCTTATTGATATTTTTATTGATACAGATATATTTTGCTTGGTGTTGATATTATCAAAATAAATTTATGGACATTTTTCTCCTCAACATCTGTTAGGCGTCTCATAGATCGTTTGGCTATTTACATAATTTTACCTCTTCACTGAGGATTAAACGAAGTCGCTGATAGCTTTGTTATCATGTTAATAACCTTAAAACAATACAGGAGCTGTTAATTTCATTTTCCTAAATATCGGCTTCGGCACTTTCATGATAAAAATTATTTACATTTTGATTATGAATACCTGTATAGATAATTTTAATTATTTTCTTTTTCTTTTTTTTTATCGGAAGGAAGGTGTCCAGGATAAACACGGTAATAACGAAGGGTTGCCAACCCACGCCTAGGAGCGAGATGAGATTGGTAGGAGTGAAAACGGTAATTGGGAGGTAGGTGCCTACCTGGGAAGATAGGCTACCAGGTGACTATAATGGAGTCAACACAGCACCTGAATGCCATCTGTCGTGGCTGAGCAGTAATTGATTTGCCTTGTCTGTTCTCCGTGTCACGGCATCCTCCTGGGTTTGTCGAGCATATGGAACCGGTCCAAACCGCAGGCTTCTATTGACAGTTTAGCCGTTCCCCGGGTGCGGTTACAAATGAAAAAAAAAACCGCTCCAACGAGAACGAGTCGGATTGGAAGCCGTAGAGCTCCACGGATTGGAGGCTTGTGTGTAATTTATGGTTATTAAGGGACGGGGGTTTATAGGGCTCTGGCCTTGTCATTAGCGGGCCGCGAAAGAGGAGTCTCGCAGTTCCGCGGAGGAAGAACTGAGAACCTTCAGGGACTAAGAACGATCTGCCAATACAACGGCCAAGAACCATGGACCTGGATAAGATGCTAATGTCTACCTGATAGGATCCTACTAAGTAAACAGCATTTCCTAATTAATGTATAAGGTAAACAAATAAAAAAATTGTGTTCTATATGGAAGATTTCAAAACGAGCACATGATTACACAACTCTGTTGTTAGAGAAAGAAAAAATAAGTTTATTAATGAGAATGAAAAAGACTAATATTCAAGTTATAAAATAACGAAAAATTCTATTTGATTAAATAGAAATGATTAATAAAATTAGGGCTGGAAATAGAAAAGGGGCGGATTCAAAGAACTATTTTTTTTTAAGAAAGGAGATGGTCCAGGGTGGCGATCATAAATAGGCTATTTTTAGGCGATTTATATTTAGGCGATCATAAATCTATTTTTATTAAAAGCCAACGTTTCGACCCGACTTTGCAGGTCTTCTTCAGGGAGGTATGTTCAGCTGGGAGTTTAACTAAATAACTAACAAATTAAATAACTAGCAATAATAATTCACTAAATAACTAGCTAGTTAGTTTCACTAACTTAACTAGCAAATCTAAGTGAAAGTCCTAGCTGAACACACCTCCCTGAAGAAGAACTGCAAGGTCGGATTGAAACGTTGGCTTTTAATAAAATAGTTTTGCCACTATTTAGCCTATTTATGACCGCCACCCCGGACCATCTCCTTCCTTTATAATGCAACTGTCAACTACTAATATTCCACTAAATTTTTTTTTTTTGTATGCAAAAATATTTGTTCCTGTTATCTTGTTGTTTTCACCACACTATACTAAATAAACTGAGATGACGATATTTAATAAGGAATATATTACTTAAAATATTATTATAAAACTGTTGCCTTTTATTGGGGAGAAGAGTGGGAGAGAGGTACTAAATTAGGGTTAACCTCCTTGTCGAAATACTAGTTTTTAATGTCCCGAATACATTACTTTTTACATGTATTTATTTTTTTTAAGGTGTGATAATACATTATATACAAATAACTTTATAATGACCGTCCTGAATATTTATCACCCATGGATTAGTATAAGTTCAGACATTGCAGTTTCTTATTGATTAGCTATTAAATTTTAAAGATATTTTTGCATGGAACAAGTTATTACATATTATAAAAATTAAGGAAGGAGATGATTCGGGGTGGCGGTCATAATAAAATGGAATATTATCAAAATTGTTTCTTTATTTTTTTTTTTTGGAATAGAGGGGGTTGAATAGACAACCTTGATGATGATTATGTTGTATTTACGTATACAAATGTTTCGTTGATGTCACTTACGTCGAATGCACTAGGGAAATGACTGGATACTTATCTAACTTGAGAGTTCTCGTTGGTGTATGCGAATTTCCTATAATTCCGAATTAAAATTCCAAAATATCCTCAAATCCTCGAACTGAAGAGGCAATATGGAACATGGAAAAGCCTGCCAGCTACCTGTGCCGTTAGGATCCATAAAGAAAGTAGTTATAGGCCTTGGGTTTCCGCCCCGGAGGCCCACAAAGGATCTGCCCTCTTCTCTTTATGATATTTTTTCTCTTCCATCTTTCTCAGTCCTTTGGCGGCCTCTTACCGCATATGCTACCCGATCCACGGATCTCCTTTTCAAGATGAATACGTCTTATCCCGGGCATACGAACTAGTTCAGGTGTATACGGGTGAAAACTTGTTAGAAAAATATTTATTTAAACGTTAATATAAAAAAAAAAAAATAATTCCGTAAAAAAACGTTTTTAAGAGAAAAATATTACGTATTTTGTTTGTACGTGTACATTACAACTAATGGAAATTGTGTTTTGGAATATTATTTTATGTATATTACAAATTATGTATTGGTATATGAAAACATCCCGACATACCAGAGAGTACTTAAATTTAAGTACTTGGGTGGAGTAGTGACAGAAAACAATAATTTGGAAGCAGAAATAAAAGGCAGGATGGTTGCAAGGACTAGATGTTCCTATGTTCTGCAAAAGGCGTTCCGATACAGAAGTCTGTCCAGGAAGGCAAAAATAGTAATATATAAAATGATGATTAGACCGGTCGTTTTGTAAGGCAGTGAGACGTGGACTATGACCAGGGAAAACAGGAGAGTCTTGATGTCTAAGGGAAAAGAGTCCTAAGGAAGATCTTTGGAGCTGTCAGAGAGCAGCATATGTCTAAAATAAGAAGCAACACAGAGTTAACGGAATTATATGGTAAGCCAGACATCCTTTGTGTCATTAAGAAGGGCAGGCTAAGATGGCTGGGTCATGTTGAAAGAATGGATCTCAGTAAACTTCCAAAAATGTTGCTGAATGATACTCCAGGAGAGAAAAGACAAAGAGGCAGACCCAGACACCGATAGTTGGATGATCTGTAAGAAGACTTGAGGAGGCTGGGGATCAGAAGAGTGGTGGCAGAGGCCCAGGTTCTACAAGGAGTGTAGCGCCCATTGAAGAAGAAGATGAAATGTATTCGTGTAAGATGAATTATACAACTTGGCAACAGCAAACTTTGCAAAATATGTGTACTAGCCCAAAATTAATCCATTCGGTTAGTTCGATAAAAAACTGCCACAAGGTAAATAATTCCAAATAGTAAAAAAAAATCCACAGGTGCTATTTACAATTTAGAAATGTTTTTAAAATGGTACTTACAGGAGTACTCAATATTATCTAAAAATAATGAAAAAACATTAATACGGTCTTTATTATAATTTAGCTAGTTACAATGCATTAATTAAATATAGAGCAGTTGATTAAATTGTTTAACGGTTTTGAAATTAAACATCCGTAAAAATTATTATAAATTAAAAATTATTATTTTACGACTAAGCAAGTATTGTAGCTTTTAGTTTTATTTTTATTTTTTCTTCTCATATTTTTTTTTAATTTGCACAAAAGAAAAAAAAAAAAAAAAAAAACCAATCGCATAACTAAAATGTTAGTCAAACATGCTTACATATAACATACGAATTTGCACGTAATATAAATTTTGGAAAAAAAAATTTTTTGCATGGCGTTACGATACAACACAAAAAAATTTAACAATATTTCTATATCTCGATATATATTTTTTTTAATTTAATTTTTTTTTATTTCTTACAGACATTTACTACTGTATTAAATAAATACACCTAGTAAATTTGAACATAATGTATATAATGACATGAAAAACATTTGCTGAGTAACTACCCAATGGTAACACTCTATTAATTTAATTTAATTTATTTTTTAAAGGAATTTCCATTTTAGATACAGAGAGTTTCGATTATATTAAAAAATACCCACACGTACGTCTTCCAGCTTTTCTTATTGAATAACCATAAAATATCAATTTTGATTTCATTACTATTCAAATAAATTAGAATATATTTTTTAAGCTTTTGATCTTGTTTTAAATGACCTGGCGTTTACAATTTTGACACGTGTGTAAACACGCGTTACAATTTTACCTCTCATTCACATGATAGAAAAATAAATATTTTATAATAGGACATTAATGAATGTGTGGCCAAGGTGGATTACAGAACGGTACTTAGCAGTTTGATGAATGGAATCGAATGCATTAGCGGTGTTAATAGTTTGATTCAAGCGATGATGACTTTTTCTAATCGATACTATAAGTCTAATAGTTATCGTGCATCAACTCTCTGTAAAATATTAATTAAAAATATATTATTTAATTAAATAATTTAATAAATGAATAAACAAAATCATTAATTGCATAAATTCATAAATAAATTGTTACGTACGTATCTTCTTAGTTAAATATTTATTTTGTTTACTCTTTTAATTTTCAATTCGAACCTATCTAATAACTAACAATCAGCTGATGTGTTGGCTAAATAATGAGATGAGAAAAAATGAAAATTAAATAAAAAATCAGTAAAATAATGAATTTATTAAAACATACTTCATAGCCACGAGGAAACCAATTGATTTAAATTATAATGTGAACATTTTGTGGATTTTATAATTTTAAATATCACTCCAAATAACAAAAAAAATTAATTCAAGAGGTTTTAAAAAAAATAAAAAACGTGTGTGCGCTAGAATTTACTTCATTGAATATTTTACGTTAAGTCTAAAAAACTTCCGAGAGTTGTTGAATAATATTTCAATTTTCATTCTATATTAATTTTAATTTCATAAAAAAAAGATCTAGAATAAAATTAAAACAAGTATTGAAATAAAGAAAAAAAAAAAGTTATATTTAAATGGAACTAAAAACGACGTTTATCAACAAGGTAAAGAGACATTTCAGTTACTTAAAAAAAAAAACCAGAAGAAAACTTACTTTTTTCTCTATTACGTGTCGTAGAAACCGTGAAGTCTGGGAACTGTAGAAAATTAAGTTACTTTCTAGTTCATGACAAAACGAATAAAATTAAAGAGAAAAAAAAAAACTTGGAATGAAATAATATTTTTATTTTATTATTTAATGTTATTAAAAGGCATTACATTTTTTTTTCTTATTTAATTGAAAAGTCTAGTGTTTATAATTAACTTCGAGGTTGGAATAAATTAATTGAAAAACCGTGAATGAATTAAATTTAAAAATCATTGTTTACAGGGTTTTTGCGTATATTTTTTAACTGAATAACGAAACGATTCCCAGATGTTCAACAATTTTTTCATCTACCTAATCTCCTTTGTTGTACGATCTGTCAAGCCTTTTCAATTGTAAGGTATATTGTAATTATATTGTAATTATATTGTAATTATTTTATTAAACAGCTATAATGTAACTGAAATTAAAAAAAATAAATAAAAAATAATTCATCATTTAGGAAAAATAATGATTAACTACGCTTTGAGTTAAATTAGAACCAATTATTAAATATAAAATAAAATCATATTTAGCTAGTAACGGATCCTGAAATAAGTTTTGCTCTAAAAAATATTATTTAGTGATTAATTAATTACCTAATTAATTAACTGCAAAACAAAGATTTTTTTTAAATATTTAACTATAACTAATTATAAGAATAATAATGAGATGAGTTATTAAACTAAGTTTTTAATAATTTTATATAATTATTTAAATTAAAATTATACATAATAGTAGAAAATTTAAGTTTTGGATTTTTTAAGTTCTTCACGGTTTTTGGTTGTATTCGGAAGCGGTAACTAATAAAATATTTAACTAATATAATTTAAAATCGCTTTATAATAAACTACTTCAATCTTAGAGTGAAAATATCTAGCATAAATTAAGGGATTGGAGTTGTGTTGACAAAACGTTCAAGACATATCTAGAATCTACCCTTTGGGATTTTCAAAGTTAATTTTATTTATATTATAATACAGAAAAAAATTATATATATTTATAAGATTCAAAAAGACAAGAGATATGATCAATTTATGACATAAGACAAAGGACGTTTGACGGTTGGATTTCTTATAAATACGTTAAAGAGGGCAGTCTTTGAAGTTGACACATCACGCAACCAGATAAAACGTTGCTATTACAGTGATAATACCTTTGGGTACAATTTTTTTCATCCATCATTCGTAGGCTTAAAGGGTTAATACTTTTACTTAAGCTAAGTCCTGGAAATCCTCGCGCGGGCTCATTACCGCGTATGGGGAGCGTCCCACGGGTGGCGGATGTGGGGATGGTCGGTGGAAATTCCTTGGAAGTTCCTCCCGGCTAAGTCCGATGGACTCGCTGACCAACAATGAGAGGGGCCCTCCAGACTTGCTGGAGGGAGGGGACCTCCAGACTTGCTGGAGGTAGGGGCCCACCAGACTTGCTGGAGGGTGTGACGTAGGATTGAACGCCCTACTCACATATCTTTAGTTCACCAAACACCACAAAAAGTCATGGATCTCCCTAAGGTAAAACGCTCATTATCCGGAGGTAAACTAGTCCCCCGTTCGGGTCTCCGGGTGGGGACTGCTTTAGGGGATTCATGGCGCAAGTTGAAATATAGGGATTTAAATATTGGTACGTGGAACGTAAGGAGTTTAAACACAGCAGGGGGGCTAAAATCGGTCGCGAATGAGGTAAATGGGTACAATTTGGATGTCGTGGCTCTGCAAGAGGTTCGCTGGCCAGGGGAGGGCTCGATGAGGGAAGGGAAGTACACTATTTGGTACGGAGGAAGCGGGAATCATTGTTTAGGTACCGGGTTTCTAATTAGGCGTAGATTACTATCCGCTTTGAGGGACGTACAATTCTTTAGTGATAGAATTTCGGTAGCTACATTTCAGGGACGTTGGTTTAAAATCGCATTAATAAACATACATTGTCCGACCGAAGACAGTGACGATGAAGTCAAAAGTGAATTTTACGATAAACTCGAATGGGTTTATGATAAACTACCACGAAACTACATGAAAATAATTGTAGGTGACGCGAACGCAAAGGTAGGAAGGGAAGAAGTTTATATTCCGACGATTGGTAAAGAAAGTTTGCACGAATATAGTAATGATAATGGGATCCGTCTGATAAACTTTGCCATCTCGAAAAACCTGATAATTAAAAGTACGACGTTTAAACATAAGGATATTCATAAATATACTTGGACATCACCGGATTCGCAAACACGAAATCAAATCGATCATGTCTTGATACAACACAGCTGGCAAAGCAGTATAATTAATGTACGGTCTTATCGCGGAGCAGAATGTGGGTCGGATCATGAATTAGTAATCGCGAAACTTCGACAAAAACTTAATATAAAAAAGAGAAAAGAAAACCGTTTCGATTTTGAGAATTTTAATTTGGAAAAATTAAAAAATCCATCAATTAGAAACCAATTCGAGCTAGATGTTAAGAATAGGTTTGAAGCTTTAGAGCTTCCTGACGAGGACCACGAGGATATTGACAAGTTATGGATAGAGATCAGAGATAATATTAAAGCGGTCGGTAACTCGTGTCTAGGAAAAAAGGAAAATAAGAATAACAAACCGTGGTTTGATGAAGATTGCTTAAACATGTGTGAAAAAAGAAAAGCCGCTAAATTAAAAGCTCTAAATAATCCTAGCGAAGACAATCTGGAATACTTCCGAATCTCAAAGAACGAAACGACAAAATTGCTCAAAAATAAAAAAAGGGAGTATCTTAAAAATAAAATAATTGAAATAGAAACTAATAGAATTGAAAATAACGTAAGAGAAATGTACAAAGGTATAAACAGATCACGTAAATATGTAGGGCCCGTAACGTCTGGAATTAGGGATGATAATAACAATATTCTGACCGATCCGGTTGACATATTGAATAAGTTTAAGGACCACTTTGACAATATTTTAAATACGGTAAATTATGATCTGTGTCCTCCTTCTGAGTACCAGAGTGCTGAACCATTAATAGAAGGACCAAGTAAAGAGGAAGTTGAAGTAGCTATCGGAAAATTAAAATCATATAAAGCAGCGGGAATCGATAATATTCCTACTGAACTAATTAAGGCATGCGGAGAAGCTGGAGTTTCTAAAATACATCGGTTGGTTAAAAAGATCTGGGTGAACGAGAAATTACCTGAAGAATGGAAAGAATCTATTCTTATTCCGATTCACAAAAAGGGTCCGAGGACGGATTGTAATAACTATCGAGGAATTTCACTGCTTCCGGTATGTTATAAAATATTCACTGTAATCTTAACCAGTCGAATCACGGAATACGCCGAGGAAATTATCGGAGACTACCAATGCGGATTTAGACGGAATCGTTCGACTATTGATCAAATATTTTCTTTACGGCAAATATTAGAGAAAAAATTGGAGTATAACGGTATTGTTCACCAGCTGTATATAGATTTTAAAAAGGCTTACGATTCTATTGACCGCCAGAAACTGTATAATATTCTAATCGAGCAGGGGATTCCAAAAAAACTAGTAAATCTAGTCAGGATGTGCTTGACGGAGACACTCAATAAAGTTAGAATCGGTAATAATTTGTCCGAAAAATTTGAGGTTCGTTCGGGCTTAAAACAGGGGGATTCTCTTTCGCCTGTCCTGTTCAATTTGGCATTAGAACATGCCATTAGGGAAGTAATGCGAACCGAGAAAGGGTTGGATCTGGGCGGGACAACATCCGTGCTGGGCTATGCTGATGATCTGGTACTGTTAAGCGAAGACGTTGAAACTATAAAACTAAATACGACAACGTTAATGAAAGCCGGTAAAGAACTAGGACTCGAAATAAACGTGAATAAAACAAAATATATGGTTAGCTGCAAAAATGGCGGTACTACTGGTGATATCGATATAGATGGTAATATGTTTGAACAGGTAGATAAATTTAGGTATCTAGGTTCTACGATAACTAGAAAAAACGAAATTGAAGAAGAGATTAAGGTTAGACTGAAGGCGGGGAATGCTTGTTATTTTTCTGTGACAAAACTACTTAGTTCGCGCCTCTTGTCCCGAAACTTAAAAATTAGAATCTATAAAACAATTATCTTGCCTACAGTTCTTTATGGATGCGAAACTTGGCCGCTTACATTAAGGGATGAGCAGCGTCTTAAGGTTTTTGAAAATAAAGTATTGCGTAGAATATTCGGACCGAAGAAGGATGAGTTAACCGGAGAGTTCAGACGGTTACACAACGCCGAATTGCGTGAGATGTATCCTGGTAATATAATTGAGGTAATTTCATCGCGGCGAATCAAATGGGCTTGTAAAGTTGTTGGGCTTAGTAACGAGAGAATTCCTAAAAGGTTAATATTTGCTGTGCCGAATGGTAAGCGTCCGAGGGGAAGACCGAAGCGAAGGTGGGAAGATTGCATTAAAGCCGATCTGAAGGGACTGGGTTTGGACGGCGAACGGTGGAGGGAGGTGTGTAACAAGCGATTGGTGGTGTCGGCATCGAACCTTCGGGTTCGCTAAGCCTTATTATTATTATTATTAAGTCCTGGAAATAAATAAGTATATAAAATGCATCTTTAAATATAATTAAACGTGCTCAGTTTAAGGAATGGTCATTTCTCAGTTGTTTTAAGTGTAAGCTCTTTAAAAACGTAAGTGCATTTGTATTTTCTTTTTAAATAGCAGTGTAATAATAATTAATTTGTTAATGTGTTTTTTGAAGATATAATAAAATTTAAGGATTCGCGTAAACACAATCGCAAGGTTTGCCTCAGTTCGATTAGACAACTTAAATTATTCAAAAATATGCTTTTAGTGCTGAATCAAGATAAGAGTATAGAATTTGAAAATGAAAAAACAAGTGGTAGCTAACTACTAAATGAGACAAATTTTCATTTTAAAATTATTATATCCTTTGTTTTAAGATATTTTTATCTGAGTGTTTTAATGTCAACTCAATTTTTCGTCCAGGATTGTCTAACAAAAACTGGTCTATCCGAATTCTGAATAATGTTTTTTTTGTTAACGAATCAAATAGTTTTCAATGTTTTACGTAATTCAACGGCACCTCCAAATTGAGTTATTGTATTGAATATTCGAATAATAACTGAGTTGGCTTTAATCATTTAAAATAAAAGTTTAAAAATAATTATGAAAATTGTTCAGAAACAAAATTGGCTTGAATGTACTCCACCTATAACCAAAGACAATTACTCAGTGCCTATAAAATTATGTACGATACACTGGACTCTTCTGAGACAAAATGCGTACTTGCATCATACATACTGAATTAAAACGATAAGAACTGACCAACTCACATCTTCTGGGCTAAAGATCTAAAACACTATACTGTTACCAATTTGGCAATACGGAGCAGAACTTTGGGTTTCTGCAAACCATGATTTATTTCAAATAACACTATACATAAAAACTTAAACCTCCCAACTGTAAAAACCTATATTCATAACAAATACATTAAATTTCATTCTTCAACTCAATATCACCTCAATCCACTAGTTCTTTCGATTCCCTCCTCTCTAACACTAGTTCAACACAGACTAAAAAGAAAATGGCCTAGAGACCAGCTATTTCGACAATAACTAAAATAAAGTCACTATCAAGAAAATTCAAAGAAATTATCAGTTTTGCCAAATACGTTACTGCGCATGCACAAATATAGTAGAATAATTTAAATTTGAAAAAAAAAAATCATTATTTCATTAATTTTAAAACTCTATTTAGTCACCTGTCATGTAAGCAACAATGAAACAATTAATTCATTTAATTCGACCAAAATAAGTACTCACTAACGGAGCTCTGCTCTCATTTTTTAATATTTAATCATAAAATAATGGTCATTGATGAATTTAAAAAATGGTAATAAGCCTAGCTCTCACAATAAGATCAACTCCATTTCATTTTTATTTAAAAACTACGAAAATAAATGGTGAGATGCATAAAAAAAATAAAATTTCAGCTCCAATGGACCAAAAAAATCTCCATTTTTGTTTACTATTATGTATAATTTTAATTTTATTTTTTTTATTCATTGATATTTATAACTGTATTATAAAAAAATACAACTAGTAAATGTTCACACAGTAATAATACAATCACATGAGAACTCTTGTTGAGAAACTACCTATTGGTAGTACTCTAATTTGAAAAATTAAATCAAATTTAATTAAAACTATGTTCAATAAATTGTCGCATTATTATTATTATTATAAGCAGTTATAGTTTAATCATTATTAAAAATAAATAAATAACCCCTGTTTTGCATCAAATCAATAATCATGCGCATTAAATTACTTGTAGTATTGCCACTGTTTGAAAAACTGTTTCATTAAATTATTTCTTAATTACAAAATATTCAAATGTAAAACTTATTTCAGAATCCAGTATTAGTTAAACATGATTTGATTTTATAAGTATTAACTGGTTCTAAATCACCCCAAATCTTAATTAATCATCATTTTTCCTAAATAATAAAAGTTGATTTTTTATTTCATGTTTTTCTTAATTTCAGTTAAATTATAGCTACTTCAATAAAATAATTACTATAATTTCTAAAATAATAAATTTGAATATAATCATTTGTTTAATACGTTATTATATATAGTAAAGTAAATATATATATACATCACTTTCCAGGCATTTTTAAAACTGTGTTATAGAACTTATAAAACGATTTTAAAATAGCCCTCTTCTCCTAATATTTTTTATTTTACTTAATTGTGGTTTTAAATTATTATTATTATTATTAAAAAGTCTATACTCTTTATTAATAAATAATATTCTCATTTATTCAAACAACTCTTTCGACCGTTAATCTATGCTCCAATCAGGAGCCGTCTCAGTTGGAAAACACGCTGGGCCACCGTGTCTCATGAATTCCACATAATTACAGAGCAGCGATGGACGCTATATTGTTCCATTGATATCGTAAGGGTCTCTATTGATTCCATTATTTATTGCACCGGTTCTCCGAGCCTCTACGAGACGTCTTGGGGGTGATAACATCTTTAGGGCGGACAAGAAATATAATTGGAAACCGCTTTAATGATGAGGAATCATAATTTTCAAGTTGTTATCTTTTTTTCCACACCTGACACCCTCGAAAAGGTTACGAAACGATTTGATAAATAAACCACTATTTATATGTTAATATATAGCCTAGGTGTTAAGGAGGTACTTTTCTAATTAACAAAATATATACAGGCAAATGAGAAACGTTATTTTATAATTAAAATATAGCACGAGCAATAAACTTATATTTTTCGCATATGCTTATATATATTTTCTCATTAAAATAGTTCATAGAATTAAAAGAAATATATAAAGATCGTAATTGGTAAAAGGCAATAGTGTTAGACCAATATTATTTACTACAATAGGGGACATTGCATCTCTGAAACATACAATTTATTAAAATTTAAAAAAAATATGTCTTTTCTTTTGCACTTCAGAATTAAATGGAAGGAAATATTACATTTAACGAAGAAAGATCAAAAATAGAAATTAATGAAATTAAAAAATATTTCAAAGTTTAAACTATAATTTAAAGAAAAAATAAATCACTCTAACAAAATAATATTTTTAACGTATTAAATAAATATATGGTTGAAATAAATAATAAACGTTTCTAAAACACTAACCTCGATTTTTATTTAGTGCATTGAATTGTCTATAAGATAATACTAAAATATAGTATCTAGATAGTTGTTTAGATAAATTAGCTTGTACATAAAAAAAAAAAAAAATTTTTCCTGAAAGAAATTAATTTTGCAACAAACTAATTAATCATATAAAATGCATTTTCATGTTTTTCATTATTTTTCAAATCGAGTCTAAATAGAAAAATCATCTACACTAAAAAAAAACATTGAGAAACAGAAAGCTCTCATAGTCAGATTAAATTCCCTTCATTTTTGTTTTAAAAATTATGTAGAAAATGGCGAAGGTGTTTAAAAATATTGTTATTCTGTCTAGGAAAGAACCACGTACTCCGAATTTCAGCTCATTTGTTCCAAAGTAGGCCGAGATATATGAAATAAACGATGATATATACATATCTATACTCACACATCACTTTCCCAATATTTTTAAAACCTTGTCATACAAGAATGAAACAATATTAAAAATTAAAACTAAACCTGTTCTCCTATCTCAGATAATACAGTGCAAAAGTCTTTCTAGGTTTGAAATAGTCTTCCCCAAAATCGGTCTTGGTATTTGTACTTTTCTGTGGCAAGAACAAGACCAAGATTGTTAAAAAAAAAAATCAATTCTTTGAATAAAAATTATTTCAAAATAGTTATTAATACTTGATAATTTTAGTTACTATATATAAAAAATTGGTGTAAAGAATATACTTATGCATTTAAATCTTATAATTTTTCATTTGGGCTTAGTTAGGTTTCTCTTATATATAAAATTACAGTAATATCTCTATTGTAATAAGCTAATAAGTAACTGCGCAAGACTAAGACCAAGACCAAGATTGAGTACGCAAGTACAAGACTCGCCTTGGTCTCGCATTTTGGCAACTAGTTTGATATTTGTAAGTAATAATGAAAAAAAATATGAAGTGTTAAAAAAAAATATGCATATTAAATTCAAACTACTTCCTGTGACGTTTTTCTTATTTGTATACGTAGTTAAAAATAATTTGATGTATACTTTTTTTTGGGGGGAGGGGGACTAATTTGAATTAGTTCTGGAAGTTTATAAATTAAAAAAAAATATATGTACAGATCTTCATTGGAGTAATTTTAAATGATTTATTTTCGATAAAAATACAATAATATAAGCTCTTCCAAAAAAAATAAATCAAAATAATAAAACATTAAAACGGGGGGGGGGACTGGTGTAAAAATTATTCGGTATATTGGTTTCGGTTAATTAATATAGCTATCAATTCCCCTCTTCCATTGTATAATTAGGATTGCGGGCTGACATTTTAACAAGGTCGGATCAATCAGTTGTTAATGTGTTTCCATTGACGGGCCCCAATTCCTGTTATAACGGCTCCATATTATGTAGTAACTGCGAATAAAATTATATATTCCATATATTTTATTATATTATAATTATATCAGAGGATGCTTGCCAATCGATTAGCCTCTGAATTTCCTCTGAATAGCGACATCTAAACGTATCATTAATTATGTTGTTATAGAATACTTAAATTTAATTTATATATATAAAAGAAACAAATATCATCAACTTTCTAAACCTAAAACCATTTATTACAAATTTTATTTCAGAGTCATTTATAGTATTTTATCAGTTATTTTTTGTGTCACGTTTATTTTTTCAAATAATATTTATTTTTTAAAATCAATTTTCTCTTCTTACTAGTTTCGTTAATAATAATGTATTATAAAGTTTTATATATAAAAATAAATTATTAATACATCTAACTTATTAGAGTAAAGTGGGTCATTTTTAGGAAATTATGAAATGTTCCTTTCCTATTTATTTAATTGTACATATGATTCTGTTTTCAAAACAATCGTTTTTTTTATGAATATAATATCATTTTGATAAATAATAAAATAGTTTTTTACAGTCAAGATTCCAGTTGAACTTAAACTGACAGGCATAGAAAAGAAAATTATTATTGACATTTATTATCAAAGGAAAAAAAAAAATCAAATTAGTTTTTAATGATAATGGAATTTAATATATTTATAAAAGGACTGATTATGACTGAAACATAGAATATAAATATATTTTACAAACAAAATAATGAAGTGTGATTTATAGTAAATAATGAATTATTGAATTTATTGCTACTTTATATAAAAATACTTTTTATATTTTAGAAGAGCTGTGGACAGAGCATTTATTTTTTAAATTTTATATTATTAAAAAAAAACTTTATAATTATTAATATATTCAATGTTTCAAATAACATCCAAAGTAAGGTGATGTATTTAATTTATCTGCAACGATAAGTAAGGAAATAAATATTTAAAAAAAAAATCATAGATTCATGTATTGATAAAATATTATGTTTTTTTTTTTTTTTTTTTTTTTGTTACATTAACAGCTTCCTACAATCGTTGAATCAAACAGTATTTATTCGTTAAATTGTTTGTATTTAAATTATTTTGTTTTTATAAGTTATATTTAAATATCTATCCCAAAATATGATAAAATAATGTAACCAGGAAAAGTAATATATTTTTCATTAAGTTCGAAATTGTGTCCACATACCTACTGTTATAATACCAATTTTACATTTGTAAAACTTTTATTTAAATTAAAATTTAAAATAGAATACAGCGAACCTATGATAAAATAGCTGATAAATATTCATATTACTGATAATAATTAGTTAAAATAAAATATGACGACATGTATTCAATTGAACGGAAGAATATGAATAAAAATTTAATATAGAATTATGTTCGACTTAAAATACAGATTTATGATAAAGCAGTGATAAGATAAGAGGTGAATGACAAAATGGCTCCTAAGTATCAATACTGTATATGTCATAACATATAATACATATACTTTAATTTTTAAACAATATTAGCTATATATTACATATAGCTACATATTAAACTATATATTACATTAAACTCATGATTTTAAGAATTTATTTTATTCCGCTAGACCTCAATATGTGTATTAGGTTCGATAAGGAACTTTAACGTTACAGATATGAGTCCTTTCTTTAAATATTATTGATGGATTTCATTGACATATTAACGTTCAGTGGTATACAAGAGGAAAATTATGGTAAAATAATTAAAATGATAATTCTTCTTCTCGATTTTAAATTTTATCTAATTCCTCAATATTGAACCATATCGAAGAATTTATAAAACAAATGGCTCTCCCATAATAATTTTACTGTGCGTTTAATACAGAGTTGTTGGTTATCGTTTTCAAAGCTCTCACAGAGTTGTAATATGTTAATTAAAATTATATCAAATCTGTTAAAAAAAAAAAAAATATATATATATACATATAAAAGCTTCATACTTAATGAAATGATAAATATTTAAAACCATAATGATTAATTAAGCATAAAATGCATGATTTTATATCAGTGGTTAATTTATTGTTTTTTTGTTTTTGCATTATAATATTCTAAGATTTTTTTTTCTAATTGTTATATTTAATTTTCAGATTATCCGCAAAAACAAGCATTTTTTTTCAGCTCTGAGAAAAATACGTTTCCGAATTTCTTAATTAATGGAATTATAATATTTGTACACAAAATAGCCCATAGATAGAAATAAAATATTTTTAATTATTAAAACATTAAAACATATAAAATTAAATTAGTCTCTGAAGATAACAGAACCTGAAATATTGGAGTTGCTTTATGACAATTACATGAATTATTAATGGCTAAGATTGGTTAATATTTTATTAAGTTGTTTTTAATTATTTAAATTAATTTCATATTCTGACTGAATAGGTTTAAAATATAATATATAGGTTATATTTTGGTGATAATGGAAAGTATTCAAACTACTAATACCGAACGCTTTAGAATTATGAGCCCTATAACCTTTCAATTAATTAGTTAAATAAGTACAATTAAGTTATTTAATAATTTTAAAAATATTTTGTAATGGTCGAATTTAAAACATTAATTTTTTTTTTTAAAAAACCTCATAGTAAAATGGCATTACAAGGAGAACAGGGTTAAGAATAGTTATTAAAAGATTATTTTCAGTTATAGGGTTTATGGGAGTTAATTATTAGAATTAATTTAATATTTAACTGAAGAGATTTAAAATATAATAGAAAGGTTATATTTTGGTGATAACGGAAAGTACTTAAAGCACTAGTATACCAACGCTTCAAAGAAATTTATCGGTATTTTAGGAATACGTATGGATAAATGTTTCTGAGTTTAAGGTAATAAATTGTGTGATATTTCAATAAATTATTTAAATATGCGCAATCAAGACTACGATCAATGAAACATATAAATTTTAGTGATAACCGAGCCTAAATCGCTAATTAAAAATTTATTTTTTCAGATTAAAGATGGTTGTAAAGTATATTTTGAGTTTTGATAATTATTCGTGTTATTATATAATTGATTAAAATTGTCTATTTGTTTTGAAAAGAGTGATGTCAAATTAGGGATGATTTGAAAATAAAATATTAATGGATATTAGTTGAACTCACGGTTTTGATAACTGATATTGTATATTAATTTTACTTTATAAAGGTTATATTTACAGTAGGTATTTAAATCACTAAAATAAGAACGCTTCGAAGCAGGATTATGAGTAGTATAATCGTTACTTATTTATAATTAATTATTTAAACATGAGTAATTAATTAATTAAGGCCAAAGTTAATAAAATCTAAAAATTTTGTTTGATGATATTAATGATTGAAATTGGGTTAATGTTTTGAATCGAGGGATGTCAATTCAAGGGTTGTTTAATAATAAAATATCAATGGATTTTAATTGAACATATGATTTTGATAACCGATTTTTTATAAAGGTTATTTTTGTAGCGATAACTTAGAATATTTAAATCGCTAATATTATAACGCTTCAATGTTGGATTATGAATCGTTTAATATTTCTGGTAATTATTTCAACTTTCATAATGTATTAGGACTACGGTTAATACATTTTTGTAATGACCTAATTAAATACACTAATTAATAGTTATGGTGTTAAGGATGGAAGGTGTTAAACGTTTTGAGTTGAGGATTTTTATGATGATAAAAATGCTTGAAATTGGGTTGAATGTTTTGAATGGAGAGATGTCAATTCAGGAGTAGTTTAATAATGAAATTTTAAAAGAAATTAAAATTTAGGTTATCGAAATTTTATATTTATTTATATTCTATAAAGGTTATATTTGTAGTGATAAGGGCAATTATTTAAACCACTAATATTATAACGCTTCTATGTAGGAATATGAATTGTTAATATTTCAATTAATTATTTAAACGTGCATAATTAATTAAATAAATTTTTATAAAAGCTTCTGATGACCGAATTTAAAATATGAACTATAATTTAATGACAAAAGTAAAAAATGCATTGTAAGGAAAAGGGATAGTTTAAAGGTTTATTTTGAATTTTATTTAAAAGGTTTACGACAGTTAACAATTTGATTTAATATAATATTGTAACTAAATGTATTTAAAATATAATAGAATGTTTATATTTTGATGATAACGGAGAGTATTTGAATCACTAATATTATAACGTTCCAATGTAGTTTATTGTTATTTTAGGAATACGTATGGCTAAAATTTTAATGAGTTTAAAACTTCAATTAATTATTAAAATATGCATAATTAAGTAATTGATCCATTAATTAAATTTTATAGATGACAGAGTTGAAAGTAATAATTAAACATCTCATAAAATTATAGTATGGTGTTAAGGATGGTTGAAAAGTTTATTTTTATTTGAGGGTTATCTCTTCTTATCATGATATTAATTCTTAAAATTGGCTTCATATTTTTAATGGAGGATGTCAATTAAGGGGTAGTTTAATTATAATAAATTATTAATTATCAATGAATATTATTTAACTTACGATATTGATAACCATTATTTTATAGCATGAATTCAAATATTACAACACACTTCTGTAAGTATGGCGTGGTCGATGGCAGTTAACAAGGGGATAGGTTATGGTCGGTGACATGGACTGATAAAGGATGTCCTCAAAAGACATTGCTGACCGTTCCGCTTATCGGCGCAACCTTCCTCCGCCAAAGACATCCTCTTGAAGAAGACACTCCGAAGACCTTATGGAACGGTAATTGGTACACACTTTTCTTTTTTCCTTTTTTTTTTTTTTTTTTTACATACAACACTGACTACACTATACAACTCACGTTGAGAATCCTCTGGTCCGGCTTGAAGTCGTGCTCTGGAGGCGGTGCAGGCCAGAACCTCGAGTCCCAGCCCTGGTGCCTTCTTCCGCTGCTATTCTGCATCAGAAGCATCGAAGACGGCGAACAGCGGCGAACAAGTACGAACGGCCTCAGCGGCACATGGCGGCAGAACAACACCGCGTCACCCTAAGCCGGCAAAAAACAGAGTAGCCCCTGGTGAGGGCAGGGTTCCGCTGGCCGCCGCCAGGCAGCGCTCCCCTCCAACCCTTCCACCCCTCCCCCCACCACTACGCCACTACCGTCTCTATCTCCTTCGAGGGTTAGAAACCTACATTATCTTCGTCGGTACCGTACGGTTGTAACAGACCGTCCTCTCGGTTTTGATAGTATTGACCCATATTTTACGACAATTATTACAAATCTAAATGAGATATACATCTTCCCTCCTCTCCCCCAAAACAAAAATTATTACAAAATAATCTCGTTATCCTTAATTATTAATGCAAACAAGTAAAAACTCAACAATACAGAAAAAAATGATGTTAGGTTGCAATTCCAACTACACAGGAATGTGTCTGTAAAATGTATGTAAAGACATGGGTGCATCAGAAAGGAATTCATCAGGAGGAGAGGAACACATTTTATGTTTTTTCGAGGATGAAAAGTTTTAATCCGGAGAACAAGGGAAAAAATTTGTACCAGATAACCTCAAGCGTATTTGTATATAATCTACAACTTTTCTAATTCTACACTCGCTTAGATTGTTTAATTAGAGAGAAGCAATATAATGTCTTGAGAAGGAAGAGGAAGGTCTTATACCACCATCGACTATGGTGGGATGGGCACTTCTGTGTAAAGTGCCCATAAATTAAATAATCCGTCTACGTTTTCTCAATTCAAGCATCATCAAGACTCACTAGCGGATCAACGATTTCATTTTGGGGGAGGCATCAGCCCGAAAGCTTTTTTTTTTTTCATATATATAACGATAACTACTCTAAAAAAAAAGAAAGATACTATCTACATACATGAAATGGTGTTGATTTTTGAACTCCTATTGAATGAAATTACACGAACAATAGTACTTTAAGAGATAATTTTTTAATATTTTTTAACCATAAAACATGGTTACATTTTACCATTTTGGGGGGGGCTTCAGCCCCAAAGCCCCCCAAATGCCATTAGATGTTATGGACATTTTTTTACTTTTCTATCCTTATGATGCTTGAATCGGCGAACCTTTGACAGCTTATTTTATTCTTTACTACCATTTTAAGGCACAACGCTGTATGATTTGAATTTTCTCATTCTGTGCTCTGGAAGTAAAGGACAACACAATGTCCATTTTTTTTATCAAATAATTTAGTAACTAAGAAACAAATTTTAATAGCTCAAAGTTACTGAATATTGCCTTTCCTAAACAAATACCAAAATAGACATGGTGTTGTTTACTTCGAGGGTTCAAATTTAATAACAAAGAGACATATTTTAATAGCTAACTGTTATGGAATATTGGCTTCCCTACAGAACTATAACTATAACATAACATCCTTAATAATGGTCATTAGCACACTATGGAAATATTGGTGGTTAGATGAAGAATGACATATATAAAGTAGCTCATTCATTACTAAATTGGTTGTAATATATTATATTTATTAATTGTTTATTATATTGAACTATTTGCGAATAATTTATTATGTAAGTGTCTGAAATATTGAGAAAGAGGAAGAGCGAAATATGCCTTGAACACCCTAACTCCTCTCGGACTCCGCACATGTGATAATCGTCGGTTTATTTCAGAAAATCACCAAGTTCAGTTTTGACGGAGCGATGAACGTATTAGAACGTCAATGTGAATTTCGAATTTACTTATAGATAATAAAAACAAAAAAGGTAAATGCACTAAAATGACACAAATATTTTTATATGTCAAACTTGTCAACAATCACACTATATTTTGATTTCACAAGAGAAATTCATCAAAATTCTTAAGTCAGTCTTATTAAAATATTTATTAATATAAAATCACTGTCACTTTAAATTAAATAAAATCATACAAGATAGAGCATTATAAAAATAAAATAATCAGAAAGATTGTACCATACTTACATAAAAATTATTAAATAATAAAAAATATTTTTTAAATATAATTATTTTGAAGTGTGCTCACACTGCCAAAACATTTTCTATACAACTAAAAGAAAATGGTTCGAGTAATCCTTAAATAAAAATGCACTTAAAATTCTTTTTGAGTCGTTGAAGCAATCGAGAATTTTATTACTTAATTAGCGCCACTAATTGCCGCATTGGAAAGAAATTTATTACTGTCATTAACGGTTTATGAAGAACTCAATGTCATATGTCCTTCGGTTTTGTTTTTTGCTTCCTTCTTTTTTTCATACTTTCAGGCACTTCAGTAATTTATTTGCAAAACAAAACAAGTCCAACTTTTTGCCTTAGTGAGAAAAGATATCAGATTTTTTTAATTTTAGTCTCAAAAGTCTGATATTTATTATTAATTTTAAAAATTATGAGCTATAACGTTTAAAAGAAAAAAAAAATGATAAAATTGATGGGAATTTGTTTTTATGTTGTCATTTTCATTTTCATTTTCTACCTTCGAATATTATAATATCGTCACTTTTATATACACACATATATATATATATATATATATATATATATATATATATATATGTATATATATATATATATATATATATATATATATATATATATATATATATATATGTATATATATATATATATATATATATATATATATATATATATTTTTTTTTTTTTTTTTTAACATACTTATGAACTTGAGCTTTGCGGCTCCCATGCCATCCGAAATGCTTCCTATTTTATCACAAATAAAATTATACATAAAGGCCCTTAATGTTCCATACATTGCTGATTAAGCCCAATCCAGATACCTATCCTTCCATAATAAACTTCAGACCTATCCTCTTCGATTCCTGACAATCCTCCTAGGCGTCTGAAAAGAAGATGGCCTCGGGACTTCTGATATAGATCTATTATTGGATTGCTACCAATGGGTAGTTTCTCTACAAGTCTGTCCATGTCATTAGAGAAATTCACAGGCTAACTTTCGGGAATTTTTAAAGTCCCTCTTTTCCAAAAATAGTAAAATATTATCATGTTTTATTGTTCGTGCAATTACACTTAATAGTACTTCAAGAACCACTTCAACACCATTTCATATAAATACTTTATTTTTTTTCCAAAGTAATTACAATTTTGTATATAAATGTATATGTACATATAACAGCTTTCGGGCTGAAGCCTCTCCACCCAAAACAATTAAATCATGGTTCTGCTAATACATTTATGCGTTGTATTTTCATTTAATAATGTTGTGAATTCCATAAAAAAATATTTCTCACTGTTTCTTAATGTTAATCTTAACTTTTCAATGTATAACAACAAATAAAAAGTATTTATAAATGGTCATCGTTTTATAATTAAAGAACAATTACTATCTTATTAACTGGATATAATATAGGCTTAACAAAATACTTGTTAAAACTTGGAAACATTAATCATAATGTGAAGTGATTGACTCCACAAATGAAAATGGATTCCCAAGCTAAGAAGAAGAAATGATAAATACAAATGAAGAGATTTGGCCCAGGTTGGCGGCGGGGTGATAGAGGGGGGGGGAGAGAGGATATGGGAGAAATATAAAAAGAGACATGCAAAGAGAGATGAATATATTCAATATCGGTCCGAGGGGAAGATGAAGATATCACTCCTACTCAACTCCGTCCGAGTGATATAAAACCCGGCCTAATTCCTGATACATTCATCTACGACAGACAGACAGAGTGAGAGGGTTAGAGAGAGTGAGAGAGAGAGAGGCGGAGAGAAGAAGAGGGTGATATAGAATATAGGAAGGAGGAAGGAAGAAGAGAATAAAAAGGAAAAGTCAATATAGAGAGGACCCCCCACCACCTGCCCGTTGGCCACTCACCAGCTCCATGGCGGGCACCTGCGGCGATTGGTCCGGGCCGCGCATGCGCTCTGCCTCTCCTCCCTCCTCCCTCTCGATCTGCTCCTCACCTGCCAACAACCGTCGGGGACACTTAGTACAGTCCTATATGTCATCCATTTCACAATTTAACATTTATAATTAAAAAAAAGAAAGATATATATATATATATATATACACACAAACGCACAAATATTATACACATATATTATACGTACATATACATATGCTAAGGTACATATATATAGTTATGAAGAAAAAAAAATACACCAAAAAAAAAAAAAAGAAATCAGTTTAGAACTCCAATAATATTAGTATTGGAAGATTTCAATGTAAATAGTAGAATCTCACAATCCCTCCTGAGGAACCCTTAAAATATTAGGAAAGTTTTAATTGTTCTCAAAATAAATAAAATGGCCCTAGTGTTGGCTGAAACGTTGTCGAGATGAAATAAAAAATAATTAAAATATTTGGTGAAATAACGGTCTTAATGTATAAAAATAAAGAATAAATGATTAAGGATTTTACGTTTCGCTAATTCAAGCATCATCAAAACAAAAAAATATTAGCTAACGTACGACTTAAGACAGAATTCTCACTTCAAATATCTAAATGAAATTCTGACCATACTGAAATAGTATATCACTCTCTGATTTAATATTATAGTCCATAGTACAGACTAAATTATTAACAGACGCCTAAATCTTAAATAAATAGCTTCATTTCATAGTACCCTACAATTTTTTTAATTTATTTTTTTACGAAAATAGAAAATTGGGGTGTTTTCATTCTAGAGATCGGCAAACTTTGTCTATTTAATTAAGTACTATAAACACATGAACGCCCATTTGCTTTCTATTCGAATCGTAAGATAATTTGATCACAAAATCGAGAAAAAAAAGAGCCTTTTCAAATATTGGGCCGTTTGCCCTGACCTCCTCAACATGTCAAAATAACGAGGTCATATAGGCCAAACGGCCCAATATTTTTGTTGGACATCTTTTTTTTTTCGAATGCATAATAAAATTATCTTACGATTTTAGTGGAAAAAATGGGTAATTATGAGTTTTTTGTACCTCATCAAATTAATTAATTTAATGAGAAAACGCCCCATTTCTGAGAATTTTCGTAGATAAAAATTTTGTAGATTACGATAAGTTAAAGTCATTTTACCTTAACATGAATGAAATTCTGACCATTTTAGAATAGTAAATCACTTGAAGATTCAATTCATGGTTGTTTTTAGGCTCTTTTGGAAGTGGAGGCTATATTTATTTATTTATTTTTTTTTTTGTGTGCGTTTTAAAGTAATAATGAAACTAGTTGAAAGACTAAAAAGCACAAAATAATTTTTAAATTTATGTGAATTTACTCTGTTTTTTGGGCGATGTCCGTCCACGCAACAGAACAGAACCTCTTTTTTATATAAAATTATTAATAAAATCTATTAATCGCTTCATTTTATCGTAACCTAAAACTTTTTTCAAAGTGAAATTCTCAGAAATGGGTCGTTTCCAATAAAGGGACCAGTAAAACTTTACAATTTAATAAGATATTTGAAACCAATTTAATTGATAAAAAAAAAATACTGGGCTATTGGAGGTAATCGGCAACCAGAACTTGTCAAAATAAAAATATCGTATAGGCCATATATTTGCATGTGCTTAAAATCTTAAAGTTTATTTAATTGAAAGTGTCTTTTCATCTTACAAAATGGACTAGAGTTCACCTCCACATTTTCCTTATATGAGTCATTAGGTTCTTGGAAATACCCGTTCTCATTTGATAAAAATATGACGTAAAAGATGTCCAGGAATTCCTTGAATTAGAGGAGCAGATAAAAATGGGTATTTTAATAAGAAGTTTAAACTTGCAGACTTTATGGATGGTTCATGGAGGAAAGTCTTCACTAAATGAGAGTGAACTTCACGAAGTGGTGTATATTACTGACCAATATTAAGCATATGTTATTGAGTTCGTAGCACTAAAGTAAATTGCTGCGTCCATTAACTAACTCCTATTCAATGAAAATTCAATAGTTATCGATAAGTAATTAATCGATACTGACTTTGAAAAATTAAATTAATAAACCTGTCAATACTAAACGTTATGATTAATCAATGGAATAATTTATTCTTAGTTGGAGTAGTTGTGAATGAACTTTTGATTGATGGTTTTTTTATAGTAAAAGATAAGGACTGACTAGGCTCGCACTGAAAAAAGGCGAACTGTAACGAGATAGTTGTGGAGGGGGGACGGATCACGAGCAACAATATCCATTCATCCCTCGATGCATCCCCACTTTCACTTAGGTTTCCTCCCCTCCCCTCCCCCCACGGAACACTCGACTAACGGACAAGCTTTTTATGAGGCCTTGCGGGAAGGTATAGTTTGCCGAATCAGCTCCCCTACCTAGTATTTCTCAGTTCTGCATATCATGTTTAGGTAGTTCTTAACAATAGTCAGTTACTTTAGTGGGTTGGTATAGGTTCCTCGCGAGGGTGAAGAAACAGCAGGTATCGATTCATCCGTTATCGATGGTTTAAAAATAACTGGATCATCGATTAAGTATACATCTAAGATATATATAATAACGTACTATAAATCCCTTTTTCGACCATCAGAAGGGATTGATTTTTATGAATGAGGTATGAAACGAGAAGTTCATCGAGAAGTGAAGAATGCCAATTTCGAAAAACTACAACCTCATTGGGACTACAATAAAAAAAAAAATTATTGAAATATTCCTTTGGAACTATACAGTGCCCTACGTTTTTAAACCCTAAAATTTAATTATTTTTTTTTAATAACGTTAAATCCTGTAGAAGTTCTCATAGACACTAAGGCTATTTATCACATGTTTAGATTTTAAAAAGGCATACGATAGTCTTTGACGGACTAAAAATATATTAATTATTTAAATGAAGGAAACTGAGTATAATTTCTGTATCATTAACGGACTTTAGTAACTCTTCTGTACCAAACAAATAGGTCATGAACGATTATCGTACTCGTTCAATAATTAGTATGAATTCAGAGATTTTTCCAGTGGGTCTAGCTACCCATTTTTTTTTCTTTTTGGGAGAGGGAGTAATTAGAGATGGTTTTAGTTGCTGGGCAGTATGATACGAAAATAAAATAAAAAGTAAGTGGAAATAATAGTGAGCTATAAGTAAATCGGGAAATGCTTCTTGTTTTTCAGGTGTGTTGATCAAAAAATCAAGTATGTATTGACAAAACTTTTACAGTTCTTACAGTACTGGCAAATCCAAGGGGGGTTTTAGATTGATCCCTCCCCAAAAAGGAAAAAATAAATAAAAAATTCATTGGTACATATAATAACTATATGTATTATTTTGAATTATAACGCGTATACTGCTCTTAAATGAAGCCACGTTTCAAGCATAAAATAATCTCAAAAACATTACTGTACCAGTAATAACAGTTATTTTTTTTATAACGTGCTTTGAAGTACTACTTAAATGTTTCTATTATTTTTTTTTTTTTTGGTCTCAAGACTTGTCCAAGCAATTCCTATTTAGCCACTATTAATTAATTCTATAATTCCAAAAGCAGGTATTTTATGTGAAATTTATAATGTTTATATCAAATCTTTAAATTCTATATAAACGGCCTTGAATTTCATAATGGCTGTATTAACTTGGACTTTTAACTGGAACTAATATAGTTGTACTTATCTAATATAGGTGTACTTATCTTTTTTAAGAGTTGTCCTAATGTACGACAATTATCTTTATTTTATATTGTTTTTTTTTCAAAGTAATAAATAATATATGATGATAAACGAGGCCTACCTAAATGAAATCCTGAATTCGCAAGTGACTTATGCTTTCTTAAAATTATCGATGATGATTTATACGGCAAAATATATATTTTTTTATGTAGGTTTACAAGAAAAATCATAAGATCGCTTTTGTATTAATAGTGACAAAATAAGGGTGTAAAATTGTATTGCATAATCAAATTACCTTCTGATAAAATCCGATCTTATAATGTGATCTTGATACAATGACAGTAGTATGTATAATTCCGTAATAATTTTTATGTACTAAATTCTAAATATACAAAGGAGGGGTGGGACAGAAACCCTTCTACCCCCTCCCTTTTACCTTTAGTTAACAGCCAGTGACAGTCGGGTGGTGGCGCATGCGCATTGGATTGTCGCAGGTGTCACCCCGCCCATGACACCGCCCTCTCTGGCGACATTTGGCTCAAACCGACATCTTTAAATTTTCTCCAAATACAATAAAAAAAATGTATTCAATATGTATTCTGTTTTATTTATTTGTTTCAATAAACCATTATTATTTTTGAGCATCATAATTAAGCAATAATTAAAAACTAATAAAATTCATCACTTGAGTGATTGTATCATACGACTAAATTAAAAAACATAACACAACATTACTATTTTTCTTGAATAATTCTCTTTTGCATATTTTTAAAGTGAAAACTTCTTTTACCGCGTTTTACACTTTTTTTTTGTGGATAATGAATTAGATCGAGCCGTCAGATCGCCGATGTGTAACGCTCAGGTAAAGTTGGCTGTAGTCAACTAATTCAAGTGTTTTTTCATATTGATTAAAATATCTCAAAAACTAAAAATCGGACCTCCTTATTGTTGGCGAGGAAAATATTCATCGTTTCATCTTATTTGTAATGAGGTATTATTCCGAATTGTATCTTAACGCGACGCTGTGTTAGAAAGGCGAAAAGGAAAGAAAAATAGCGTCGAAAAGGAAATTATAACGAGTTTTATTGATGATATAGATTGAAATATCTCAGAAACTGAAAATCAGTAAGCGAGAGAAATGTTCATCATTTCATCTTCTTTATAATGAACTGTTATTTATAATTTATATTTCATATTATTAATCTCTCCTTGTTGATGTTTTAATTTCTATCCGGCGGTCTAAAGCACCCATCTTAGTTTTTTTATTACTATTAACTTCTCCAAACATGATACAATGTCTTATAAACACGTAAATGACTCTAAATCAGTAACTCTAGTCGCTGTGCATCCAACATTATCGAAATTAATATTATAGACCAAAATTGTAAACATAAACTCATTTTCTGTTATTCACCGCACACTCCGATGTACTTAAAAAAACAAACACTACATTGAAAGAACATATAAAATGAAATTATTTTTAAAGAGGGACTGAAAAGGTGTTGGAAGACGGTGGTCATTTATTGCAACCTCAAAATTATAAATATTATGCAATTTTATAAGGTAAGGCATTTTAACTGATAATGATAATTTATGGTGATCTTTTCTGGATCAGAATAAACCCGAAATATTTTTAAAAATTGTATTTATCATTTATTTATTTGTATATTTATTTCTTACTCAATAAAAATGTTAGGCGTGCTGAGGGCCACCAAACTTTCTCCGTTATAATAAGGAAAATAATTCTTTATTATTATTATTTATTTATTATTTATTTTTTTTTTTGTAATTCCCTGAACAACCCTTAAATAATTTATTTTAATAATTTTTTTTTAATATTCAAAATTTAAATATACCTTTATTTATTTTATTTCGTTTAATAGTATTATTATTATATACAAATTATATTATATACTATTATATTGAAAAAGTAATTTTATGTCATTCGTATTTAGAATTGGCTAACAAATATTTGATATAGAAATAAAATTTAAAAAATCTATAAGAAATAATTATTGAAATATTCTGGTATATTAAAAGATAATTTAATGGACTGATATATATAATATTAATTTAAAGAGAATATTAATTTTAAATTTTTTTAAATAATTTATCAAATAATCTGACGAAGTCCGGTCTCTTTTGTAATTTTTCAAACCAATGGCATATTTATCATATATTTTATTTTAATTAATAAAGATCATATCATGTAGTAAAATTTGATTAATATATTAAAACGAATAAAAGAGAAGAAGCATTGTACTAAAATAAAACATGGTGAAGAGGAAAAAATAGACAATGGGAGGGTGAATTCACCCCTGCACGCAGCACTGTCAGTGGGTTAGTGGAACAAGGGTGGTTCCTAAACAGCTGCTTCACAGCCCCTCTAATATCGATCAGCGTGTAATCTGGTTCGATATACTGTATTAGGCCGTGTTTACACTTCTTGATATGTCGTAGATAATGTACGTGACAGTGTACAGTATGACAGTGTATGACAGTTTCATAATAAAATTAAAAAAAAAAATATTACCACTATTTAAGCAAGTTTTAAACTTTGTATTTAACTACATTATTAAACTTTTTATTAAAAAAAAAAAAAAAGAGTGTATTATAACGATTAACATGAAATTTCGAAAAAGAGATTGTATGAACATTAAATTGTGATTATTATTGTGAATTAGATTAAAATATCCAGTAGACTAAAGCAAATAGTTCGCATGCTGAATTACTCAGGGATTGACAAAATAATATTGGGATAAGATAATGATATTTTTATTTGAAATAAATTTTGTCTAGTTTACAATGAATCAACTGTTATTTACTTAAATTAAGTATTTCGTCAATTGACGCTTCCTATTAAAAAAAAATATGACACTTAATTTTTCTATTTGTCTGCCGAAAATCGTACTGATGTTTAAATAAACATTTTTGTTGTTTTTGATTTCCTGACGTTTACATGGTCACAGATAATTGTAATGAGACGAATAAAATATAACATTAACAAATTGAATAAAATTATAAACCAAAATACAAGCATATGAAAATAAATTAAAATAGTTTCATTTTTATACACGCATACATACAATGTATTTTCACAGATCGAATATATCGGTATGTTTACACGTTTGCGACAATAATAAATGAACATGATCGCAATGAAATATCAATATATGTTTTTACGAAGATTGATTATATATATAATCATTATATATATATATATATATATATATATATATATATATATATATATATATATATATATATATATATATATGTATATATATAATTGAGGGGATTGAGCAATAGGGGAGACTGGGTACGATTGTGATGGTCGCCATATTACCGAAACTTTAAGGAATAAGCCGATTGGTTTATTAGGAAGATAGGGATGTTGTACCTGACCGAACGTATTTAACTGTATTGTTAACGTATTGCACGACATTAATGCTAGTAGACGCCTTCATTAATTTTTAACCTACAAAGGTAAATATTTTTATTCTGTTACTTTGAATAATTTTTGTTATATATGTACAGGTAGAATAATAAATATTTTTCCTCGTAATAAATTAAATATTAGTTGTTAATTAGCAGTTACTTTGTACGTAGATACTTTTGTCGAGGCGGCTAATTTTTTGCAAAGTAATGTTGTGACATATGTTCTGCATAAGGTTGTCACACAAGGATTTTTTTAAGTACCTAAAGATTTTTTAAGTACCCAAAAAAGTTTATTCTTAGATGTTTATGCCTTATGGAAACCTACCTAAACCCGGAATGAAAAATTGGAAGAGTTAAATTCAAAAGTATATTGGTTCTTCCAATTCTTTGCATAGGTACAGTAACTAAAATTGTTTGGTATTAGTAAATATTTTTCCTTTATTTTTATTCACGAAAGCGCTTCTCTTTATTTTCGAACGATTCTGGGCAACTTGACTATCGACTCACACCGTATATATATATATATATATATATATATATATATATATATATATATATATATATATATATATATATATTTTATTGTATCTGTTTATTGAGAAATAATACATTTTGTCACACTTAAGGGCACTGAGTACTAAAGCTGAGTGAGGCACATTCATACCATATATACAATACCATAAAAAAAATAAATAAATAAAAAAGTATATACATCTATATAACAAAGGCAAAAACTATAATAAACCAAGGAAATGTAACTTAGAGGTAAAATTAAATGAAATACAGAAATTAAATAAATTATAAGTAATAGAAATAAATAGAATAACATTCATACTTAAATACAATATTTACAATCAGGTATGAGATCTCCGAGTCCAGCCCTTTCCCCCACGTGTGAAGGACAAAGCGAGACTCTAAGAGATCCCAGAGCTTCTCTCTCTATCGCGTCGCCGTCATTACCAGTCCGGTGGAGACTGAGAGAGGGCACTAAAACCACCAACACTCATGACCCGTATATTTCTAATAGTCGTATTTTTAATATTTATTTTTATTTTGTTTTTTTGTTATTTTAGGATGGAAGTTACCTCATCCATCACTCGAGGGGATCCCTTCCTTGTATTTTTTTATCTTGTTAGGCATTGCGATATTGGTACCTGATGTCGGATATAATAGAGTACCTCAACTTCTATTTTAGGAAATCCTCGACTCCTTTTTGGATCTGAGTCCAAATTGAAATCTTCCTCTTGGGCTTTCACTCTTGTCCAGTTTGGGCAGGACACAGCTCGACCTCCGCTGGATCGCCGCTAATCGGTTTCGCCCAGTTGGGCCAGCGGTTGCGGACGCGATTGCTACGATCCTCCGAAGATGGCCAGCGAGCAATGGACTGTGAAATCGGATAGCCGACCCATCGGTGGCCGCACGATCCAGCACCACCGCAAAGTAATCAACTCGCGTGTCTCTAATCTCGATTGGGCAATAGTTCTGCGGCCTCCTTCGCGGCGTTGCTTTTATTAAATCTGTTCTCCGCACCTCGAGGCGCTGCTTCCTGGAGTAACAGCTTCTAATAGGCAGCGGTCGAACTTACAGCAGACCAGTATCGAATTCAAGGGGAGGGGATTCTCGGACGAAAGTTGTGTTGTATTAAAAAAACGCTGCAAATTATTTCACAATGATTTATTATTTCCAAACAATTATACATCTAAAGTAACATTACCTTCCTAGTTGCAAAGAAAAATAAATAAAAGGTGATTCCAATTATTGGACTAAACTTTTTTTTTTTAATCATTAGTAATATGCTAAAAAAAATAGCATTACTTCAGTAACACATTCAAACTTTGAAAACCTTTAAAAAATGTAATTTTACCCTAGATTGACTCTTTTTATCTTTAATTCATTGTATATATTTCACTTCACTAATCATCATCATGCGTTGTTCACGCTCAGGTGCATCCACGATACCTAGAAACAGATCTGTTTTCTAGCTCTTATAAGTAATCGCGTTTGACATACGAGGTGTCAAAAGGAAGGAAATCCCGTAACATTAATTTCACTAAATTAATGTCAAAAACCAAAAAGTAAAAGATTCCTTGTTCTAGATCACTAAAGAAAACACTGCAAATTATTTCGCAATGGTTTATTATTTCCCAATAATTATACATCTAAAGTAACATCATCTTTCTAGTGACAAATTAAAAGAAATAAATAGTTAATTCCAATTATTCTAAACATTTTTTTTTATCATTAATAATTTGCTAAAAAAAATAGCATTACGTCAGTAATCCATTCAAAAATCAAAATCCAAAACAAAGGATTTGCAATAGAACATGAAAAACATATAGAGACCATATCTTTGCTCATAATTGACCGATTTTAACAATTTTTTTTTAGGATATTTCATAAACTTTTAAATAACCAATATCAACAAAAAAGTGTATACTTTTTAAAAGTTATTCGGAATCTAATTTTACCATCCCTCGTAACTTTTTTACCAGCTCCTTTTCGTTGAAGTATGTTGTATAGAATTTAAAGGGCGTCGAGAAAATGAGCGAAGTTTCATTGAAATCGGTACATTCGTTTAGGAGCAACAGTGTATAGAAACGCAGGATTTTCGGCCAGCATTTTGAAAGTGAAACGAAAATATGGAATCTGCTTTTTTTTTTTTATGTATATGCAATAATATATAGTATGTGCTGTAAGTTAAACAGAATATTCAAAGTATTCTTATTTTTTAAGTGAAGTGTTTGATAGCTCACCTCAAGAACTTTATATAAATGGTTCGATTTTTCACAGGAGAATAGGAAATTTAAGATTTGTATTATTTTTTAAATAAGTCGAGTCTCTTTTTTTAATTTAACTTAGGTGACTAACAATTGTTTCATAACAAAACTAGACAAAATTTACTTTAAATAAAAGTAGAGTTTGTATTTATTTAAAATCATAAAAAGGATTGTAAAAATAGCACAGTGGTCACTTTTGCTATAAATACGCTTATTTTTAGATGATGGGTGATAAAAATCACATCATATTTATACACAATTTGAGGAGAATCTCAAGTTTTCCCCTAATAAAACTCAATTTATTCACTATGGACTTAAAGCTTATTAAATGAGGAAGTTTTCTAAGAGTGAGTTGTCTGTGTAGTATAGTTGAATGGCAAAAAAATGGTGAATAATTCATAATTTCTTTAAAAATAGAGCTTAGTTTAGCCACATAAAAGTCTTCTTAAATGGTTTTAACAATGGCAAACTCTAGTTTAAATTGTAGCAATTGTTAACTACTTAAATAAAATACTTTTTTAGTTATCACTCCCTAGTCAACAAAAAACATGGCACTTAAAAAATCGGACCAATGTTTATATAAAAAATATTGTAGGTCTTAAAGTCTGTTATCACATCAATAAATATTTATCTATTCTTATGTGACACCCTTTATAGTTAATTAATTAATTTATTTATTTATTACCTTCTGCCTACGATTAATTTATTGCCTTATGCCTACTATACCTGTCTTTACCTGCGAGTGTATATTTTAAATAATTCAACTTACGAAATAGTTAGATATTAGTATTACAATTTACACACAGTTGTAATGTAAAATATATAGAATTTGAAAAAGAAGATAAAAATTTAGCATTACGAAATTCGGACTCACTTCAAGAGAACTGAAAAAAAAAAATTTTTAATTACAGTAAATCTTAAATGCACCTCGATTTATTTCAAATCATACCATACACAACGACATGAACATACATTCAGTAACATTCTACATACATAATAAATACGCAATATTCCACACTACAACCGTTAATCATCTAAATCTTCTTCTCTTTTCTCTTTCTTCCTCCCTGATGAGCATCAACGAAGACTAAAAAAGCATAAGCTCAGAGATCTACTCACAATATAAATAATAATAACGAAAATAATTATCAAGAAAAATATGACAGAACGAACGAAAACACGTTTGCTCGATGCGTTGCAACTCAGTTGCAAATATTATATACAATGAAATAAATCAATGTCTATTAAATAATTGTTTTAATTTTTTTTACTATATATAATAATAATAAAAATAATTCTAAATAAGAAGTACCATCGATATAACTAGCGTAAATAATGACACAGTTTCGCTATCTTCCGGTTCCCCCGGAACTAGAATCAGCACTTAACGCTACACCAACGCAACCTATTGATTAGAACCGCAAACTCACGAAACGAGGGGAATCTATAATTAATATATGTGGGTATGTGTGTATGTTTGTATATATTCAGTGGCTCAAAGTCAAAATGATTCACCTAGACACTGATGGGAATTATCGAATAAATAAATAGTTCAATTTATATTAAATTAAAAAAAAATGATTTATTGTAATAAATAAACAACATAGTAATATGTTCTTTTCTTCTGTTCTTTTTCTTGTTCTTATGTTATGTTTTATGATCTTTTCGTATGTTCTGATTCTTGGTGTGGAGGTATACGGCGGCTTCTAGTAGGAAATATTCACATGTTATAGTGAATAAATATGTCGACATTTTGAGAAGAAACTTGAAATAAATTAGCGAAGAATCTGAAGCTAAAAAAAAAATTAATTCTTATCAGGATAACGACCCCAAAACAATCTGCTATTTCAGTTAAAATATGGCTACTTTATAACTGCTTCAAGCTATAACAACACAACTACGGTCGCCAGAACTTTATGTGACAGAACACATGTGGGCAAAATTGGAGGTAGAAATAAAAAAAAACACGAAATTTCTAGCACAAAAGAAATTAAGAAATATTTCCTTGAAGATTGGAACAGGCTCAGACTAGAATTCATAAAAAAATATTGGTCGACTCCATTACAAACAGACTGAAATAAATGTTAGAAAATAATAGCTTGCCTACTAAGTATTGAATTAAATTAATAGTATTTTAAAGTTAATAAGAAGTGAGGTGTATCATTTTGACTGTGAGGTAAATTTATCCATTTTTTTTATTAATATTTTTTAAAATAATCACAGTTGAATATTTTAATTTTATTGAGTTTATACATATTCAAATTGAGATTATAAATAAATCTGATGAAGAGTTTCTCGTTTTATTTGTTTACTGTAACCATTTAAGTTTTTTTCTAATTTTCTACGGGATATATCAATTTTACTTTGAGCCACTGTATATGTTGATTCATTTTTAAATTTATTTATTATTATTATTTTAAGGACCAACCTGATTCTTTATGATATTTATTTTATTAAATGACTATTTAGTTGACCGTACTAATGATTATTATTTTACCAAAATCGGATTTATTGGCACTATTATCTTACGAAAAGGTTCCTGCAATAAAGCTTCAGGTGTTATTTACATGGAAATTGTGAGGTAAAATGTACAGATGACTGTGAGCTTCTGCTTTACAATGGCTATTCATTGGGTCTATCTTTTGTTTTCTTTCCTTTCTTCTTCTTAGCTTAGTCATTTATGATCATCGTTAATGTCGTCTGCTAGTTTTTTCTTTCACATTCTCTTTTTTTTTTTTTTTTTTTTTGTGACTTTCACGCCTCTCATTAAAGTAAAAATCGTTATACATAAAAAAAAAAATATTAAAAGTTTTTATTTTTATTTTTTATCCTCCCTCTTCAACTGTCCCCACTCCGAAAAAGAAAACAAATATTTTTTTTGAAAATTTTAGATAATATGTGGTGGTAGGGCTTAAAATAAAATTGGACACGACAATATATTTCATGAAGCTTAAACTTAAAGTAAGTGCCAATCAGTGATTCATATTTACAGAATACAGGAGTTTAAATAAACTTAGAAAAAATATATACACAAATTTCTAATATGTTAATTATCTAAAGCTTTAAAGAAATAAAACGTTTTCCTTTTCGGTTTTATCAATTGATAATAGAAAAAAAATTTTCTTAAATTTTTAATTGATTATAGCGCCTCTGATCAGGTTCTACTGTTCCTTAATGGAAGAGGAAGCAAGGTTAGAAACGAGAGGGCTGTAGTTTATTATGAAAAGGATAGGTATCTGGATTGTGGCAGATTTGAAATATAAAGGTCATTATAGATGGTTTTATTTATGACTAAGTAGGGAGCATTGACGATTTTACGAAGGATTTTAGATTGTAAGAATTGGATACGAGAGGAATTCGATGGCTTAGTGGAGCCCAATGGCTCAACTCCGTAAGTCCAAATAGGCCATATAATAGTCATGTATTTGAGTCTTTTGTAATTAAAGGGAAGTTTAGAGCGTTTGTCTAATAAGTGCTAAAGTAATCGGAAACGTCGTGCGGTTTCTTGTCGTTTCAGTATAATAAGTATAAGTCCCAAACATGAGAAAGTGGTCTGCTAGCTGGTTTGGAAGAGCTTTTGAGGTACGCATGGTAAAATGTCTTTCCAGGTGTCTAGAATCCATGCCGATTTCTAGTAAAGGCAACCAATCCACGAAATATGGAAAAATGAGTTAAAGGTGGCTTCGAAGACGACAAATTCGTGTACATTATTTTTAAAGCAAAAAAAAAAACATAAAGTTTTGATTTAAATTTGTGCAATGTATGTCTGGTTAAAACGCCTCTGCTCAGCCTCCACTGATCCTTATTACCAGCAATGCCGCTGATTTAGAGGCGCTGGGATCTTCTAGAGTCCTGCTTTCCCTTCCACGAATGGGGAGAAAGGCTTGGCTAGGAGATCTTTTATTTAATTTTATTATATATTTTTTAGATATTGTATAGAGACATGAATGCATGTGAGTAGTTATTTTTATTAGTTTAATTTCTTTTTGTTTAGTTTAATTTATATACATCTACTTTTAGTATTAATGTTTTTTTTTTTCAGTCTTATTTATTTTTATTTATTGTTGATAGAACGTGAATGTGGATTCTAAATGTCCTTATTTGTGACAGATTGTAATATCCCCCATTAAAAAAAAAAAAAAAAGCTTCTATAAAAGTTGATAGATTTATTTTTTTTTTAGTATTTTATAATAAATAAAATTCATAAAAGATGAACCAAATATAAATTGGCGTCTCAATAATTATTTTAAAAAAACAAGAGTATGCAATAATTTTAACAATAAATATATTTACAGTTTAAAAAAAATGGTTGTCTGTTTAATATCTCAATATTTACTTACTTGTTTTAGTGTAAAAATAAAGGTTCAAATTACCACTGAATATTGTTATTTAAAAAAAAAGTACAAAGAATTTATAACACAATAGTTATCTTTAACTTTTATTTATTTATACCCTATATTACAATTGGATCAACTACTACATAGGCATACGTAACAAAACTGCAGCTAACAAATACAATTTAAAGTTTAGAGAGTTAAAAATAGGTACTGGTGAATATGATCGTATGTTTGAAAGTTAAAGATTAAAAGGATATAAGTTAATAAAGACAATTAAAACAAGGGTTAATGATTTATGAACAAAAGTTAAAAATACGATTTAAAAAATAAAAATTAACTTTAATTAAAATCGACATTTTGAATGTTAACATATAAAAATTCTATACAATTCTACATTAGCAATATCACATGATTTAAGAGATTTAAATAATTTGTTTAAATTGCAAAATATAAATTAGCTAAATTTTTAATAGAACATAAAAATAGCAGGTTAGAATCATGGGCAGGAAGTCGCACGGTTTCGGTTGTGGGAAAAAAAAAATCGTCCTCCATATTTAAATTTGATTTAATACTCTCCGGTCTCTTAAATAATTAAACTGATTTACATAATTTTATCCTCAATCGTGACATAACTCTAACCTGATTTCTACTATATTGACATATTTATTTAATTCAATGTAATATTATATATATATATATTTTTTTTCTTTTTTCTTTTCATGGACTGCATATCTACGTACGTTTTTTTTTTGTAGAAAAGTGGGGATTTTTTTAAAGTAAGCCATGGTTTCTTTGGATAGTACTTGGATAGAACTTTTTATTTATTCTTTTTTTAATATTTAATTTTTTAATTCATTGATATTTACAATTGTATTATATTTAAAAAAAATACATCTAGTAAATGTGCACTCAGGAATATAATAACACGAAATCGCTTGTTGAGAAACTGGTAGCACTCAAATAATAAATTTACACAAGAAGATCACGAGGCCACCTTCTTTTCAGATGCCTCGGATGGTTATCAGGTTAATAAGTGAGCTATACTGAATAAAGATAATTGAGCTAAGTATAATTTTATGTACTTGCAAGATAAAATTAAGTTAGTGTTTTGTTTACTGTGATAGTGAAAAAAGTCACTGTGTGCGTTGTGGTTTCATTTTTGAATTGAAAAGTTCTTTACGTTTTTTTTTCTTTGCGGAATGAATTTAATCTATCACCGTCAGATCTCCGATGTGTATCGCTCGAGTGAAGTCGGCTTGAGTCGACTAATTAGAGTGTTTTAATAATAATAATACTTTATTTATTCTGGGACGAGTCCCTTAAGAATAATACAGAAAGTTAGAAATTTTGGCTAAGGCGCCTCAGAGATCCATAAGCAAAAATACAGAGTAATTAAATAGTCATAGTAAAAAAAAATATGTTACTAATTTTGATCAGTTAATAATAAAAAAAAAAAAAAATGATTAACTAACATGAAGTAAAAATAATGAATAACGAACTAATAATTTATATACGTATTTACAGTAGTATCTGATTACAATTTTATGGGGACTATATGGATAAAAAAAGATTGAACAGGCGGGATTTAAAGGTAGAAAGGGTTTTGGATTACGGATGTGGGGAGGGATGGAGTTGAATAGAGATGAGGATCGGAAAATGAACGATCTGTCGAAAGCAGCGGTTCGGTGTGCCCTTATGTATAAATCAGAAAACCGAGAACGAACAGAGGATTTGAATTGGAGGAGCTCGGAGATGTATGAAGGGCGGTGGGATTGGATGACTTGAAAGAGAAAGGATGCCAGGAAATACGACGGTAGGAAGGATAAAGCCACTTCAACTCTGTATAAAAACGGAAAACAAAGGCGTCCCTTGGGATCCCGAAGATGAATCGTTCAAAGCAATGCATCAAACGTTTTAGTTTCGCCTCGAAATCTTCAGAGATGCCCCCGTATACCCTCCAGCAGTAGTCAAAGTGGGGAAAAAATAAGGAAGTGACTAGGAGCCTACGGGTTTCAAAAGAAAATAGGTGATGGGAGTAATTTAGACTTTTTAGGATGGAAATGGTTTTCATATGGATTAAAATATCTCATAAACAAAAAAAAACGGATCTGCATATTAGCGAGGAAAATGTTCATTATTTCAGGCATGCCCATCCATCCTAAGATCGATGGCGCATGAACTTCCTACCTACCTGCAAAGATATATTATTGCTTTCCTCCTCTTAAAACAGTGCAAGATAAAGTTGCCTTTAAAAAATCATAGGTCATATACAATTTCAGTGATCTCTACACTTTCCTCTTGTCCCCTGGTTTTAAAATTTTTATTCTTAAAATTAATAACTATGTTGAAATGCGCCCTCCTTATAAATTCAAAAACTCCCTAAAAATTTTTGATGGAGCAACTTGCCCCATTAAATCTCCTTGTGGGCACAACTGCATTTTTGTATCTTCTTTATAATGATATATTATTCGAAATTGTCGGAATGTTGTAAATACTTTTGGTGTAAACTTTGAAAGTACATGTGTGATCTTTCTTGAGATCTCGAGTCTACGAAACATTGTCTCAGATAAAGAACATAGTTCCGCTACAAAGACAAAATATTGAGGGACAAATATTAATATAATAAGAAATATTAAAGATAAGAGCGATCTTAGATGAGCTGACTGAGAAGATTGAAATGCAAATAGCCACTTCCCATCATCAGTTGAAACCTGTTCCCACGGCGCCAATTTGGTTGACAGCGAGTCTAGTCCCTTCATCATAATGTCGCGCCGCGGAAAAGTTTGTAACAGTCTCGGGCAGTTTAGGATAACTACTATATATGCTACGTCAACAAGGCACTAAATCAATAACAGTGCATTTAAAAGAAATAAAATAAAATAAAATCGAAATCAGTGTTGTAGATAAAAGTTTGAAGTATTACATGTTAAGTACATTTCTTCCTCACTACCGAAGGAAGTGCGCATACTTAAGTAGGAACAAAAAAAAAAGTTTGTACATATATACAAACACAAATTTCTAATATATTTATCATTTAAAACCGGAAAGAATGCTTTTTTTAGAAATAATTTTTTTTGATTATTCTATGTGTTTTTTTGGATTGATGGAAACAATATATTTTTAAATTAAATTTTCAATGGAAATTGCGGATTTACAATTATGTTCATAATAGGCAGCAAATGTTTAATATGATGCAAAAGATAATGATGATCACTTATTGACATATTTTTTTGAATTATTGAGGGTATTCACGAATAACAATTTCAAGAGGATAGACCAGATTAACAAGATGAGTTAATATAGTTCTAAGTCATACGTTAGATATATAAAAATATATATATATATATATAATATGAGACACAACAAAATAAAGTTCCTTTAACCTTTACTTAATTGTAAACAGAAGATGTATATATATATATATATATATATATATATATATATATATATATATATATATATATGAAACAAATAAGAAGATAAAAAAAAGCAAAATAATTAAAACGTCCAGTCCAGCAGCAGATACAAAACAACCAACTTCTCTTAAATTTTCACTACAGTCAACTTTCAACCCACTCTTAAAAATATTTTAAGTATATTTCTTTATATATTTTTTCTTATTAAAGCCAGGACACACGAATTATTTTTTTTTCTTCACATGTTTTTTTTTCAGAAAATATGATAATAGTAATAAAATAAAAATACGAATCTGTACATCAAGCTTGTTAAAAAATACAAACACAAGATTGTAATGTAAGACGAATTCGCAAAATCTCCAATAGACCATAGCTTTCTTATATTATCATCGCAATGTATTATTGCTTTCCTTCATTCATCTTTGTCGAAGAGCCCTCATCCTTAAATATATAATATGACTTGGCATAGAGTTAATTTAATATTAATAATAAAATAAAGCGTTCATTTTCATATTCCTATTATGCGTAAAAGTATTAACACTTAAACATATATTTTTTATTTTAATAAAATAATTAGATCGTTTAATAGGATGGAGAATCCTCATTATACCATTTTTCTTAATAAATTAATATTTAATAAGTTTCAAGATTTAAACTCTTTAAAACTTTAAAATTTCAAGTTTAGATTCTGGGAAACAATCAGCTCTGGAAAAAAATATCTTTTAATACCTTTAATTGCTACTTGTTATTTTATAAACACTTAAATAATTATCTCCTTATTTTTAAGTTTTCGAGAGTATTTTTTCTTCAATTTATCGTTGTAATTATTAATATTTCTGAAAATTATACTTATTTTCTGATGTATGTGATAAATTAATATATGATTTTTTTTAGTTCTCTGTAGTAAACCAGCGTCGTGGTACGGATCTATTTTTATCAAATTATTAACATCCCGTAAAATTTCGTAAATAGCTTCATCTGATCGTAATCTAAGAATATTTAATTTACGAAAATTCTCGAAATTGCGAGGTTTTGAATCGGTCGGCAAACTTTATCAATTTAATTAGGTATTAAAATTGTATACCCATTTGCTTTACACTTGAATCGTAAGGTAATATGATCATAATGTTAAAAAAATAAAAAGTGGCCTAAATAATATTGGTCCTTTGGCGTGATCTTCACTCCGAAAAAGTTAAAATAACGAGATTATATAGGCCAAATACCCCCAATATTTTCGTAGGCCACTTTTTTTTTTAACAATATGATCATATTATCTTATGATTCAAGAGGAAAGCAAATGGGTGTACGTGTGTTTTTTGGATTAATTAAATTAACAAAGTTGCCGATCTCTAGTTTGAAAATGCCCCAAATCTGAGAATTTTCGTAAATAAAATATTTGTAAGTTACGATGAGATGAAGCTATTTACGAAGTTTCAGGCGATAATAATAATTTGATAAAAACGGGTCTGTATCACGGACTATTCCCATAGTGCTTATAAACATATGGGATCTGTTGAGGGTTTTGTGTCATTAAAAATTGACGGTTATTTATATTTATGAAAATCGCTGTTATTTTTCTTCACAGAATTGATAAATTCGAGAAAAATATCGTTTCCAGAAAAGAACGTAGCCGTTAACAGAACATAAATATCAAAGGATAAGAAGCCATCTGAGGAACAGAAGGTGCCAAGACATACGTCAAAGAATATGAAGAAAGGTTTACATTGCTGGACCAACAACGGATGCTCCCGGTCACAATATTGACCAACAAACTATTAATAGAAGATTTATTCATAGATAGCGGCACCTAGAGGCAAGCGAAACACCTAACAAACTAGGACAACTCAAAAACAAATGCTTTAAACTTAATCGTCAAAAAACTAGAGGAAAATACTTCAAAAACAAATCATATCAACACGGTCTAATAACAAGGTTTTACGGTTTATTTTGTTGTAAGCAATGACATGGGTATGTTTTTTGCGCCTCCCTAACCTTTTAACATAAAATTTGATGATGTATCAGTGTATTATAAATAATTGATAGTTCACTTTATAGATCAAATTATTAACATCTGTTTAAAACTTTGTGAATGACGATAATATGTTACATTAAACTTATTCATCTACGATAATTCTCTACGAAAAAGAAATGGGGCGTTTTATATTAATTAGTTAATTTAATGAGTTCCTAAAAATTGGGCCGTCTGGCGTGACCTCTACCCTCAACATATCAAAATAACAAGATTATAAACGACGAACGGCCCAATAAGTTTGTAGTCCACCGTTTTTATCGATTTTCTGATCAAATCATAATACGATTCAAGTGGAAAGCCAATGGTTATTCAGGAATTTTTAATGTCCCATTAAATAGAAATAATTTACCGAAATAAATATTGAAAATGCCCCAGTTCTAATATGAGAATTTTCATGAATAAAACAGCTGTAGGTTACGATAAAATGAAGGCATTCACAAAGGTTAAGATAAATGTTAATAATTTGATAAAAATGGGATTGTCCCGCGGACTATATGCAAATGCATTTTTTTTTTTTAAAGAAAAGTAAATGTAGTTAGTTGCAAATTATTAATAACTAATCCAGATACCTATCCTTCCATAATATACTTCAGAATCATCCCAACCCTCTCTTTCCTAACCTTGCTTCCTCTTCAATCCCTGATAACCCTCCGAGGCGTCTGAAAAGAAGATGGCCCCGTGATCTCCTAATGTAGACGTATTATTAGAGTGCTACTACTGGGTGGTTTCTCTAAGTATTTTTACGTCATTATATCCATATTTTCTAATTTACTAAATGTATTTCTTTAATACAGTTGTAAATATCATTAATAAAAAAAAAAAAATAAAAGAATACTTATTATATCTAGATTTTTATACAAGGAGAAACCTTGTAATCTTGTAATTTTGTAACAATATCAACTGAAAAAGAGGTAAATTTTTCAGATGTTTGGCTTTTCAAGATTATGAAAGCAATAGCTAACGATGAGTAAACATAGCGAACCACAGTATCTTATCTATGTATTGCAATCTATTTACATATTTACTATTGTTACGTTACCAATAATAATATTATTCAAGTTATGAACAATAGAAAATATAATCATTCTAGATCCTATTTATTCTATTAGTATGTAAAACAATGTTGGTTTTTTAAAAATAAAACTGATGAAGGTAACTATTCACACTTAGACGAAGCTAATTAAGTGTGTGAATATTTCAGAATAATTGAATTAGCGAATAAACTTAATAGTCATATAAAAAAGAAAGAAAAAAACAACACGGGTTGGAAATATTCTGAATATTTCTCACAGGACTGAAAGACAATTGGGAAGGAATGTTGAATGAGTCTTTGTCAACGTAACTACTTTTGTCCCATCTACTTAGAGCGTATACATCATACATTGTTTTGACATTCCTTACATCTTCAATTGTTTTAAGTATACATAAGGCACAGTGGAGTTTATTATACATTTTTACTAAATGAAGAATGAACTGTCGAATGAATGAATCAATATAATCAATTGTCAGATGATTCATTCATAAAAAATGTCAAAACATAATTAACTGTCAGAAATTGTATGTACATTTTTCAGGGCGCTATTCGAATTAGTATTGTTTTCTTATCATTTTTTTTTTTTTAGTATTTATAAAAGAATTATTTTTTTTTTTAATATTGGTTCGAATCTGTCTACAAACTAGTTATTTGACTTCCCAGACTTAATTTATTTATCTTAATCACTGCAGATCTCACGTCCAGCACCTTTTAGTCTCCAAACTAATGAAAAGATCAACCGTTTTGATTTACAAAATGAGTCTATGATGACGTCCACGCAGGTCTAAATAACATCGTTATTCATGAGCATTTTTATATCTTCACCGTAGTTCCTCAAGGTAGTATATTCTATGTCCTATCCTTAACACACTTTATAGAGCTGAAATCGAAACCTATTAAAACACTGCCATCACCACCTATGCCGATGACACATGCATCCTATCAGTTAATAACGATCCATCTATTTCATCCCAAACTCTTCAATCACACATCACAAATCTTGAAAAATGTTGTCAAAACTGGAGGATTAAAATAAATTCCAATAAATCCCATCAAATTACCTTTACTCTTCGTCGTAAACCTATGACTTCCTGTCCTACAGTATCCTTTAACAATACTCCACTTATCCCTGTTGAACGAATCCGATACCTAGAACTCCACCTGGACTAACGACTCACTTGGAACCTCCATACCAAATTGAAACGACTAGAAACCGTCCGACGTTTTCGACTTCTGCAGCAGTTACTAGACAAACTCTCTAAACTTCCAATTATTTACAAAAGACTCCAATTATTTGGACTTACGGAATAGAGCTATGGGGCTCCACTAAACCATCGAATTCCTCTCGTATCCAATCCTTACAATCCAAAATCCTTCGTAAAATCCTCAATACTCCCTACTTTGTCACAAATAAAACCATCCATCACGACCTTAATTTACCATATGTTTCCAATTTAGCTCAATCCAGCATCCTTCCATAATAAACTTCTGAATCATCCGAAACCTCGTGTTTCCAACCTTGCTTCCTCTTCTATTCCTGATAACCCTCCGAGGAGTTTAAAAAGAAGATGGCCTCGCGACCTTCTAATATAGAAGTATAATTGGAGTGCTACCATTGGGTGGTTTCTCAACAAGTGTTTTTATGTCATTATATCCATATGTTCAAATTTATTAAATGTACTTCTTTAATACAGTTGTAAATATTATTAAGAATTAAAAAAAAAAAAAACTTAGAGTATCTATATTTTTTACTTCGTACTTCTTCTACTGACCTAAGCTTGTAATTTTGTAACAACTGCAAAAAAAAGGTATATTTTGCCTTTTCAAGATTATGATACCAATAGTTAACGATGAGTAAACATACCGAACTATTAACGTATCTATGTATTGCAATCTATCTATGCAATCTACCAATGAGTGATTTCTCTTCATCTTGCTTGTTGTATTTATCATTTAATATAGTAGTAAATTTAAATAATAAAAACAAAAATATGTTCATCGACTGTTGGCAACTGTAAGGTAATGTACAGATGTTATGTTATAAATGAAAAAAAATCAAATTATAAAGCGATGAGTCCAACATACCGGTGAATAGTCAACCTTCTAATTCAGACATCATCAAGACAGAAAAATAAGATCACATATCTACAGAAAGATAAAAAAAAAAAAGATTGACATCTCACGAAGCCATCCCAATACACACTGAAGGAAAGATAAGGTTCTACCAATAGAACTAAAGAAGATTACGTTCAACAGCTGATTGGCATGTATGAAAAAATAAATAGTCGCAAAACTAAAATATAATAATTTATAATGTGTTCAAATAAATTAATTTAAAAAATTGATAAATTAAAAACAAAATACTCGAAGGTATATATAACATCCATTAACAAGAAAGTTCAGTTGACACACGGCTATTCCACAAATACTATTACTAAAATAATACGTAGCTGAAAAAGAGATATAAAATTATTATGTTATAAATGGAAAAATCTAAATTATAAAGCCACGTGTCTCTAACATCTTATGGTCAGAAATTTATAGAGTTTAGTTAGTAACATACTAAAGTGGTTTTTTGAAGTCACTATAAATTCAAACTTCTTTAGACGCGTTTTGTACTTTTTTGTGGATGGTAAATTAGATTGAGCCGTCAGATTTCCGATGCGTAACGCTCTGGTAAAGTCGGCTGAGTGTGATGGCACTACAAGGGGTGTAATGGTACTTGTATTACTTAAGAATAAAATAAGAAAAATTATATCTAAGCATATTTAAATTTTTTATTTAAATGAAAATTTAAAAAAAAAATTATTAACTTAATTTTTGCACTCACACATGTCAGAATTCCAACAATCAGCGAGTGTGATGACGAGATGTAGAAGATTGGTCTTGGAATAGGTGTGAGAGAGAGGAGTACCCAGCGGCGTCCTTCCTATCTTGATTTTAATATTCCTCGAATAAGTGAGTTGGTATATCCGTCTAAGTAATTGTGAAATATTTTGAAGTATCTTCGTATTTGGTCGTTAACTGTTGACACCCGTAGGTCTTTACGTAAAGTAATGTTCCTGACGTACCAGGGAGCCTTGGTGATAGTCCTGAAAGTTTTTAATTGAAAAGTCTGTAGCTTAGGTATGTGAGTCTGTCCCGTATATGTGTGAAGCATAGATCTAAATGGGCCTAGAAAGGTAAGTATACGTGTTAAATTTCTGTCTATGTTTTCATTTTGAATGTCTTGAATGGAATGAATATAATAGTCGCAGTGTTAAGTTTAGAGTTTCTGTTTTGTTCTTGATATGTGGGTCCAATGTCATTCTTCTGTCAGAAGTCAGTTCAAGATATTGAACTTTGTCTGAGGAATATGGACATTGAAAGGTAAAAGTGATGTGTAATGATTTGTTTTGATGGTTGATTCTATAAAATAAATTTATTTTATAGTCCTATTGTTATAAATAAAAAGTTAAATTTTAATATTTTTTTCATCCAGGATTATCTGGCAGTTTTTCTTTCCATACCAAACCCAGTCAAGCTTCTTTGTTTCAAAACTGACCTTGATTTTTTTTTTAATTACTATTCAAATAATCAATGATTTTCTGAAATATGTGTTACTAATTAAGAATTTCTTAATTTATTTATTTTTTAAATTAAATAAACTCACGAGAATGAATGTCTGATGGATACAGTACCTTAATTTACCTTATGGTAATTGAAAAAGTAAATAAAAAATGTCACGTGGCCATAATTGCAAACTCGAAGAATTAAGTTTATCATATATAATTAAGATGCAACGCTCATTACTCTCTATCTCGTGACTAATTGGCATTAAAATTCAAATGAAATCGTCACATTATACGGTGCCTTTGCTGTCCCATCGTTTTGCATAACGTCACAGGAGCCACCTGCTTGGAAGCAGTTGTGTCATTGGGCTTGAAGTAACGGCTTCATAAGATCCGATGTCTTACGATCGTTCGTTTAACATCTATATTGGATGTCTTCGTATTTGGGAGGAGGGGGATTTCGTGTTACGGTCTGTATGATATGCGGTATTTTATATTTTACAGTCATTTTAGAATCCTGATGAATAAATTACATTTGCAAAAGCCTTTCCCCTTCTCGAAAAATCGTGTTTGATTTAGCTTCAGAGATTTTGATATAATAAAAATGTGAACGATTTTCTTTGAAAATCAAAAAAAAAAAAAAATAATAATAATGTTAGTAGTTCTTTTCATGAGTAATAATTCAACACATAATTATTTTGAAACGAGTAAATATTATATATATATATATATATATATATATATATATATAATTTTGCATGTGCATATGGATATACTTGAAAATATCTGAACAAAACAATTGGATTCATTACAATTTGCATACATTAAACATGGAACGAAGGGGAGGGAGGGAGCCTTCATAACATAGGAACATTTTAATAAATTTTCCAGCTAAAAATGAATAATGTTAAAAAACCGAAAAATTTTTGATTTCTTTAAAATAAACATAAAATGTTTTCACAGTCTAACTAGTTATGTAAACATATCTATAAAAGTACAATATATTTATACTTATATTTATTAAATATATTTTTTCAAAATTTATCCCAGAATATTTATTAAGAAAATCATGTGGACATTTTTAATGATATTTAGTAACAGTTTAAATATTATTTAATTTAGTATTAAAATGTTTTTGGTGGGACTCATCGCTTATATGTTAGACTCGCATTTATGTGAGTTCATGTGGATGCAGAGAAACTTAAACGAAGACGTTTTTGATAAAATTCTTAAGGACAGGTAGAAGTTTGGCCTCCAGAGGTACCTGAAGTAACTGCAAAGTGCAAGACCAAGACCGAGACCGCCTAACTGTTGCAAGACCAAGACTAGGACTGATAACAAATTCATATTTTTTAAATAAAAATTAAGGCAAAATAGTTACTAATACTTGAAAATGTTAGTTACTATACTAAAAATTGGTATAACCATTATAATTTTGCAGTTAACTCTTATTATTTTTCATTCGGGCTTAGTTAGGTTTCTCCTATCTAAAAAATTACAGTAATATCTCTATAGTAATAAGCTAATAAGTAACTTCAAGACTGTTGGAAGACTGTAGCGCAAAACCAAGACCATGAGCAAGACTGAGTTTGCAAGACTCGTCTCGTTCTCGCATTTGGGCAACACTGGCAGTAACGAATCCAGGATTTAATTTTGGGGTACTTCAGCCCGAAAACTTTAACGTTACTAACTTGGGAAGGTATAGAAAAAAACCATCCTGTGTGAAATAGTGTTTAGGTGATTCTTGAAGTCCTATTGGAAATGTAATTACACGAGCATTAATACTTTTGGAGTTAATTGTTTTCATAATACATAATATTTACTGTATAATCATTATATTTTATTAAAATATTTTAATTTTAATAGAAAATCCTACTACAGAAATTCGGAAATTTCTATCAAGCTTAAGGAAATGTTCTTCCATGTTTACTAATAAATTTTGGTAGACTGATAAGGATTTTCATCTATTTTTATATAGTTAAATTTGGTGTAGTGGTCAGCATCTTTTCACTTCACATTAATGTTCTAAGCAAATATATTTCGTCCCATGTAGTGGTGCATGTCAGCATCCGAAAGAACCTTGAGGGTAATAGAAACCCGAATACTATAACAATTTTAAATATTCTTAGATATCAATTTCCCTACCAAAATATTATCTATTCATTTTCGTATGATTACATTATATCATTTCAAATCAATTAATAATCGAGATATTTAAAGTAAAATAATTTTTTTTAATTGTTCTGACCTTAAATTGTTTCAAAACATTCACGAGATCTAACTTATTACAGTTATTACAGCCGTCAAAGTTAAAAATCGGTCATGTCATCCCCTCAAAATATTTTTATGGACTTTTCAGCGGATTGATTAAACACACTTTACGCAGTAATTTGTAAAAAATTTGAGCTCAAATTATTTCTAAAAACTCTCGGAATCTCACAGAATAATTTGAACCATCAATCTTAAAATACGGTCCAGGCGTTCGCTCAAAACAGCTTTACATAGCTTTTAGCGGACGACTCATCTGAACACATGACCCTATTTTCGCTTCGCTTGTCAGGTAAAAATGGAATATTGTTTAAATATTTAGCTTATTTCAATCACAGTAACAAATATGTACCAATGGAAATTATAATTATAATATGTAATTAAAATGTGTATAATTAAATTCGACTATGCTTTCCTATGAGAGTTAAGGTTTGTTTTCTTGATTTATTTCAAATAGTCATCTTGGAATTTGCCGCCTAATTGGAAGGAACGCTCGGCATGCCCTGGCTTCGTCATCTGTAGCATTTATAATTATGTAAAAATAATTCCAACGACGTGCGACAGTTGGCCGGAAGCGGGGACAGAAAATTCAAAGCGACCTTTCACATATAAAATAAAATAAAAAAAATCCGAACGCGAAAGCTATTAAAGAAACGGAAGTCCTTGTTGATGATCTCGAAGAGTCGGTTAGAGAATGACAAGACGGGACCCAGAGCTAGATAGCATCTCAACACATTCTCAAGAGCTTTCCCAGCTTATTATAAACAACCGCTAATATTAATTATAACAGAAGCGGATCCCAATTTGAATATGACCCCGAGCGAGGGAACCAACGCATAACAGTACATATTGTTGTGTGTTAGCCAGAGCATCGGGGGTAATTAGAGCATTCGTGAATGGGTGCGAGCATCGCCAACTTCGGACTTTCAGTAATGTGGACTTCATTAAAAACGGTCTCGTCTGGACGGGATGCGATTAAGGCGGGCATGGAACCATACGAGTTAATTATTCAATATAAATTCAGATGTGTTACTCCGCCTTGTAGTTATCTCGATAATCAGTGAGAGGTCCGAGTTATTAAGTTGAGAGGAGGTTCTGTAATGAGGCTATTCGTAGCTAGAGCGCGCAGCGGCCGTATGAAGAATGTAACCAGGTGACACTCGCACATGTCCGACCGGTGACCTGGAGCGGTTACAATGAGTTGGCTCAAAGTATTATATAGATACATCCAACTGAACCTTTCTTAGGTAGTTCCTTCGATTTCAGACTTTTATACACAGTATGTGGTATATTTTGACGATAGGAAATTCCTCTTGGCAACGATATAGCGATACAGTTGTGTTACATCATGTTCCAATATCGGTTACCGGAGTAGTCCAGCGAGTTAAGGCGTCTGCAAAACGTTGTTCAAATCCTGTTCACGGGAATTTAATAACACAAAATAATAAATTTAAATTAATTAGTGCAAGCCCTACTCGACTAATTACACCACTACGGCGTGGGTTCGATTCCCGCATGGAGACGGTAACGTTCCCACCCTGACAATCATAGGGAGGTGAGCGTCCTCTTTGTCTTAACCCAGCTCCTGGTCCTCCAGGTTGCGGGTTGGATTTAGAGCTGATAATCCTCTATCTGATAAAAAAACTGGGTGGAAGATTGAAGCAAAATATTGCCAACCATACATCAGGAACTTTCCTGAAGAAGAAAAGAAATTTGATCACGTCCGGTTAGTAAACCACGTGCTCCCTGAATATCTCGAAGATGAGAGAACGAAACGATCACAACTGTCGCCAGTTATACATCAACCTGCATGAAGAAGACTCGTGATTTAAAAAGTCAAAGTTAGCAGGCGTAGGAAAATATATATATATATATTCCACTATCATAATCACACAGAGCGCGACATCGTTACATTTCACAATACATAGTAATTTGTTGGTTACATAGAACGGTGCATCGACTATTGTTTGGAGGACTTTGGACTGAAAGGATTGGATGCGTTTGATGTTAGAAAATTTTGCTGTCCCCAAAGTTTAAGTCCGTAGGTCCAAATAGGTTTCAGGATTGTCTTGTAGACCAGTAATTTGTTGTCAAATGAAAGTTGAGATTTTCCAGTCAGTAGTCTGTAATTGGCCTTATTGTCGGTTAAGTTCTTGTCTTATAAGTCTAGTATGTGGGTTCCACATTAGTCTTCGGGCTAAGATAAAGTCAAAATACCGGACTGTGTCTGAAAAAGGAAACTAGATGGAATTAAAGTGGACTGGTACAAGAATCAGCGACGGAGCGTGAAGATAATGTGTTTGGATTTGGATTCGTTTACTTTGATGCGCCATTTATTACACCAGTGCTCAATCAGGGAGAGGTGCCTTTTCAGATTTAAAGATGCTATTTCGGGATCTGAGTTGGATGATAGGATGGCGGTGTCATCAGCAAATACAACAGTAATTAACAAACATAATTGACAACAATGAAATGTTGTAGATCACTTGAGTATGAGCAAATTAGCTCGAAAAATCGTTGAAGTTGAATAAATCTTTAAAGTATAAAGGCTTGTGTATTTATGTGCAAGGGCTTGAAGATACCATGTATAACAACATCGAGTGCTCTTGAAAAATACTACTGTAGTAGCTACATATTCCATTCAACCAATTATGTTATCCATTCACACATAGATCGGATTCAGTGAAATGCTAATATTTACATTGGTTTGAGAAGATTCTGACAAATTCGGGGAAATTAAGTTTACTGAGTGTGCGCTCTTCAAGTCAACATAGGGATGGTCATCGATAGTTGATATTATCAAAAATATATATTTTTCTAACAATCAGGTTCATATATAATTCCTAGCGTTTTCAAAAAACGATTATTTTAATTTTTTTTAAAATACCGAAGGGCCGATATAGATAGTCGATAATATCGAAGTAGATCCAATAGATTATAAGATATCGAACTTCGGAAGGAAATCGATATTTCGCTAATATCGATTATCGATGGCAAGTAACAACAAATTCATATTACGGCTCTTAGGAATGATGGATTTTGACAAACGGGGTGTTAAAAAAAAGAAAATTCTTAAAATTAATTTGACTAAATTAATATCAATTTTTTTTTCATTTCTTGTTAAATTAAAAAAAAAAAAATAAATATATTACTTGATGGATATCGTGTTAAATTTTTATACTTTACTCTTCGTGACAGGGCTCAGAGCAAACAGCTGTTTCCAATAAAGGTAATTCAAATTATTAATTAATTAATATTTCGTCAATTATTGATCAACATTTATTAATAATATATTAAACATGATTTTATTATGAAATTGAAATTAATTTTTTTAACTGAATCTTAGAATATCATTTGTTGTTTTTATTAAGGCTAATATGATAAGGTGTGGTGTTTATATGATAACTTTATTATAAATTATTATATAATTGACTAATTACAAGCGCATACAATTATTCGTGTTTTTTAAATTATATTTGTTTAACTACTAAGTTAGTTTGTTTTTATTAATTAATTATGTGCTTTGAAAAAAATAATAATGTAATATTATAATTTATTGTTTATTTTTTGACAGAATGTAGTTTCACAAAATGTCGGACATAGTTGTTTGTATTACTGGAGTTAATGCGACTGGTTTACAAGGTCGTTCGTGGCTACCCGAGTCCATTTAAAACCAATCACTTGTTAATCCATTTTTTTTTTAAATATATCAAATAACAATATTATTTTATGTTTATTAATAATTATTTTTCTGGAATGTAATTATCATTATTAAATCATAAAATATCTGAGGATAATATTAATAGCTTTAAAATAGATGAATTATAGAGTGAGAGATATCAGATACGGAGTTATTTTTACATTAAATTAGCTATGAAAATTGAAAGTTACATTATCAGATAAATATTGAAACTGAAGAAAGCTAGACTAATTATCCAGGTGTAATTAAATCAATTAATATTTATTATTATACTACGTGATAAGAATTATACGACTTAATGGTTTGCGATGTTCGATAAAGGACTTCAGGAATTGCAGTCCCCCAGGTGGTTGCAAGAATGCAACAGGTACTAGAAATTGCCTCCTCAACTTAATACCTTGAAGACTTCAAGCCACGAATGGTATCCGTACAAATAATTAATTAAAACTATAGTTAACCAATTAAAATTTTCAAGACTTTTTTTTTTTCTGTTGCTAGAACACGCCATAAGTAAACCATTATAATTAAAAACTAAACAAATTTTTACTAGTCTACCCGTCTAGATGTATGTGATATGTGATTCATATCATTTTAATAATATTTACAAGTATAATTCTGTACTGATTGGTGAGTGACTACAATGGTGGATGGAAAGTACAAAATTGTCAAAAAAAAGTCATCTAAGTAAATAAAATTATAATAACCTTCATTATAATAAAAAATGAGTAGTTTTATAGTGATGCTATTATAATATTTCACTCATTTGTAGAGGTGAGAGAGAAAATATTCAGAGGAAAAATCTTTTAAACATTTAATATACTTTTATTTTTTCAATGTGATCCGAAATCGATCAAGATATTTTATTATAAGATATTTGTATATTTTGTTTTTCTGTCAGGTAAAAAATAATAATCTAGCACACGAATGCATTTGAAAAGTAAATATATACGTGAACAGTTAAATATAGATGTGTTGCAAGAAAGTATATTGGTTTAAAAAACAAACTAAATAAGTGAAGCGAATCGATAAAATAAAATTGTAATAGTAAAATAAAGTATAAAAAAAAATTATATTTTTCCATGAATTGATAAGGTCATGTTTTAGTCATAAGGAGAATAAGAATGTTTTTTCTCAAAGAAAATTGTTGTAAATATTAAATATTTGTTGTAATACTTCTACAACAGATATAAGATTATTGCTTATGAAGTTGCAATTGAAAAGTAAGTACATATACGCGTTGGTTTCAGATGAATTAGAAAACTGTTTGAATGTTTAATTATAATCCAATTCAATAAAATAAAATAATTTAAATAAAATATAAAAAGGTTTACTCCTGGCTCAGGGAGGTTATTGTATGGTTACAATCATGTTTTGGTCTATGGTAAAAGGAAGTGGAAGTTTACGACTGACGTATTTGAGAAAGAAATTATTAAAATTAAATAAATTAAAAAAAAACTATTTATTTTTTTTAAATATTTGGACGATACAATATAAAGTATGTTATTAACAGGTTATATACATATGGTGTTTGATATGGATGTGGGAGGTTACACATGAGATGGTGAGTATACCGTCGTTAATATTAGATAAATAAATAAAAACCTATTTATTTTTTAAATATTTGCAGGATGCAGTACAAAATATTTTTACCTACGGTGTTAAATAGAGTGAATAACTACAGTTGCTATAAAAAAAATTAAAATTACTGTAATGCTGAGTATATTACTGGTATAATACAATATAATAATAATATTTATATTTGTATAAAAAAATGAATAAATGCCATAGATAAATTCATGTAAGATGGTTAAAGCACAAATATCTTCTTGATCAATAAATTTAATCGATGAACAGAATAAAAGTAATACATTAATAAAATATAAAAATAATAAGATAAAAATGATTATCAGATATTTATTTCGTGTTATTGACGGGTTTTTATGGATGTTTTTTTGTATAAATGGGGTGGTGAGTGTACAGTTTTTTTTATTATGTTATTGTTTGTATAATTTCTCATTCTTTTTTTTTTTTTTTTTTCTATTGAATTTATTACAAATCAGGGTCACACTGAATGAGTCATGGCATTAACTTATGGTTTGGACGAGATGACAGTCATACCACATAACAGTCAATGCCGACCCTTATCGATAAGGACTGATAAGATAAGCGTTATCACTCACCAACACCCATAGACCAGGAGTTGACCAGACAGCGACTCCTGAGGACACGACAAGACACAGAACCCAGAACGTCCTGAGAGACACTGTCACAAATGTTCACCCCTCCTAGCTTCGTCTCCCCACTCCTTTGACAAGCGACACACTGACGCAAGCGCCGCCAAACCGAACCAGAGTCTACTTCGTTTCCGACAAATAAATCTCCGGTCTTGATCAGACACGGGCAGACAAACATTTTTTTTTTTTTTCTTCTTCTCCAAGAGTCAAACAACTCCGAAGTCTATTTCCGTACTCGGAGAGATCTTCAGCCTTGGGCGAATCAAAACAAACTCATTCCAACCTTCGCAAACCCACAAAACATACTTGAGCGCTCATTTATTCTAGCATCCCTCAACCAAAAAAAAACTGCAGATTATTATTACAGAAATTTAAAGTGGGATTAAATAAATAAATTAAACAGAAAATAACTTTATTCTGGGACAAAGTCCCTTTGGAATAACAAAATATTACATAGTTAAAAGACCACATCTGACCAAATTAAACACAAATAAAAAAAGAGAAAGTAAAGAAAATATTAGTTAAATATTAGAAAATATTAAGAAAGTATATAGTTAAATATTAAGAAAATATTAGTATTATTAGTTCTAAGTGAAACTCCTAGAGGAACACACCTCTCTAATGAAGACCTGCAAAGTCGGGTCGAAACGTTGGCTTTCAATAAAATAGTTTTACCACTATTTAGCCTTTTTATGACCGCAACCCCGGACCATCTCCTACCTTTTTGAAGAAAATATTAGTTAAACAAGCTATATACAAAAAAAAAAAAAAAATCTATGTACAAAACACTTAAAACTATGTACAGTGGGAAAAATTGTAATTATACACTTTTGATAAATAAAATAATAAAAAATACATTGAGCTCTTCTTTAAAATGAGCTATTTTTATAATGAATAACAGAGTATTTAAATAAAGAATAACATGTAAACACATCATTATCTTATTCTAACTATAGGCACATTTATTTGTATAAGAATAAAAATAATTAAAAAAAAGAAACAATATATACATTCAGTGAGAGTAGGAAGATATTACAAAATCCCAAAGTTTACAGTATGGAATAGTACTGTCATTTGATGATGAATGATATAATAGAAATGTATAATATCAAAAGTTTAGCAAGCATCTGACTGTTTTTGGGATAGGAATCGGAATAGGAGGGTCTTGAATGTGGATATGGAGGGGGAATGCCGAATTTTGATAGGTAGGGGATTAGTGGATCTTTATTATTTACTACGTTTACGTTTACACATTATAATGAACCGTTATTAATCATCTTTTTTTAATAATATTTACGATGATTCTAATATATTGCACATTATTTAGTATGCCATCAAATATGACCATGGAAATATACGATATTCGAGTAATTTTATGAGTTTAAACTTGGAAATTTGGCATCCCAAGCTGCAAGAAACACTACCACGGTGTTCTGGTGTTGTAACGAACGGACCATTTGCCGGTGTTTTGAAAAGTATTGCATCAAAAAAAAAATGATAGGTTTCTTAATAGTGGTCGATGGCAGGAATAATCCATTTCTCCTTTTTATCCAGAAGTGGAACCATCACATTCACATCGTACTGCAGTGCATAATAATGCATCAAAAACTTAAACAAAAAAAACAACAACTTGCATTGGTTATTCGGAAGAGTACTTTACTATTACACGACTATGCCAGACTTCATGTTTCAAGACAGACAATGAAGAAACTAAACGAGCTGTTTTACGAATTTCTTTCACACCCACCTTATTTACCAGACTTGCCTCAAACAGATTTTCATCTGTTCAGAAATTTGGACTCTTCCTAAAATAAATATTTTGAAGACGATTCTCAACTCAAAAAATCATTTTTTGTCTTTATTTCTTCAAAAGTTGATAAGACGTTAGAGAAAATGTTTAGAAACTGAGGGTAAATATTTTTATTTTATAAAATTGTTTTACTAAATAACCTTTCGGGTGAAAATTTAAATTTCATATAAACGACCCTATAGTATGTTATAATACATATGAGTCGTTTTTCCTATTTACAAAGTGAACACTGATGATTGCAGTCAATGAATCATTATTGAAAATTTTCAGGAAACGCAGAAAAAACATATAATTCCTATAGTAATACAAGAACCAATAATTTTTAAAATAATAAATTAAGAAATTCTTTATTGGTTGCACATACTGCCGAAGATCTCTGATTATTTAAATTTTAATTAAAAAACATTAAAACTTGTGTTGGGTCCCTTTTGGAAATAAATAATTATTAAATCCTGTTTTTAATTTTAAAAAATGTTAATTGGAGACCAATGCTTATTGGCTTATTATATTAGCTTATTGTGGATAAAAGATGGTATGAGATTCAGGGGGAAAAAGTTAAAAAAATTGTACTTGAAATTTTTTTTTGTGTGACTATAATGATACAATGATAAGTTTCATAAAAGTAACGGTACGTAATTTTATAAATTAACTTTTTAAACGTTTAAGTGGAGTTAAAGGAACGGCTATGAATACCACCAATAATCCACCATAAATTGTGTAACTTTTTGAGTAATTCGTATAAAATTCTTCATCGAAAGTTTTTTCTAGCTTCATTTCGGGGAAGCAAGCTATGTATGTATTTATAGGACTTCAAGAAGAAGACTTAAGGTACTTTCTTTGTAATCGATCCAGCGGTTTCGGCGATCAGGAAGAACAAGTTTTCCGGGCCCATTTTGAAATGAAACGGCATATGGTTATGCCGAGTTAAGTGGATCATCTTGGAGTGGCCTTGAACTTTGATACCAAATCTTAAAAACAATCGACCCAGTTGTTTAGGAGTAAAGCAACGGATATCGGACAATTTTTTTTCTTTTTTGTGCGACTTTCTTATTCTACCCCAAATTAAACTTCAAATATCGTTTTTAATGGAGGATTTTTTTTTTGTCAGTTACAATGGTTTATTATTTATAATTATAAACAAAATCCCGTTGTTGAATGTCAATGAAGTTACTATCATATCATCATCAAAGCTACTTACCCATCTCCCTGAAAAATTCATTCATAAAATTGCAAATCACGTTGCATTTTCCTCTTTGTTCCATGCTCGTGTTCACAATTACTCTTTAAGATTATTAGCCATGTAACCGGGATAACCGGTATGGAATTACTTAGCATGCGCATTGGCCAGTTTTACGATAAGAGGAAAATCGTTTTACTCCTTCAAGGAGTTACAGGGAAATTAAGGCTTAAGAAAGTTATTCGGTTGAGTGAGTTTTACATTATTTTCACCGGCGTGTTCTGATTTATACGTTATAGTTTCCTGGTTCTACCAGAAAATGAAATAGCTAAATCAAATTCAATAAAACTTTTGTCAGGTATATCGGATTTAATGGAGAGGCTCTATGTAATGATTTGTTTAACGAACGGCTTGATCGATTTCTAGGTCCGATGGCTCTAATGATTCAATGAGATACCGGTAGTGTTCTAAAACATTTCGGTCTCAGAATGTTGATAAATCATTGTATAAAATATAGAATAAATGTTTTTTTGTTTTTTTAAATTTCTTTATTGAATTGTATTACATTTTTCACAATTAGTCATACTAGTAATATTAATACAGAAGTTCATCCACACCACATTTATAATAAATAAAAGCAAATTAAATGGAAAAAAATAATATTTCTAATTTTTTTTTAAATATGTAAATATATCAATACGAAAGAAGTTTTAACTAATAACTATGACAAAATGAATACAGTCGTAATTATGTACATGCTTTGTATATAATATTTACAAGCATTCTTTCTGGGGAACACCGAGCTCAGCCTCTCCCTTCCCACATATGGAGGAAAAAGCAGGATTCAAGGAGATCCCAACGCCTCTCTCAGAGCAGCGTCACTGGTATTAATGACCAGTGGAGGCTCAACAGAGGCGTTATAGCCACAGACGTACATGGGTTCAATAGAGAATCTGCCCATTGTCAGAATTCTGATGTATGCTAATTTACAAAAAAAAAGTCTGTGGGATTTTGCTGCTTCTATTCTTTGAAAGAGGACCAATTACTACTTAATTAAGAATTATTGAATTAATTGATGAAACAAATCAGAATTAGTAAAAAAATATTTTAGCATTTTTGTTTAGTACTTTAAAGTAATAATTGAACTGCAGTTTATTTGTGGTTTTAACATGGTTGGAGCAGAGTAACTTGGTGGTTAATCGCTGAATTACAGAGATCAAGGACCCAGGTTTGAGTCCGCCTGATGGTTAGTAATTTTTCATAAGCTGTGGATCGATCCTGGGTTCACGAGACTCTCCTGGGGCGCACCCAGTCTTTAAAAGTGCCTACTCTTAGTTAATTAATTAAGGGAGAAAACCTGGTGGTTGAGCGTGCTATCGACCGTGCTCACATAGAACTGAACCCAAGACCCTTCATGGGTTATTGTGGAACAGGTTATTTTTTTTTTAATATGATTAAAAATTGATTTAAGAGTGGGGAGACTAGTCTTTGAATTTTTAAACATTATGATAATAAATTTTTCATAAGCTTTTTTTTTTTTATCTAAAGTAACTCATTACAGTAGACTTAAAAAAAAAAAAAAATTAGACTTTCCAAACCTTTCCAAGAAAATATGTCATTTCTAACCGAGTTACAGTACTGCGCCGTTAATTACCATTTTATTTTTTTTTCTAGGAAATAAATGAAGGATATGGATTTTGTTTTAAGAATTAATTTTACTTAGAATTGATTTGCTTTATTGAGGTTCGGTCAAATGTAAAAAAAAAAATAATAATAAGAAAAAACCTTTTTGTCTACATTTCATTCTATCGAATTAAAATCTCTATTTCATTCTATATATTAAAATCTATCGAACCGCAATACAACAAATATTCAATTTATTATCAATGGTTGGGAATCTCATTAAGTTATAAGTCCAAGTTATAAGGATATATCAATTTTTTTTTTTTTTTTTTACTTATTTATTGAAGAATATTACAATCTGTCTCAAGGACATCTATAATAGTGTTCAGAGATCTCGTTCACACTCTATATACAATATATAAACTAAAATAAGGATATTAGAAAAAAAAAATTATCTTTTACCGCTACCGCCGGTTAAGCGGGAGTCTACTGTACTTGATGAGTCAGTCATATTTACTCATTCACCTAATCAAAATTATCCATATTTTTACTTTCATTTTTTTTATCAAACAAACATATCCGAAACACTTCTATCACAGCATACCTCTTATCCGTAATCTAATGTCGTTTTTTTTCTAATTTAATCACTTTTAAGTCGTCACTTTGATTGCCGATATGAAACTATTTTTATTATGTACACCGAAAAACTAAAACCTTCTCTTTCCTTTGTAGATGTCTCTTGATCATCAATATCCTTCAGCTCCATCAATACTAACTCAATACTAGCTTCAATACTTGCTCCCTCTTTTTTCTTGTCCAGTACTCTTCTCCCATTTTTCCTGGCCGGTGGATACACCTCATCTCTTTCTTTCCAGCTTTATTTCTCTACTTGTCCATCTCCTCCACATCGTAGCTCATCTGTTCTCCGTGATACCTAAACTGCCTCTCTGTCCTGATATGTGAATATCTTGTTTTAATCCTTGTTTTTCCTTAATTCCTTTATTGTTGGTTGTCATCTCGGTCTCCACAAAAAAAATCTTCATCTGTCGTAAGTACTGTATATATCACTATATATACAGGGTGTTTCGTAATTGCACAGTACTATTTTAGGTATGTGTTCACTAACACAAAATAAACAAATAAGTTCATATTAACATATATCTCAAACTCATTTATTAAACATATATCAAAGGTTAAGCATATATTATTTATTTATTATTATTACAACATTTAGAAAAACTGTTCAAAGGGTCCTCCGTTGTGTTGAATGCAACGAATCCATGCTTCTCTGGCCATGATAATCATAAATTGAACTGTGTCACAGTATTCACTCACACTAAAACACACACAGAACTAGACGAACAGGTGAGCAACTCATTGCTTATCGTTCATTTGTTTATCAGGTGATCAAAACCTGTTATTTATTATTAAACACGTTAAACTTTGTAAAGTCAGTCTTAATGTAATAAATATTTAACTTTTGATATATGTTTTATAAATGAGTTTGAGATATATGTTAATTTGAACTTTTTATTTATTTTGTGTTAGTGAACATACCTAAAATAATGCCGTGCAATTGCGATCCACCCCGTATAGTGGTTCACTTTAAAGTTGACACACCACATAGAAAAATTAAAAAAAAAAATTAATTGGTAACAGTAAACGAAAAAAAAAAAATCTTCAACAGATTTATTTATAATCGCGATTTAAATATGTATCAACTCAAAATTAAAAAAATATATATCTGTGATTAAATAAAAAAAAAAAAAACTGGGTAGTTTTACCACAGTCACAGTCATAATACGCATCACTTCTTATTAATTTTTAATTACCTTTATTTTAATTAAATATATATATATATATATATATATATATATATATATATATATATATATATCGATTACTATTAAAAAAAAATACTATTACCGATTAAAAAAAAAAAAAAATGGCTTATTTGAATATACGTATATATACGTGTATTCAAATAAGCCATTTTTTTTTTAATCGGTAATAGTAATTATTAATTACTATATATCAATATATATATATATATATATATATATATATATATATATATATATATATATATTTTTTTTTTTTTTTTTTTTTTTTTTTTCCCTACGTGGTAACCCCACACAAGGATCGTTTATTTGATTTTCCTTCATGCTCCATGCCTTAAAGACATACTACATGAATTACATTTGTTTACAATTGTTTTTTTTTCTAGTTTCACATGATTTACATTTTTAGTTCAAATTTATATACATTAACAAAAAAAAAAAACACAAAGAATAAACACACAAAAATTAAATCGGAAAATTAAATATTAAACACACAAAGTCAATCCAACAAAGCCAAAAAGAAATCACCCACGCTGCCCATCCCTGGTTAGTAAGTCGAAGTCGATCGATCTAATAAATCTAAGAAAGTCTGTCTTGAATTCAGTAAATAACTTTTGTTCCGTCTCAGGCCAATTTCCTCTTTTGATAATTATGCTTTTTATTAACTCAAATCGCTGTCTGTCAAATCGTTTACATTCATATATTATATGTTTAAAATTTTGAACCTGTCCGTCTTCATCACATAAGTCTGTTTGTATAATGTTGAATCTTTTAAGATATTGTTTTGTATTCCCATGTTCCGTAAGTACTTGCGTAAGTTTGTAGTCATTACTGTGAATGTGTCTGTAATTGTGAATTGAAATGTGTGGTATAAATCTGTGTAAGCTTGGTGACTTAGCTGAGGTCACCCATATGTGATCCCATCTTTTGATGAAATCCAACTTTAAATTCATATTAATATACGATAAAGGAGCTTGATGATATGATGGCGGCAAATCGCTTTTAGCTGCTTCTTTTGCAAGGCAATCGGCTCGTTCATTGCCCTCAATCCCACAATGTGCTTTTACCCATTTTAGAGTCACTACTTTCCCTACAGTTCTCATCATTAACAATTTGTTTCTAATTTGGTCAGTCAAGTAATCATGAATGTCCCAATTATTAACAGAGTCTAGCAGAACTTTGTTGTCTGTATTTATAGTAACGTGAGTATTCGTTTGTAGAGGGTATTCATATATGTATTCAGTAACCTTTAAAACAGCGAATTTTTCTGCCTGATTATTTGAGCAATATGATTCTAATTTATATTGATGTTCTATATTCCTACCATCTTGAGCTCTGAACAACCATGCACATCCAACATTCTCGCCGTCCTTACTACCATCAGTGAAAACATCAGTATTTTCAGAAGTAATTCCCGGTCCAGTCCATAAACTTGTTGCAGGGTGTAACCAAGATTTACAGTCAGTGATTCTTTCTATTTTGTCTAGGGTCAGGTCTTTGTATCCTCTCTTTCCTTTTCTAATGTTATATAAGGTCGTTCGTTCTTCAATCTTCATTTGGATTGGCAACAGCCCTGCCAATAATATTGTGGCCTCGAATGATAGTGTACGATAGCCCTTACATATCTTAATCGCAATTAACCTCTGAAGCCTTTCCAACTTCGCCAAATTTTTCTTACGTTCAACGGCCGGATGCCAGACATGCACAGCGTAGAGCATCTTAGGAAGTACAGCAGCTTCATAAATTTCCTTTAACACTTTCGATCTGAGTCCCCATGTCGCTCTTGCAGCCACTGATAGTCCATTTATAATCCTTAAAGTGTTGTCATATAGATTATCTATATGTCTGTTCCAATTCAGTTTTCTGTCAAAGAGAAGCCCCAAATATGATAATGTATCACATTGCGTTATTCTTACTGTATTGAGTCGAATATCCAATTCTGGTACAATTCTCTTTTTTGTGAAGATTATATATTTTGTCTTGTCTAGATTAAATTTAAGTTTGTTGCGTCTAGTCCATCGTCTCAGCCTTGATAATGTTATGTTTGCTATTGTCTGTAATTCATCGAAATCTCTTCGTTTTATAAGTAATAATAAATCGTCTGCGTATGCTAATAATGTTGAATTTTCCTGTAGGTCTATTTCGAAAACAGTATTGATTAAGATGTTCCATAGTATAGGTGATAGTGCTGATCCTTGAGGAGTTCCTAGCGTCAATTTCTTGTCAATATAATGAAAGTTTGTTTGGATTGCAAGTTTTCTGTCAGAAAAATAATTTTGAATGATTTTGTATATGTTTTTTGGACACTTATATTTCTTTAGATTATTTAAAATCGCAGGCCACCAGGCGTTGTCAAAGGCACCCGCGATATCCAAAGAAACAACCAGTAAATTACTATTTTGCCGGAGTGTACTGGTGATATGGTCGTTCAATTCACTGAGTGTATCGTCAGTTCCTGATTGGGGTCTGAATCCAAATTGGTGTCGGTGGAGTATATTGTTACTAAGTAGATGATGCATTAATCTATTTTTTATTATTTTTTCAAAAATTCTACTCATTACAGGAAGCATACTTAGTGGTCTCAGTGAAAATGAATTAGCCTTAGGAATCAATGTTAATTTACCCACCTTCCAGCTTTTAGGAAATTCATTTCTTTTGAATAAGGTTTTATAAAGTCCAGTTATCAATTTTGGAAAGGAGCCAGCTATCTTTTTTATCATTCTTGGGTCAATTTTGTCTATTCCTGGTGCTTTCTTGTCATCCAATTTATTAATAACTTGTAATATTTCAAAATCCCGGATATTAGTGTCATCGTCATTATTAGGCGGGATAAGTATTTCTGTTCTCATTTGTCTGTGTTCGTTAATGTCATCACTTGTATTGTCATCTTTGATTATCTTATTTAATATATGAGATAATGTATTCTTAGTGTCTGTTGTGTATGTTCCTAGTTCATTCAAAGTGGTAGTGAGTAAGGTTTGAGGTTTTATTTTATTGGATACAAACTTATATGGCCATTGCCACGCCTTTGATGCAGTAGCAAATGTCTTCCAGGACTTTAATTTGGAACTTTTCATTAGCTTTTGATATGCTTGCCTACTTTTGAGATAGATCACTCTCCTTGATTCCCTTAGTCCATCGTCTTTTGTCCGCTGGTAATTTCTTCTTAGATGATTTGTCTCTTTACGCAAGCCAGTTAGTTCAGGGTTCCACCAAGGTACTGATCTTTTTCTAGTTCGACCTTTGAAATGGCCGGATCTTTTGAATGCTATATTGCAAGATTTTACGATAGATTTTATCATTTTATTTATGATAATATCAGTAGGCATAAGAGAAAACTCATTAAGAATCAGCTTTTCGGTATCATAAACTGTCAATTTCTTCTTATCAGTACAATGTTGAGATAAAAACTGTTTTTCTAACTGATGTATTAAGTTAGCCAAGAATTTATTCCAGTCACCATTCTCTGTCAAATATATATAGTTTTTTGCTAGCACTCCAGTTTTATCATTTCCCTGTAAATGTAACTCATAAGTCAAAATGTTGTGGTCCGAAAAATTTGTTTCTCTAGAAATTGTCCAATTTTTTACAATATTATGTCTAATCAGTTTTGTATTAGATAATGTTAAATCAATATTACTACTGCCTCGCGGCCCTTGAAAAGTCATTAGTTCGGAATTTATATTCATTAAGAACAAATCTTTCTCAATAATAAAAGTTTCCATATTTTTACCCCTTTCGTTAGTTTGTTTGTCGAACCAATATTTAGATCTTGCATTGGAGTCCAATCCAATAATGATATTAGAATCTTTGAAATAATCCAAAACGCGTTCTATTTTTTGTAAATCCAAATTTATGTTTCGGGTGATATCAAAATAAGCACTTATTATTATACATTTTAATTCACTGTATGATATTTCTATGCAAACAAAATCACAATCAGAATGTTGCAATATCATGCAGGCATCAATGTTTTTATTGGTCACAACGACTCCAGCCCTGGGATTGCTTCCTATTGTTTGAAAAACCCTTGACTGATTATAACCTACAATTTTATTTAATCTTGTATAAGGTTCTTGGATTAATAAAACGTCTATTTGTTTCATTTTTATATACTGTTGTAGCATGTTCAATGTGCATTTTGAATGATGTGTGTTGAGTTGTAACATGTTTAATTGTCTATGTACCATCCTTAAAAATTAATTGTTTACAGTCCCCAATAATATTTTGAAATATGTATATATTATGGTTATTAATTACTCACTGAAGAGGGATGTTGTAGTTGGTATTAGATGCCAATTTCTGTATTTCTGTCAAGTACGACGGGCAGTTTCGGTCAAATACAGAATGTTCTGTGGGGCGCTTCTTTTGGCTTTTAGTGAACTTGTTGTAGTTTTGACAAATGATACATTTCATTTCTTGAGAAGTGCAGTCACTAGCCGCGTGTTGACCTCCGCAGTTCGAGCATGCTATCGTCCCTCTGCAATCCTTGCTTCTATGGTGAAATTTAAGGCACTTGGTGCACCTTCTTATTTGGAAATAATCCTGAATTCTCACCTTTTGATGTCCGAGGCTGATTTTATTATATAATAGCAATTCTCGAGTCCCTGCGTCAACCTCCAAAACAGCATGTCGACTACTATTCTTTCTTGTAGTGAGGATAATCACAGGTCTTATTTTATCCTTTTGTAAATGAATATCATCATTTTGAGCAGTTATGTAGTCGGTTATATTCTGTAAATTTATTTCTTCCTCAATGTTTCTCACAACAACACGAGGGTTCATTTTATTTATTTTATGGTATGATATTTTTCTTGAGCCTTTTATAGTTTGAGCAATTTCGTTGAGATCTTTCTCCCTGTCGGTCTGTATTATTAATGATCCGTTTTTTGTTTCTACAACCTTTTGAAAACTTATGTGTAAATCTTTTGGATTTACTAAAGACTTAAATTCGTTACAAAGTTCATTCGGTTCTAATGATATTTTAGGTTTAATAATTGCCTTATGGGCTGTTCGATTTTGTGCTTTCATTACAACCCTTTGGGCAACTGCTGAGTAACTAATTTTGTTATTTAAAGAGAGGTTGTCTTTTTTAATAACCTCCCCGATTTCCAAACTAAATGATTGGTCACAAAGATTACCTACATATTTTTCCATCACTTCGATAGCTTTTCCTACCTTCGGTCGCAGGTCTTTTCTCAAGAGATTGTAATCCAAAACCTCCTTTAAAGTCTTGATAGCGTAATTTAAATCCAATACTTCACCGGCCATTTTGCTGGAGACCTGCTTGTGATGAGACTGAGACAGAAGAGGGGGCTGACAGGAAATTTCTTGCAGATTTTAGCGATAACGGCTGCAAACTTCCAACGAAATACCTCTTCATGTATTCCTTCACAGCTGCTCTTACACTCTTCAGAACACCACCGAAATTTGTAAAAGTATTCCTAAATAGGAATTACACGAGTATACAAAAAATCACTTTTATAGGGAGTGTATAACTTAATAGGATTAAAAATGAACACAGACCCGAACTGACGTTCAATACTGCCAAAGTCAGACTCTTATATATTAATATATATATATATATATTAAGATAATATATATATATATTAAGAATTCTAGTTAGTGAATGCGACTATATTAAAAATTAACAGGGATTTTTAAAAGAACGCCTATATAGTCAAATATTTTCCCGAGCATTTAACTATCGAATTTTTGTATTAATACCTAATAGGATGGAATGGACAATAAAAAAATTTTAATGACACTTTCTGTTGAGATAATGAAGTCCTTCAGGTCGCCGACAGAGAGTCGTTGATAGCTGGGACTACCTGCTCTTAAAAGAAAAAAAAAATCCACAGCCACCCTAATCCAAGCTTTATGACAGCAGCTATAAAACGGGATGTCACAGGACACTCACACACACACTCTGGAGGACTTTTAATAAGCGATGGCTTCGTGGAGGTTCGGGAAGAAGAAACAAAAACAGGATAGGAGACAGGGGATGTCTGTCAACTGGGAGGATCGCCTGTCTTGTCTCTCTCCTGATGGCACGCCACTTAGTGGGATATCGTTTTGAATATATCACACCACTGTCGGATGGAATGCCATGAAACAAATATGAGAGTGTGTAGTATAGAGTCCATACGCGTATGAACTTGTCATTTTTATACCACTTTTCAATATCACTGAAATAAGAGACTTTTAAGGAATTGTCTTGCGACCGAAGCCATATAGACAGAGTGTGAAAAATAGAAAATTTTCTTTTTTTTAAGTAAGTCATGTTTTTTGTTGTATAAGAAGCGATAACTGAGGAAATATGTTATTTAACTAACTAACAACTACATCATTATAAGTAAGATAAAGTTTACTTCTAACGAAAATATAATTTGTCATTTTAAAAAAAAAAACATTTAAACAGGATTTATGAGCGACTTTACTAAGCTAAGTTCTGTTTTTGAAAAAAATGATTAATTATTCCAGATTTGATTTTATCACTCTAAGATACCACACATTTAGAACAACTTTATCGTTTAATAAGATTTAAGTCCATATTAATTAAGTTGAGGTGAATTAAAAAAAAAAAATCAGATTACGAGTTTGGCCTACAAAAATATTAAGCCATTCGGAGTGACGTGCATCCCCAACATGTCAAAATAACGAGGGTATATAGGCAAAACAACCCAATATTTCTGTAATTCACCTTTTTTTCTCGATTATGTGATCAAATTATCTTAAGATCCAAGATCCAGTAGAAAACAAATGGGTTTTTGCGAGTTTTTAGTACCTAATTAACTAGACAAAGTTGGCCATTCTCCAGATTAAAAACGCACCAATTACAAGAGTTTTCGTAAATGAAATAATGGTAGGTTACTAATAATGATGTTAATAATTCGACAAAAAGGGGTCTGTACCACGGACTATTTATTGAGGAATCATTCTTCATTACAATATTATTCGCCCATAAAATAAATTATAACCTATACAACAACGATGTGATATGATGTTTTCTTTATCTTTAACTTTCTTGAAGACATACATACCGAATTCTAAAACAAAAGATTACATATCATGGATGATAAATATTCAGGACGCAATCTTTTTTAAAATTTTTATTTTTGCCAACGTTTCAACCCAAACATGTGGGTCATCTTCAGGGCGTGGTTTGAGCACTGAGGTTGTTCATGTACTTATGTACGCAGTACATGAACAACCTCAGTGCTCAAACCACGACCTGAAGATGACCCACATGTTTGTGTTGAAACGTTGGCAAAAATAAAAATTTTAAAAAAGACTGTGTCCTGAATATTTATCATCCATGATATGTAGAACATTCGACTAACTTCCTTCAAGAAAAGATTACATAGATGCTTCCATTGCGTGTAAAAGGGCTGAGATCCCTTGGTCGGTAGATCACTGAGGGAGGTCATATAATGTAAATTGTTGGGCCCCATCTCACAAAAAGTGTCGGGCTAAAGTTCACAAGAAACATCTGGACAGCAAGAAATGTTGTCTCGGAATTTCACGGGATGGTGTGACAGCATCTGTCGGCTTCATTTGTGTCTTCCGTTGGTGCGTACTTACGCATAAACAGCCAATGTGTGCGTCCCTTCCAATCATCCATGTGATGTGTGTGTGTGTGGGTGCTTATTGCTGGGGGAATATTTGTCAACTGTTTAGAAAGAGAAACTTTCTTTTTTTTTTTTTTTTTGTTTTATTAAAGAAATTTACAACTGTAATTAATAATAAATACAACAAGTAAATATGAACAAGTAACATGGCATGTACAACATGAAGAGAAACTACCCATTGGTAGCACTCCAATTATATTTCTATATTAGAAGATCCCGAGGCCATCTTCTTTTCAGACGCCTTGGAGGGTTATCAGGAATAAAAGAGGAAGCAAGGTCGGAAACGAGAGTGTTCGGATGGTTCAGAAGTTTATTATGAAAGGACAGGTATCTGGATTGAGCTAAATCGGAAACATATGGTACATTAAAGCCATTATGGATGATTTTATTTGTGACAAAGTAGGGAGCGTTAAAGTTTTTACGAAGCATTTTGGATTGTAGGGATTGGATACGAGAGGAATTTGATGGTTTAGTAGAGCCCCAAAGCTCGATCCCGTAAGTCCAAATAGGCCTTACTATAGTAATTTAGATGAGTCTTTTGTAAATAGTTGGCAGTTTAGAGCGTTTTTCTAGTATGTGCTGGAGTAGTCGGAAACGTCGGGCGGTTTCTAGTCGTTTCAGTCTGGTATGGGGATTCCAAGTGAGTCGTTTGTCAAGGTGGAGTCCTAGGTATCGGATTTGGTCAACAGGGATAAGTGGGGTATTGTTAAAGGATACTGTAGGATAGGAAGTCATAGGTTTACGACGAAGAAAGAGAAACTAAAATAATAAACGTTAAAGTTGTCAATGTCTAGAATTAATCGAAATAAATAGGGATAATACAATTATATGCTTAATTAAGTATTAATGGATATGATTTCGGTTTTTAGCTCTTAGGAGCACATTTAAATCCGTAAGAAAACAAGGGCTGCATTGTCCGTAGTACAGACTCCTTTTTATCGAATTATTAATAACCGCCTGAAACTTTGTAAATAGTTTCATCTCATCGTAACCTACAACTATTTTATTTACGAAAACTCTTGGAATTGGGGCGTTTTCAATCTGGAGGGGGGCAAACTTTATCTATTTAATTAGGTACTAAAAACTCGTAATTACCCATTTGCTTTCTACTTGGATTGTAAGATAATTTGATCAAAAAATTGGTAAAAAATATGTGGCTAGAAAAAAATTAGACCGTTTGTCCAATATAATCTCGTTATTTTGAAAATTTGGGGGTGTAGGTCACGCCAAACGGCCCAATATTTTTGAAGGTCACCTTTTTTTCTCGATTTTTTTATCATATTATCTTACTATTCAAGTGGAAAGCAAATGGGTATTCGTGAGTTTTTAATTTTTAATCAAATAGACAAAGTTTGCCCCCCTCCAGATTGAAAACGCCCCAATTCCTGGAGTTTTCGTAAATAAAATAGTTGTAGTTTACGATGAGATGAAACTATTTACAAAGTTTCAGCGGATGTTGATAATTCGATAAAAAGGAGTAAGTACAACGGAGTATTGATATTGATTTATGCGGTGCAGACTGTTTATAAAATCATCAACACCCATTAAAACTTCGTTAATGTTTTAATTTTATCGAAACCTATTACTTTTTTATATTATAAAGTTCTTATAAATGGTGCATTTTAAACCTTGAAATCGGTAAACATCACTTTTAATGAGGTACTGAAAATGCATGGTTAATCGTTTGCTTTCCATTTCGAGGAAAAATGTGGCCTACAAAAATATTTGGCCATTTGGCCTATGTAGTGGTAGTGGAGGTAAGACCAATATTTTTTTAGGCTATGTTCTTTAATAGATTTTTTTAATCAAATTATCTTACGATTCATATGGAAACCAAATGAGTGCTCGTGGATTTTTAATAATCTCATTAAATTGACAGATTGAAAAAAACCCATTTTGAGAAGTTTCAAAACTATAAAAGTTGTAAATTACGTTTGAAAAAAAGCCAAACGCGAAGTATTTGACTTATTCTAATACTTTGATTAAAAGGGGCAATTTACTAAAAAAAAAATAAAAAAATTTAAAGATGGATTATATTAGTCATTACTCAATCTATACATACCTCTCCTACGATACCGTACGGGATAGAACGATGCTCATAGGGCCAGCAACCCAATACCTGAAAAAAAAAATCATTGTTAAGAAACACAACTCATTACAACATTTCATAGATTTATTAATAAGTTAGATAGCGGGGTACCTCAGTCGGTAACCACTGACTTCCAATGCTCAAGTTCCGGGACTCGAATCCGTCTGATGACAAGTAATTTACCATCATCCATGGGTAATGAGACTCTCCTGGTGCACAACCAGCGTATATGAAGTGAGTACTCTTAATTATTTAATTAATTAAGTAGAAAAATCTGGCGGTTGAGCGTGAACCTGGTGCGATCACCTCTCTACACAACCCGCCTTGAAACAGAACTTCCTTACAAAGTTCTAAAACCAAGACCCTCTATGGGTTATCTTGGTATATATTTTTTTTTTAATCAATAACAGTTATTGTTCCTCAGTTTCGCTTTGACTTTTGCAGCTCTCTCTTATTGGAAAATATAACTTATCTGTGTGTAGATGTTATTATCGAAATGTGATAGATACTATTTTATTATTATTATCCATATAATACTAATAATTAAATTACAAGAAGGTAACGCTACCTTTACCTAGGACTCGGTTAAATATTAAATATTTTTTACTACTTAAATGTTTTAGCACAGTCTAATTAATAAATTAGACAATATATATTTTTAAAAATATAACTTTTTTAATCAAAATTTTATATTACTTTACATCACGTTTATTATTATAATATTTAGCACTTTTTACTTTTGTTATTTTCATTATCATATTGCTACCTTAGTTTGAAATTTGTCGACTCTTCTCAAATTTAAGCTCGCCAATGAATGTTTTTGGTTACATGTTACAGAATTCATAATTGATTATACAAACATCTGTTACGGAATGTATTTTGAAAATACATTTGGAGAAATCGGCATCAATATGGGGATTATTTTGAAACAATTTTACTTTGCGTTAAAAATTTCATGCTTATAGAAAAGAGAATAAATGTTTCATTTTTCTTAAATCACATTTAATAAATTCATTATTATAACGTTGCATTGTATTGATTTCTAGCTTAGATTTTCTTTATAGTTACATGTTTAAGCAACCGCCAAAACACTAATTTATATTTACTCTTTTATTAAAAAAAAAAAAATCTGATTTTGTTAAACATTTTTTTCTGGTTAAAATTATTGTTCCTATTAATATTTTAAGAGTTATATATGTATTTTGCAATGAATGTAACCATATCAAGTCCCTTTTCATCAAATTATTAACATCCGCCGGATATCTTGTAAATAGCTTCTTCTAATCGTAACCTACAACTATTTATTTACAAAAATTCTAAATATTGGGGCGTTTTAAATATGGAGATCGACATACTTTGTCTATTTAATTAGGTTCTAAAAACTCGTAAATACCCATTTGCTTTCCACTCGAATTGTAAGATAATTTGAGTCCTAAATCGAGAAAAAAGATGGCTTTCAAAAATATTATACCGTTTTGCGTGTGCATCCCATAACACGATACCTTCACATGTTTTCACTTAAACGTCTTAAGGAGCATATATAAATCATTTATTTACTCTAGTTATTTTCTTTTATTCTTATTTTTCTTTTCTTTTATTTGTTTATTATATTATAGCACTAAAATTGGTTACCTATAAAACTCATTTAGCATTTCTTTCCAATTTTATTTAACTATGAGTATGTTGTTTTTTGTACCAATATTATAATATTGTAACCGTTATGTCCATCTGCTTCCCTTAATATACCCTACAAAACTATGTATATACTCATTGTATTACTTAGATTGTAGTTACTGTTTATTATAATAGGCCATCTGGCCAGATTTATAGTTAATTGGTATAAACAATATTGTTATTCTCAAGGGACCTAGTCACAGAATAAAGACGATTTTCTATTTTTCTAATATTTTTGTAGGCCACCTTTTTTCTCGATTATGTTATCAAATTATCTTAAGATCCAAGTGGAAAACAAATACGTATTTACAGTTTTTAGTACCTAATAATATAGACAAAGCTTGTCGATCCCCAGACTAAAACGCCCCCAATATCTAGAATTTTCTTAAATAAATAGTTTTAGGTTACGATGAGATGAAGCTATTCAGGAAGTTTCAGTCGGATGTTAATAATTGAATGAAAATGGGTCTGTACCACGGACTAATCTTCATTCGTGTATATCTCTATTCTTCAGAATCCTTACCTCACTAGAGAGAGCAGGAGGGGGAAGCGTAATTATTTTTTGGATGAACAATACATTATATATTCCGATAGAATATATAATGTATTATATATTTCCGAATAGTAGCTCTAGAAAGATACTTAAGCCCAAAGGTACCTTACCGTTGGCCCGCCACGCTCCAAGTACCGCTTTCCTCTCGGCCATTGTGACCAAGTCGGCGTGGCGTCTCTCCTCCAATTAGTCCGATTACATTATGTACAGGAGCGTTAACCTCTTCCTTTCTTTATGGTATCCTCCCCTTTCCATCTCGGGTTTAGGCAGTCAGTAGGATGAATGGATGTTGTGAAGTGTATGTATACAGAGGATCTAAGTCTCATTCATGCAGAACGCAATCTGTTGCATCAGTCTGGTGATCTATTTTTATTACTATCACATAAAACTATTATTCATACTTAAAACTACTCAAACTATATTTAGCTACTGCCTTTGTAGGGCACTAAATGTACTTATACATGGCCTATTAAATGATATATAAGCCCTTAAATATAACTATTAATACAACTTTATACAACTAGTTGGCTCATTCTCAAGTTATTAAAAACTCTATAAATTTAAATATATTTCAAATACATAATTTTGTAATTATTCATATTTTGTCCACAAAAACACCATTCTTCGTCGTATTTTAGGCGCATTATATCCAATGCTTGTCAATCTTATTTTGGGAATGACTGGTTGTAATTATAAAATCCTAATTTTTTAAAGTTTTTTAAAGGTATGTGAAAAGAAGAAATCGTCTTCCTCTTTTCTACTAAGCGAACCAGTGACCCTATTTTTTTTTTCACTTTTCGTATCTCTAACAAGGCGTCGCGTTAAGATACTACTTTGAATAATAGCTTATTCCAAAGAGGATGAAAGGTTGGAAATTTCCCTCGCTTACAGTATGCAGTTCCGAATTTTAGTTTCGGTGATATGTTAGTCCATATCATCAATAAAACTCGTTATCAGTTGGTTTTCTGGAATATTTTCCCCTTTTCGCCTCTCTAAGACGTTGTTGCGTTAAGATACAATTTTGAATAATAGCTCACTACAAAGTGGTTAATGATGAACATTTCTAACGCTTACAATATGCAAGTCAAATTTTTAGTTTTTGTGACATTTTAATTCATATTTTTAATAAAACTCATTATCAATTGGTTTTTGGCATTATTATTCCCTTTTCGCCTCTTTAACTAATTGTCGCATTAAGATACAATTTGGACTGATAGCTCATTACAAGGAGGATGAAATCGCAAACTACAATTTTTCTTGCTTACAGTACGCAGGTTCGATTTTTTACTTTCTACGAGATATTTTAATCCAAATGCAAAAAACACGTAAAAAATTCACTGGTGTGCTTAATGTATAAAAGAATCAATCTTCATACTGTCATAAATATAGTTCTTAAATATTGTCAAATATATCATCCGTAATTTTTTAGGTAATTATTTTTCTAGTATCTTTTTACTTCTCTTCTATTTTGGAAAATCCTAATATTGCATTGTTACAACTTTTTACTTTAAAGCTATTATTTTTAAATTTTAGTTACTCTTTGAGTGAAATAATCGACTACTATTTCCGCTATGTAGTGTTGCCCAAAATCGGTCTTGGTCTTGCATTTCGCTATTTGGACTTACAGAGTTGAGGTTTGGGGCTCCATAAACAATCGAATTCCTATCGTGTCCAACTCTTACAATCCAAAATCCTTCGTAAAATCCTCAATGCTCCCTACTTTGATACAAATTAAATTATCTATAATGACCATAATGTTCCTTGTGTTTCAGATTTGGCCCAATCCAGATACCTATCCTTCCACATTACATAATAAACTTCAGAATCATTCCAACTATCTCGTTTCTAATCTTGCTTCTTCTTCAATTACTGATAAATCTCCGAGGGGAGTTGTTAATGAGCTTGCAGATACGGTAGCCAAACAAGTACTCGCGCTCCCATACCGAGGTACTCCTATCCTGACCCCTCCAGAAATGAGTTTTCCTCTCAAAAAAGAAATATTGGATAGTTGGCAATATATGTGGAACGAAAGCCTACCTAGCAAATTAAAAGTTTTTAAGAAATCAGTGAAACCATGGACCACACCAAATTGCCCTAATCGTAGAGAGGAGGTCTCTGTGACCAGATTAAGAATAGGACAACTAGATACATTACTAAGCAGCCACCACCAAATCGTCAACACTGCAACAGCCCTCTCACAATTAAGCATATTTTTCAAGAGTACACTTCTTATACATCAGGCCTGAATCGATTATCTCTAAAACGGGACATATCAGCAGTATTAAGCAGTAACGAATCAAATATAAAAACAATGATAAATTTTCTTAAAATCCATAGGCTATTAAATAAAATATAAAAATAAATATAATTTTTATTTTATTGTGCTTTTTTTTAATATTTTAATATGTTTCATTGTTTATATGTTTACTATTCTATCTATCTATTTTTAATTTTTAATTATTCATTTTTTTTTATTTCTCCTATAAAGAACCTGTACCACTACAACTCATGAAGGATCTGGGGTTCAGTACTATTTGGGGAAAGCACTGTTTCTAGGTCAACGGTTGTGCAAGGAGGTGATTTGACCGAGATCACGCTCAACCGCCAGGTTTTCCCGCTTAATCAATTATTTAATTAAGGGTACCCACTTTATAGGGGTCTAAAAAGAAGATGGTCCCGAGACCTCCTAATGTAGACATATTATTAGAGTGATACCAGTGGGTAGTTTCTCAACAAGTGTTTTTATCCATTTGTACAAATTTTCTAGATGTATTTCTTTATTACAATTGTAAATGTCATTAATAAATAAAATAGGAATAAATTGTTGTGTTGATATAAACAGATTATAAGAAAGTTGGGTTTGGCGGAAGATAGGGGACAAGTAGAGCCCGCTGTGGTGAGCGAATAAGCCACAATGGAGCACGTTCCTAACCACTACGACTCCAATTATCTTGTCTGTCATGCTATTTGTCACATAAATGTCACCCTGTTTTTTTTTTTTTTTTTCTTCTCTGATTCTATTCAGGAGTAGCTTTTCTGTTAGCTATAACTACGCTAATGTCGTTTTCAAACAGCAATTTTTCGACGTGATATCCATGGGTAAGCGATAAATGACCATTATTTCATGTCTTAAGACAATAAATGCTGTAAATTTAAAGCGTTGGTGGCTTGTCCATAAGTCATCTCTATATGTAAGTTCTCTACCTTAGAGGAAGGAGATGGGCCGGGGTGGCAGTCATAAAAATATTAAAATAGTGAAAAACTTATTTTATTTCAAGCCAACGTTTCGAACCGACTTTGCAGGTGTTCTTAAGGGCTAGAACTAACAAGATACAAAACGATATAGAAAATTGTGGAAGTTACGAAAATCCTCTTTAAGTCCATTTCTTTTCCGTTTTCTTTCAATCTGTCCTTGAGATCTGTTGGATTATATTTTCATAATTTCCTATATTTTCCATCCTCCTCATTACATTTACTTTTTCCCCATTCACAATAATTGTTACCATTTATTTACTTCAGTTTAGAATCTTATAACTTAGTTTACTTTGTTTATAATAATAATAATAATAAGGCTTAGCGAACCCGAAGGTTCGATGCCGACACCACCAATCGCTTGTTACACACCTCCCTCCACCGTTCGCCGTCCAAACCCAGTTCCTTCAGATCGGCTTTAATGCAATCTTCCCACCTTCGCTTCGGTCTACCCCTCGGACGCTTACCGTTCGGCACAGCAAATATTAACCTTTTAGGAATTCTCTCGTTACTAAGCCCAACAAATTTACAAGCCCATTTGATTCGCCGCGATGAAATTACCTCAATGATATTACCTAGATACAGCTCACGCAATTCGGCGTTGTGTAACCGTCTGAACTCTCCGGTTAACTCATCCTTCTTCGGTCCGAATATTCTACGCAATACTTTATTTTCAAAAACCTTAAGACGCTGCTCATCCCTTAATGTAAGCGGCCAAGTTTCGCATCCATAAAGAACTGTAGGCAAGATAATTGTTTTATAGATTCTAATTTTTAAGTTCCGGGACAAGAGGCGCGAACTAAGTAGTTTTGTCACAGAAAAATAACAAGCATTTCCCGCCTTCAGTCTAACCTTAATCTCCTCTTCAATTTCGTTCTTTCTAGTTATCGTAGAACCTAGATACCTAAATTTATCTACCTGTTCAAACATATTACCATCTATATCGATATCACCAGTAGTATCGCCATTTTTGCAGCTAACCATATATTTTGTTTTATCCATGTTTATTTCGAGTCCTAGTTCTTTACCGGCTTTCATTAACGTTGTCGTATTTAGTTTCATAGTTTCAACGTCTTCGCTTAACAGTACCAGATCATCAGCATAGCCCAGCACGGATGTTGTCCCGCCCAGATCCAACCCTTTCTCGGTTCGCATTACCTCCCTAATGGCATGTTCTAATGCCAAATTGAACAGTACAGGCGAAAGAGAATCCCCTTGTTTTAAGCCCGAACGAACCTCAAATTTTTCGGACAAATTATTACCGATTCTAACTTTATTGAGTGTCTCCGTCAAGCACATCCTTACTAGATTTACTAGTTTTTTTGGAATCCCCTGCTCGATTAGAATATTATACAGTTTCTGGCGGTCAATAGAATCGTAAGCCTTTTTAAAATCTATATACAGCTGGTGAACAATACCGTTATACTCCAATTTTTTCTCTAATATTTGCCGTAAAGAAAATATTTGATCAATAGTCGAACGATTCCGTCTAAATCCGCATTGGTATTCTCCGATAATTTCCTCGGCGTATTCCGTGATTCAACTGGTTAAGATTAAAGTGAATATTTTATAACATACCGGAAGGAGTGAAATTCCTCGATAGTTATTACAATCCGTCCTCGGACCCTTTTTGTGAATCGGAATAAGAATAGATTCTTTCCATTCTTTAGGTAATTTCTCGTTCACCCAGATCTTTTTAACTAACCGATGTATTTTAGAAACTCCAGCTTCCCCGCATGCCTTAATTAGTTCAGTAGGAATATTATCGGTTCCCGCTGCTTTATATGATTTTAATTTTCCGATAGCTACTTCAACTTCCTCTTTACTTGGTCCTTCTATTAACGGTTCAGCACTCTGGTACTCAGAAGGAGGACACAGATCATAATTTCCCGTATTTAAAATATTGTCAAAGTGGTCCTTAAACTTATTCAATATGTCAACCGGATCGGTCAGAATATTGTTATTATCATCCCTAATTCCAGACGTTACGGGCCCTACATATTTACTGATCTGTTTATACCTTGTAATGTCTCTTACTTATTTTCGATTCTATTAGTTTCTATTTCAATTATTTTATTTTTAAGATACTCCCTTTTTTTATTTTTGAGCAATTTTGTCGTTTCGTTCTTTGAGATTCGGAAGTATTCCAGATTGTCTTCGCTAGGATTATTTAGAGCTTTTAATTTAGCGGCTTTTCTTTTTTCGCACATGTTTAAGCAATCTTCATCAAACCACGGTTTGTTATTCTTATTTTCCTTTTTTCCTAGACACGAGTTACCGACCACGAGTTACTTTGTTTATATCGTTTATTATTTTTAATATTTCTATGTACTTTCAATTCACAATGATAATAATTTTAATAAGTTTATCCACATTGTTTATAATTTTTATCTAAATATTATGTAACTTTCACAATTTTTTATATCATTTTAAAAAGAAAATTTATAATATCGAGAAAAAACTTTTTATTTCACCCTTATAAATTTATTCCATGCTTTAATTCATTTAAATTTCCCGACGACGTTTCGGGCAATTTTGCCCATTTTCAAGCCGAATATTAAACTATAATGTAACAACAAAATAATTATAAATATATATGTAAAAAAATAACAGCACATAAAATAACAATAAACGAAATACTGTTACACAATACTGTATTAACTATTGTTCGTTTTCCATAACCTTTTTTTTGGATGGGAAATTTAGATTTTTAGAATCCTCAATGGGTGATAAATATACAGGACTCAGTCATTTAAAAAAAAATTAATTTTTAATATTTGTTATAAAATTACTGCGTCCTGAATATTCATCATCCATGATATGTAGAACAGTTGACTAGCTTCCTTCAATAAATCTTAGAATCCTTAATATTCATAATAATTTGTGCAGTTGGTGAAATTATTTCAATGAAGGAACGTTACATATTGAAGGGAAAATAAAAACGCTGCAAATTATAACACAATGGTGTATTATTTTCAATTATAAATCAAAAGTAACATTATCTTCCTTTTAACATAAGAAAAAATAAATAAAATATGATTCCTAATATTGCTCTAAATAATTTTTTATTTCTTTTTCATTTAATTTACAAAATTTTCAAGGGTATATATTAATAATAAAATTTCTTATATCGAGGAAAACGCTTTATTCTACCCTTAAACATTTATTCCATGCTTTACTTCATTTAAATTTCCCGACGGCGTTTCGGAAAATTTTGCCTATTTTCAAATCGAATATTTAACTATAATGTAATAGCACAATAATTATAAATATCTGTGTAAAAAACATAACAGCACATAAAATAATAATAAACGAAAATTCCAAAATATCAAATCAATGAATGATATTTCTACTTACATCATTACTACGTAATCCATATAATTATACTTTTTAATATAATTATTGTATCAATTTCTCTCCTCAAATTATAAAATTCATAAATTATTTATGAAAAGTCAATTCTAAAACAACTGAAAAGAAACATTCAATAGATCACAAATAAAAATATATCCTTTTATATCTTATTCGTTCAAGCCCCTTTTTTTTTTTTGTTCTTCCCTACCTCGCCTTTTAAGCTATACGGGATTTTTCTGGGCCGGAGGGTGAGGGCGGGGAATTTAAAATCCCCTCCAGCACCGGAATGCGAACTCATACTTTTTAAATCTTCTCAAATCTCTTATCAAATCTTTTCCGGTTGCCAGGCAACTCGCGGTGCAGTGCACAAGTCTTTAGCCCATTCGGCCACCCCGCCCCCATTCGTTCAAGCCCCGAAGAAGAACTGCTAAGTAGGCTCGAAACGTTGGCTTGGAATGAAATACCTTTTTCATTATTTTAGCCTTTTTAAGACTGCCACCCCGGACCATCTTCTTCCTCTAAAATATAAAACAGTCAACCATCAAGTATTCAATAAGGTCTTTACCTATCTTCACCTGACCGCCATTTTGTATTCAGCGGTTATATGCTACAATATTATATTGTAGGGTATTTTTCTCATCAGGCCTGTGGTCATGGTCAATTTACAAGGACTAGTGTTGCCCAAATGCGAGACAGAGAAGAGTCTTGGTCTTGCAAACTCATTCTTGGTCTAGGTCTTGGTCTTGCGCAAGACTCTAGCAACAGCCTTGCATTTACTTTAGCTTAGCACTAGAGTAAGCTTACTACTAGAGAGATATTACTGTATTTTCTTAGATATGAGAAATCTATCTAAGTCTGAATGAAAAATTTGAAGAGTTAAATGCAAAAGTATATTCGTTATACCAATTATTAACATATACTAATTAAGATTGTCAAGTATCCGTAACTATTTTGCCTCAATTTTTATTTAAAAAATCGATATTTTCTTACCAGTCTTGGTCTTGCAACAGATAAGCACTTTTTAAGACCAAGACCGATTATGGACAACATTAATAAGGACAAACCACAATATGAAATAAGTTACCTTTTTTACCACGGCCTCCTTGACTAGTATGCCCAAATAGATTTCTGGATTGTCTTGTATATCAGTAATTTTCAGTAAAACGCTGAGGTTTTCTGTTCAGTAGTCTATATATCTGGCCATATCTGATTAGAATTATAGATTTTTTAAATATTTTTGGTGAAAAATGTTTATATATGTATCAGCTTAATGTGGCTGCTCACTTTCTGCCAAATAGAAAGTGTTTACCTCCCCCGCTTAGCGGCCGCAAGACACACCCGAGTCTGTTCCTCCTAAACATAGGCATTGTCGGAATTAATCAGACCGGTGGCCGTACTGACCCTAACACGGGACAGGGCCGACTAATTGGACATAACCATCTTAGCTGTTGGTCATTGCTCCCCGGGGGGTGCTCTTGCACTAACTGGCCTGCCGCGGCTCTTAGGATATATATGGTCTGTAGGTGACATAACTCAGCAGGGAACCGAATCCTCTGCAACAAGTCAACCGTTGTAGCTGTAATTAAACCAAGGCTTTACCTAGTTTTTTATAACTTAATTATATCAAACCAAGGAAAAAAAAAACACTGCAAATTATTTAACAGAGGTTTATTATTTCCAAATAATTATACATCTAATTTAAACATTACCTTCCTAGTCACAACGAAATAGAAATAAAAGGTGATTCCAATTATTGGACTAAGCTTTTTTTTTTATCATTAGTAATATGCTAAAAAAATTAGCGTTACTTTGGTAACATATTCAAAATCCAAAACAAAGGATATAACCTTTGCATTATAACATATAAAACGTCTAGAGACCATACCTTTGCTCCCAATAGTCCGATTTTAATGATTTTTTTGGGGGGCATTCCGTAAAAATTTAAATAACCATATCTACAAAAAAGTGTATAATTTTTGAATTATTTGGAATCTAATTTTACCACCCCTCGTCCTTTTTTCCAGCTTCTTTTCGTTAAAGTAACTTACATAGATAAATTTAAAGGGCGTCGAGAAGAAGACTTAAGCGAAATTTCATTGAAATCGGTACATTCCTTCAGGCACTACAGTCTATAGCAACGCAGGTTTTTCGGTCGCCATCTTAAAAGGAAAAGGCGGATAGAAATGTCGATGAAGGAGAATCATTCTCAGGTATCCTCTAATTTTAAATCCATATTTGAAAAAAAGCGGTACAGTAGTTTCGGAGAAAATGCGCGGACGGCGGACGGACAAATTTATTTTTTTTCTGAATTCTACGTATCCTGAATACGTTTTATACATGCCTCTCATCATTATGTTAAACACTTTTTATTTTTTCATATCTAATGGTAAATTTTTTAATTGTTTGGACGGTTAAAATGATTCATTGTTGAAAGTAATTAACCCAAAAATATTCAAAAACCTTGATATCTTTACTTATAATGTTCTTATTTCGATGTAAAGTTTTGGTTTTTTAGGAAATTCAAATACCTTTGAAACATCTGATTGTAAGACCTACAATAAAGTGTATAGTTATTTACTTTATGACTTATTCGAAAATATAATTTTGCCACCACCCGTAATATCTTTTTGTTGAAGCACGTTATTTACATACATTTAAAAAGCGTTCAGGAGAAGACTTTAGCCAAGTTTCACTGAAGTTGGTACATTCGTCTAGGTACTACAATCTCTACCAACACAGGTTTTTCGCCCGTCATCTTGGAAGGAAAAGGCGGATAGTAATGTCGAGGTAGAAGGATCATTCTCGGTTTACCTCTGATTTTGATTCCGGACAATTTTTTTTTTAATTCAATTTTCGAATTCTACAAATTGTGAAACGTTTAATCTCATATTTGAGAAAGAAGAGTTACAATTTTGAATTTTTTTTGACGATTATAATGGTTCTATATTAAAAATGCATTCACAGATGTAGTGTTCAGCAATAAAGATGTACCAAATATACAATCTTTCCAATCAAAAGTTTTAAGACACGTAACAGCATCTTCTTGGTGCATACCAAAAAGACTTTACATACCGACTTGCGACAACCAACGATAGACGAACATAAAGCTACTCTTTACTCCCGATTTGAAACTATACGGACACTGCAAAAGAATTATAAATTAAATGGCTCATCAAAAGCCGTCTGAAAAGAGCCTGAATGAGAGATCTCCTTGCCTACGGAGCTAATACAAATCAGGAAGAGGTGCTGCTGGATACTTTTCTTCCTCATGCCTATAATGCCATTTTCCAGGTTCAGTATAGCACATTGAATAATTAGCACATCCAGTCATTCAATGATTATAGAAAGGAACTGATTGGTGGGAGCTCAATTTTTGACATTAGGACATTGTTTTGGACAAGGAGGTCACCAACCCAGATGTTTAGGGAAGAAAAGGAGGGAGGCGCATAGTAGGTGACTTTTCTCGCGTTTTCACTTATATGAGAAGAACTATCTTCAACTCTAAAAAAGTTAGATCAATTATAACTTTATGTGTCAATTCCGAGAGTTTGCAGGAAATTTTTTCTTTTTTTTAATATTTGTTATTATTATATTGGTCTAACTCTCTATGCATCTAAATCTCTATGTATATATATATATATATATATATATATATATATTATATATATATATATATATATATATATATATATATATATATATATACATATACATACATACAATAATGTATATTATAAAAAATATTTTCTGCATAATTGACGGAATATAGTTATAATTGATCTAACCGTTTGAGATGAACCAGTAAAATAATATATATTCTTGAAGAAAATTTAATTATTAAAAACTTTCTTCCTCTTGGCTTAATGAATTAATCTTGAAATGGAGCTATCAAGAATTATCTATTAAAAAAACATGAGATAAACACATTAGCGATGTTTGAGGGCGGATATCTCGAAAAATAAGCGAGACAGTAAAAAAAAAATTATATAACCAATCATATTGAAATGTTTATTAGCTTTAATTTTGTGTAGAACATCTTTTTAATTCAATAGATTGTTTTCCTGATATAACCGAAAAAACCCAAAACAGTAATAAACCAGAAGCATTTTTTTTTTTTTTTCAAAATTATGCTTAGTTGAGGAAGGATATCTCGGAAACTTAGTGGAAAAAGGAGTTAGTGGGAAAAGGTATATAATCAATCATATTGAAAATTTTATGAGATTTAATTTTGGGTTGAACGTCTTTGTCAATGCTATGTATAGTTTTCCTGATATAAGCGAAAATCCGAAAAAAGTCACATTCTAGGCATCTTAATATGTTTACCCAAACATATTCCAAACAATGTCCCAAAGTCAAAAAGTGTGTCTCTGCCATTTCCTTTGCCATACCCCCTTTTCGAGCATTCATTGACTGGACTAATCTGCTTATTGTCAAATACATAACCGGTACGGATTAAGATATGAATTAAGTCACACTTACCCTTCGTCGCAAACATCCTGTCCCACCAATTATTTCTATTTTCTTTACCAATCAATCTCTGATTCTTATTTAATACTCTGATAATACACACGACTGTATCTCGACATACAGAGATATGTACAGACAGAACCGCAGATGCTGGCTAAGAAACAATCAGCATGAGCAGACTCGAACCTGGATAGCCGCGGGGCCTCACGACCGGCTCACACGCACGCCGCTGACCTCCCAGGCGAGCACCTCTGTCAGCCTCGGAGGGTCACATAACATGTCTATTCCAGATATTTCACAGCGCGCCCCTCTGGGTATTTCAGAATATACAGGACGACCTGGCCGGAGTGTATTGTATCGTAGTATCATTAGACCAGCAAGTTGCTGGCAGCAACACTCCTTGCCATTTCGAAGTAGAAAAAAAAAATCATTCGCATACTTCAGTACAGAAGGGTCTCGATAATCTGAACAAGAAAAAAAAGCTAAGGTATGTGCTTTAGACCACCTGATAGAAGTGAAAACATTAGGACGGCGAGATTGATAATATGAATTATAAATTATAAAAAATAAATCATTAAAAAGAGGATGGAATGCTGAACTATTCCCTCTCTTACAGAATGCAGGTCCAATTTTTAGTTTCTGAGATATTTTAATCCATATCTTCTATAAAACTGGTTATCATTTGGTTTTCGACAATATTTGTTTTTTTTTCTTCTCTCTAAAACGGCGTCGCGTAAAGATACAATATTGAATAATAGCCAATTACAAAGAGGATGAAATGCTGAACTATTATCTCGCTCACAGTCTGTAAGTCCAATTTTTAGTTTCTGAGGTATTTTTAATCCATATCTTCAATAAAACTCGTTATCATTTTGGTTTTCGACATTATTTTTCTCCTTTCGCTTCCCTTACATGGTGTCGTGTTAAAATACAATTTCGAATACCATTACAAAGAGGATGAAATGATGCACCATTCGCTCGCTTACAGTCTGCAGGTCCAATTTTTAGTAATTTTGTTTGATTAGTTTTGTATAGCCAGTTTTGAGATATTTTAGTCTTTAATAAGATCATCCCAACCCTCGAGTTGCAAACCTTGCTTCCTTCAATTCCTAATAATCCTCAGAGGCGTCTGAAAAGAAGATGGTCCCGTGATCTCCTAATGTAGACATATTATTAGAGTGCTACCATTGGGTGGTTACTCAGCAAGTGTTTTCACGTCATTATATCCATATGTTCAAATTTGCTAAATGTATTTCTTTAATACAGTTGTAAATATCATTAAGAAATAAAACAAATTTGAAATAAAAATTTTCAAATACCTTTTTTATATTAATTCTTATTTCATTGGCAACTTTCTTCAGATTCTTATTTTTCCTTAAAGATAAGTCATAGAAACGTCATAAAAGCATTGAATCACTTACTTTGTATGCGTGAATGGATACAACGTTGACTACCGAAGACTGATAGTTTTAATTAATTTGCTAAATATATTTTCATAACCCTATTTTTTCATTTTAAATTTAACCTTTGATAATCAGGACAGACCAAGCAGTCTATGTGTCGCCCAAATTATCAAGCAAGCATACCAAGCAGTTTTCAAATTAAGCGTACTACTATAACATGCTATTGGATACATACTATTGAAAATAGTAAATTACAGCAGTTGATAATACCAGAGGAGAGAACTCATGATATTGCGAGTCGTGAAGGCAAGATGAGCTGCGAGATCTGTCGCGAATGTTCCGTGCTTCTTGAGTGACGGCGAACTGTCCTGGCTAAATTACAGCCAACAAGTAATTTAAACTATCGATCCATCTCTCGTAGTCGTCGCGATTCGTTATAATCTCTCTCTCTCTCTCTCTCTCTCTCTCTCTCTCTCTCTCTCTCTCTCTCTCTCTCTCTCTCTCTCTCTCTCTCTCTCTCTCTCTCTCTCTCTCTCTCTCTCTCTCTCTCTCTCTCTCTCTCTCTCTCTCCCTCTCTCTCTCTCTCTCTCTCTCTCTCTCTCTCTCTCTCTCTCTCTCTCTCTCTCTCTCTCTCTCTCTCTCTCTCTCTCTCTCTCTCTCTCTCTCTCTCTCTCTCTCTCTCTCTCTCTCTCTCTCTCTCTCTCTCTCTCTCTCTCTCTCTCTCTCTCTCTCTCTCTCTCTCCTCTCTCTCTCTCTCTCTCTCTCTCTCTCTCTCTCTCTCTCTCTCTCTCTCTCTCTCTCTCTCTCTCTCTCTCTCTCTCTCTCTCTATTTTTCTTTCTTCTTTCTTCTTTTATCATATTTTATTTTTTATTTATACTACTAACCCTTATAATAACTTTATTTTATAAAAATTTTACTATCATTAAAATTGTAAAAAGGGTCATAAATAAAGAACTTTGTATATTGTATAATGTAGTGAAAACGTTAAATCTAAAATGACATTATTTTTTTTGTAATAAAGTGCCCTATGCCCTCTGATAGTCCGTGGTACAGAGCTTTTTTTTTAATCGAATTATTATCTTCGCCTGAAACTTCATAAATAGCTTCATCTCATCGTAATGTTCAAATATTTTATTTATGAAAATTCTCGGAATTGGGGCGTTTTCAATTTTAAGGTCGGGAAACTTTTTATATTTAATTAGGGTCCTGAAAACATCTGCTTTACACTTGGATCGTAGGGTAATTTGGTAACAAAATCGATAAAAACGGCGGCTTACCGAAATCTGGGGGTGTAGGTCACGCCAAACGGCCCAATATTTTTGTAGGCCACCTTTTTTTCTCGATTTCTTGCTCAAATTATGCTACAATTCAAGAGGAAAATAAATGGGTATTTACCAGTTTTTAGTACCTAATTAAATATACAATGCTTGCCGATCTCCAAATTGAAAACGCCCCAATTTAAAGAATTTTCGTAAGCAAAATATCTTTACGATAAGATGAAGCTATTTTTGAAGTTTCAGGCGGGTGTTAATAATTTGATAAAGGATTCTCTCTCACTCTCTTTTTTTTCTCTCTCTATCTGTACTTTTCTCCTATTTCTTCCTCTTTCTATATCTTTTCTAAGGTGTGTTAAAAAAGTAACGGGTATTTGCACACATTTTTATTTATTCATCTACCCTTCCAAGTCGTTCACATATAATAATATAATATGATATAGATATAATAAACATAAGTAAGCGCTTCTTCTAATACCACAAACAGTTCTCGTACTTTATTTATACCTTTATTCACAGTTCTAGATTCCAAAATTGCAATCATCTACGCAGGAATCAACTTAATGTCTGTACAAATCCTATAACTTTTCCACTAGAAATATTACTAAAACGACGCTATTCAAAAATGTTGAAATTGGATTTATTCATTCTGTCAACTGAAAAACTAAAATGTTGATTGACCAGTTTCTGTAAGCAGTTCTTTATTGGTCTTTCTCCAATAAACGTTAGTGATCTGATCCCAGATATTTATTTTATTTATTAGTTACAAATTATTCCTGGCTCACAATAAATTTGCCATCTACTTCGGTATTCAGCAAATATGATATCAAAGAGAATAAAGGATAGCACAAAAAAAAATAAGAAAAAAAGAATAGCAATAACAAAACAAAAAGAAAAAAAAGAACAATAGTAAAATAACACAGGATGATAATTTGGTTACAAAATCGATAAAAAATGTGGCTTACAAAAATCTTGGACCTTATGGGCTATATAACCTCTTTATATTGGAAATGTGGGAGTGTATGTCATGCCAAACGGCCCAATATTTTTGTAGGCCACCTTTTTTCTCGATTTCTTGCTCAAATTATGCTACAATTCAAGAGGAAAATGAATGGGTATTTACCAGTTTTTAGTACCTAATTAAAGATACAATGCTTGCCGATCTCCAAATTGAAAACGCCCGAATTTGGAGAATTTTCGTAAGCAAAACATCTTTACGATAAGATGAAGCTATTTTTGAAGTTTCAGGCGGGTGTTAATAATTTGATAAAGGATTATCTCTCACTCTCTTTTTTTTCTCTCTCTATCTGTCCTTTTCTCCAATTTCTTCCTCTTTCTATATCTTTTCTAAGGTGTGTTAAAAAAGTAAAGGATATTTGGACACATTTTTATTTATTCATCTAAGTCGTACCCTTCCAAGTCGTTCACATATAATAATATAATATAGATATAATAAACGCTTCTCCTAATACCACAAAGAGTTCTGGTACCTTATTTATACCATTATTCACAGTTCTACATTCCAAAATTGCAATCATCTACGCAGGAATCAACTTACTGTCTGTACAAATCCTATAACTTTCCAACTAGAAATATTACTAAAACGACGCTATTCAAAAATGTTGAAATTCGATTTATTCATTCTGTCAACTGATGTTGATTGACCAGTTTCTGTAAGCAGTTCTTTATTGGCCTTTCTCCAATATACGTTAGTGATCTGATCCCAGATATTTATTTTATTTATTAGTCACAAATTATTCCTGGCTCACAATAAATTTGCCATCTACTTAGGTATTCAGTAAATATGATATCAAGGAGGATAAATGATAGCATAAAAAAAAAGAATAGCAATAACAAAACAAAAAGAAAAAAAAGAACAGTAGTAAAATAAAACATACATAATAACACACACAAAAAAAAGATAATGCAGCAAGTAGCTCAATGATATAAGTCTCTTGGCCAGCGCTTCAGGAGTCTTTTGGACAGATTATATGGATTTGTGGCAGTCGATAGATCCTGAGTAAGTGGATTTGAATTTAGAGTCAGTCTGTCATGAAAATTATTAAAGCGGTCAGTGGCAGTTGCCGTGATAAAAGGAGTGTTAAGATCAGTGTGTAACGTAAGGTTCGAAACTTTAAAGGGTGCGTCTACAATTTTCCGAAGGACTTTTTACTGAAATAACTGGATGATTTTTATATTTGATTTCTTTGGTTCTTCCTATAATACGATTCCATATGTCCAAAGTAGTTTAATGAGGTCTTTGTAAATAGTTAGTTTATTAGTGACAGATAATTTAGAACGTCTGTCAAGTAGCCTGGAAAGAAGTCCGTATCGCTGATTAAGTTCTTTTGTTTTTTGTTTTATGTGGTATGTCCATGTCAGTCGTTTGTCCAAGTGGAGACTCAAATATCGCACAGTTTTTGAAGGTGGTAGAGCGATATAATTAAAGAACACTGGAGGACAAGATGGATCCATTTATTATGGGGAGTATTTTTCTCTGAAATATTTCAATCCCTCCTACTTTTTTATGGTAATATTGCCGGTAATTAATCCTCTCAATCTGAGAAATCTTGTATACCTTTGAGACAGAAATCTATCTCCTAACATGTTGAACTTAGCAGTTGACGAAGTGGTCGGAGTAGGAGAATGGAACTGAAAGATGTCTGTAAATAAAGGGTTTTACTGCCTTCCCCTCCTCTGCCGTAATCCCCCGACCGCCATAAATGTCGCAGTAAATTATTGCACCGCGAACGATAATAGCGATGGGACATTGACTACTACCTATCACGGGCTCTTGTCCCAACCTCTATCTCCTTCCTACCTTCCCTAAGCATTCCATTAAATCTGAAATGTCTTATTACTATACCTTTAAAATTTAACAACATTCCGTTTAAGCCTAGGCATCTATGATGTCTCGTTATTATGGTATGGATAAAAGAACACAAGTTCAACACTTAAGTTCAAGAATATAGGATGAATTGCTGTTATCAAAGAACTAGTGTTGCCCAAATGCGAGACCAAGACGAGTCTTGGTCTTGCAAACTCAGTCTTGGTCATGGTGTTGGTCTTGCGCTAGACTCTCGTAACAGTCTTGCAGTTACTTATTAGCTTACTATTATAGAGATATCACTGTAATTTTTTAGATAGGAGAAATCTAACTAAAACCAAATGAAAAATTAGAAAGTTAAATAAAAAATTATATTGGTTATATCAATTATTAACATATAGTAACTAAGATTTTCAAGTATTAGTAACAATTTTGCCTTAATTTTTATTCAAAAAATAAATTTTTTCACCAGTCAGTCTGTCATGAAAATTATTAAAGCGGCCAGTGGCAGTTGCCGCGATGAATGGAGTGTTAAGGTCAGTGTGTAACTTACGATTTGAAACATAAAAGGGTGCGTCTATAATTTTCCGAAGGATTTTTTACTGGAATGACTGGATGATTTTTATATTTGATTTCTTTGGTTCTCCCTATAATACGATTCCATATGTCCAAAGTGGTTTTAACGTGGACTTTGTAAATAGTTAATTTATTAGTCACAGATAATTTCGAACGTCTGTCACGTAGCCTGGAAAGAAGGTTATATCGATTATTAACAAGTAGTAACTAAGATTTTCAAGTATTAGTAACAATTTTGCCTTAATTTTTATTCAAAAAATCAATTTTTTTTCCAGTCCTGGTCTTGATCTTGCAACAGTTAGGCGGCCTTGGTCTTGATCTTGTACTTTGCAAGACCAAGACAGATTTTGCGCCACACTAGAAAACACCAATGAGCTATTGTCATCAGAAATAAGGAAATAACCAGTCTTGCTTGGAATACTAGAGAAATAAGATTTTATCCAGCTTCAACTTAGAAAATTATCTAGAAGTCATGAAATATAAATAGATAGAAAATAAAATATATTCTGAGACAGGGTCGCTTAATAATAATAATTTTGAACAGAAAAAAATATCTAGCCAAAAACTAAATTAATAAAAAATAAATACTTATTTTTTGCTGAAAAGCTGAATAATATTCTTTATTTTCAGCAATGAAAACTTCCAGGTATACAAACAATTGGTTTATTTGTTGATTTGGATGTCAATTTGACAGAAAAATTATTCCCATCTTCAAAACTTAAATTTCATACTTTCTTAGCGATTTATGACTAGAAAAGAGGTAATTAAAAAAAAATGCATGTTACAAAAGATTGTATGATATTCATTAAATAACAATAATAAAAGAGTAAATAATTAGATCCACAGGTTAAGGTTATCCCCCCCTCCTCTCCCCAGCAGACACCCAATCAGTAGTCCTAGGAATGTTGATGTTCCAGATAATATATTTTTACTATATTTATAACACATAAATTTTAAATTATGACAAAGCAGCACATCTTCTGCACATCTTATCTTTTTTTTTTTAATGAATTTCTTTTTTTTTTTTTTTTTTTTTTATTAATGATATTTACAACTGTATTACAAGTAAAAATACATTCAGTAAATGTGAACAAAGGAATAAATTAGCATGAAATCACATGTTGAGAAACTACCCATTGGTAGCACTCTGAAAATGTATTTACAAAAGGAGATCTCGAGACCATCTTCTTTTCAGACGCCTCTGAGGATTGTCAGGGATCGAAGAAGAAGCAAGGTTAGAAACGAGAGGGTTTGGATGGCTCTGAAATTTGTTATGGAAGGATAGGTATCTGGATTGGGCCAGGTCAGAAACATAAGGAACATTAAGGTCGTTATGGATGATTTTGTTTGTGACAAAGTAAGGAGCAGTGAGGATTTTACGAAGGATTTTGGATTGTAAGGATTGCATACGAGAGGAATTCGATGGCTTAGTGGAGCTCCAGAGCTCAACTCCGTAAGTCCAAATAGGTCTGATTGTAGTCATGTATATGAGTCTTTTGTAATTGACTGGGAAGTTAGAGCGTTTGTCTAGTAAGTGCTGGAGTTGTCGGAAACGTCGAGCTGTTTCTTGTCGTTTCAGTCTGGTATGGGGGTTCCAAGCTAGACGTTTGTCTAAGTGGAGTCCAAGGTATCGAATTTGTTCAACAGGGATAAGTGGGGTATTATTAAAGGATACTGTAGGACAAGAGGACATAGCTTTACGATAATGAAATTTACAACTGTATTATGTGGAAAATACAACTAGTAATTGTGACATTGGTAACATGACATGTATAACATGAAGAGAAACTACCCATTGGTAGAACTTAAATTAAAGTTCTATATTAGAAGGTCCCGAGGCCATCTTCTTTTCAGACGCCTCGGAGGGTAATCAGGGATCGAGGAGGAAGCAAGGTTTGAAGCGAGAGGGTTCGGAAGGTTCTGCAGTTTGTTATGGAAGGATAGGTATCTGGATTGGGCCAAATCGGAAACATATGGAACATATTAAGGTCTTTATGGATGATTTTCTTTGTGACAAAGTAAGGAGAGTTGAGGATTTTACGAAGGATTTTGGGTTGTAAGGATTGGATACCAGAGGAATTCGATGGTTTAGTGGAGCCCCATAGCTCAACCCCGTAAGTCCAAATAGGTCATATTATTGTCATATATATATATGAGTCATTTGAAATTGATTGAAAGCTTAGAGCGTTTGTCTAGTAAGTGCTACAGTCGATATCATATCTTAACATTTTATTTAACAACACAACTTTGACATGTATTGTAACATGCATTCTTGTTTTTAATTATCTCTTTTCTAGCCATAAATCGCTATGAAATTATGGAATTTAAGTTTTGAAGATGGGAATAATTTTCCCGATACGTCAACTTGACATGTAAATCAACAAACCAATTGTTTGTATACCTAGAAGTTGTCATTGCCGAATATAAAGAAAAAAATGAAACAATATATACAATATATTTAGTTACAATATATAAAGTAAAAACATTTTGAGGATAAACATAATTGAAATGAAAATGATAAAACAGAAATCAGCATAAAAAAACTTAATTAGTTGATTATTATTATTAAACTTAAACAACCATTTACTTCAATAAAATTCGATTCATAAATTTTATTTCATGATTGTACAGAGTCCGTTTGGGATGTGAGAAAGAATGGTAAAGAACTGTATTTGAATGACTAAGAAGAGTCATGACGGATATGAGATGGTAGTGAATTCCAGAAGGTAGTGGAATGGGTATGAAAGGAACGTTCGAAGGTTTTAGTTGATTTTTAGCGAAGAGTTTTAGCATACATTTTTTTTTTTAATAATTGTAAGCAGGGCTTTTAAAAATAAATTACAAGAACCTGATGACTACTATAGATCCTTTGGGCAATGCAACCACTTCATCACTTGTTCGCAAACTGAAATATATGACACTTCTGTTGTCTATTGCATTTTATTACCCTAAGCCTTAGCGAAGTAATCTTGATATGCTTTCCAAATTTTCAAAATTCCAACAATATACTTCCAAATAATCCTAATCTATCGACTCGATTTTGCATATAAGACCTGCAAGCCTATATTCCGACCGTGAATGCACTCTGTGATATTGAGATCTTGGCTCTCTCTCAATAGGAGATGAACCTTCAATGTTCACATCGTTGGGGTTGAAATGACCACTTCAGAACTGTCAGTATTCTACCGCCATGTCTGTTCCCGATATCTCCTGATACTGATTTGATGAGAATCCCTTTAACAGGATTCGGTTCTGTCTCGTGGGAACGTATCTACCGAAGTATATATTCCTATTATCGGTGTTTTATCATTAGAAATTAAATCAATTCCTAACCAATTGTATTAAAATATGTATTGGTATTTATCGTTACTTTACCAGAGGTTGATTAAGAACAGTAGGGGTCATAAGCAGTTAAAAGTTAAAAAAAAAAAAAACAGAAATTTATAACAAAAGAGCTTTAAAAAAACAACTAAGATGTGTGCTTTAGACCACACATAGAAGTAAATACATTAAGAAGGCGAGATTAATCATAAAAAATATAAATTATAAATAATAGGTTATTATAATGAGGATGAAATGCTGAACATTTTCTCGATTACGATATGCAGGTCCGATTTTTAGTTTATATAATATAATATATAAATATATAATATATAATATATATAATATAATCAGTACATTATATACCAAATTAAAAATCAAAAAAATATTTATATAATAATAACTTATAACATAGTTAGGTATTAATGATTTAATTATTTATATATATATTAAAACAGAACATTTTTTTTTAATATGAATATTTTGTTGGTAATGTTATCTAAGTACATTTTTTAAAATAAATAAATCATAAAAAACCAAATGTTTCTGTTATAATTTTAAACTATATATTTAGCGTTTATTGGTAAATAACTTTGAATATTTAATAATATACATATTAATAAAATACCTGTTGATATAAATAAACTGACCATCGTTTTAAACCGCATCTACTTGAATATTTGAAAGATTTCACTGGCTGTGTCTAGTTCAGATTTGGCGCTAAAGCTCGGCCAATCAGATTGCAGTATTCTGATCAAGTTGGCATTTGTCGCAGCCTAACAATCCCACATCTTTGTCTGCCATATTATTTTAGTTTAACTTTGGCGTTGTTCGGTCTGTACCGGTTTATTTCATTTTAAATGTGTGTTCAGTGTTATAAATGTGATACGGTTGATTTGTTCAAGTTTATTAAATTAGTCATTTACTTCAATCTGTTTTGAAATATTATTATCTTAAAGATAATGAACTTTGAAAACATTTCATCATAAAGTCTGCTGTGAGTTATGAATTATTTTTATAATGCTTGACAATTTTTAATTACTTTTGAAAATGTTTTTTTAAGTGATTTCTATTATAAAATTTATAACTTATTGAATTATTTAACTCCAAATAACTATTTTATTTATAAACGTTTAGTTTATAAGTTATTTTGTTGAAATGCAAATCAATTATAGCTAATTATAAAAGTATCCTAATTTTATAATATATTTATTATAAATGTAAATAGAATTAATTCTGTTTCTAATAAGCATTTCTAATTCAGTACCTATTTCAGATATTTCTTAAGATTGAATGAAATAAAAATTTTAAAGTAGTGGAACACAATTTTCTTTTATTAAATTTTTAGTCAGATAATTCAAAATTTTAGAATCAATATATTTCAACTAGGTAAAAAACATATTTTAAAAAGAAATTTCCTTAATCATTTTGTTAATGGAAATATTTTTTTAAAACTATTTTTTAGTTTAGTATACGATTTAATCTTTCAATAATAATTTTATAGTAGTTTTTATATGTAGCCGTAATAAGTAATTAGTATATTTAATAAGTAATATTTTAAAAATTAATATAATAAAAAAATTATAATGCATACTTACGACAATTTCACTATATTTCACTTTTTCTTTCACACAAGTACAATGAAATAGTATTTTAAACATTAATTTTTTTTTTTCAAACTTAGTTTAGTAAGACTAAAGTGTACATTTAGTAAGAAAATTTTATTTAATTTCCTTGGAAACATGTGATTTACGTTAAATTACGCTTTTCTTTTCTGAAATTATTATTTATCAATTATCCTATTATTTCAAACTTCATATAGACATTTTTTATAGTTACTGAGAGTTCATTTTTTTAAAATAAAGCATATTAAACGTATTATAGAGGAAACGTTTATGAACCCTGGGCATTAAGGCCTTGTAAAGTGACATCTATGAGGATAAGACTTTTAAGAGTTTGATCAAAATCGTTACAGCCGATTTTGAGAAAATTGTAAAAATATTTTTCACCGTTGATATAAAGTGGTACTTCCGATTAGTCGATTTTAAGAAAAAAAGTTGCTGTCACATCTAAGGCATATACCTATCTTAAATACCTAATATCAGTTTCGTACAACTTTTCGTTTTTGAACTTGATTGTTCACAGGCACACAGACCATTTTGCGGGACTTGGTGATTTGGACTCAGAGGACCTCAAACGTGTATTTCCTTAGAAAATTCAGATTCGAAAAATGTTCACGATCGCAATACTTTCCCTTACTATATATTCCATATATAGGTAAGTGAGGTATTTATTTGGTATTATTTAGTATCTACTTAAATAAAGGTAATTATTTGGATGAGTACCGCAAGGGTTCACCATCACTTCGGCACACTTGTTCACGAAATGCCGAAAACGGTCTTTTAAATAAAACCGGACGCATTCGGCACAAAGTCAGGCTGTTTGTTGAATGTGAAGCGATACATAAAAAAAGAAATATTTAATTTCAAATGAAAGCAGAGTTTGCTATAGTTGAAACTATTTGAAGAGATCTTTTAAGTGGCTAAATTAAGCTAAGTTTTGTTTTTAAAATGTCATAAATTATTTGCTATTTTTTATTATAATTATCCAACCATACTACAGATGCCCCATTTTTAGAAAAAAATGCTCGTTTAATTATCTTTATGTCCATATTAATAACTTTACGAAAATGGATGCATATATATGTGTATATATTTATATGTTTAAAGGAAGGAGATGGTCCGGGGTTGCGGTCATAAATAGGCAAATAGTGGTAAAACTATTTTATTGAAAGCCGACGTTTCGACCCGACATTGCAGGTCTTCATCAGGGCTAGAACGGACAAGATACAAAAAGATAGATAATTGTGGCAATTACATAATATTTAGACATAATTTATAAACAATGTAAATAAGCTTATTAAAAATACGGCTTTCAATAAAATAGTTTTACCACAATTTAGCCTATTTATGACCGCAACCCCGGACCATCTCCTTCCTTTATAATGCAACGGTCAACTATTAAATATTCAATTTATATGTTTATATTGTAATCTGTATAATAAAATCATTGAGGGAGGGGGCGGATGAAAATAATATTTTTTTTTCAAATCTTTAATTTTTTTCTTTCTCTCCAACGATATATATATATATATATATATATATATATATTATTACAATGTTTTTTTATAATTCAACCTTTATATATGTAATATATATATATATATATTTTTTTTTTTTTTTTTTATTTCGACTGAGATTTACTAATGTGAGATTGTTAAATTAAGTGAGATTTCGGAATACTTATTCTAATTCATGTTGTCGAGGAGCTCAATTGAAATGTTACATATATGTTAACAGTATGTAATTTACTCGCAAATTACTCGTTTCGTGAACATACATAAGATTTTGAGCCATTGTTATCTTATGCATAGCCATTTCTCTGGAGTAATGCAACTTATTAAAATCCGTACTACTCTGATTTCGCTAATTACTGTGCAATTAGTCCGTGATTGAAGCGAATTCCATCACGGTCCATTTACACTTCGTGTAACAGATGTCTCCTGATGGTCCACAGAAAGAGACCCCAACTCAAACTGCCGACAAATAAACTACATGATATCTAATTGCCGTAGGAATCTGTTCCTCCATTCATCGCTAATCATCGGGAATTATTGTACTTCCATGATGACATGCCACCGGACCTTTGACGAGCTATTCACTGGAGTACTGGAGAAGGACATTCAAAAGGAACGGGATTAAAGAGGAAGAAAAGGACCTCTCATAGGACCAGGGTGCAATTATCCTACCATTCTCTTCATATCTCCTTACTGTGTCCTTCCAACATTAATTATCCTTAATGTATATAAACCATATATATATATATATATATATATATATATATATATATATATATATATATGTATATATATATATATTTATATAATAGAGATCTGGGTGAAAACACACTATATAACCTATTTGCCATAAATAATATTTGAAAAATCAGTATTTTTCAAATCAATTTTATAATAAATAAAATGTGTGATTAGGCAATTGGGTTTACTTAAATACATCTCAGATCATGGAAAAAGAAGAAATAAAATAGCTTTGCAACAGTTAATTATAGTAATTTTTGCTGAAAGCAGGGGTACTGTTGCTTGACAGGATAAGAAATATCATTTTTTTTTTTTTTACAAAAATTGAGGTGAATGTCAAATTTTTCCCTAATAAACCTCAACTTAATTAATTCGAACTTAAAGCTTATTGAATGAAGAAGTTTTTGTAAAAGTTGGGTAACAGTAGTATAGTTGGATGATGGTTAAAAAAAAAAATGGCGAATAATTTATCATTTTTCTAAAAACAGAATGTATAGTCAAAAATCCTCTGTAAATGGTTTTAAAAATTAACAACTTTATAATCGTTTACAGTTGTATAATCGTTTCATCTTTTTTACAATGTAGCTATTATTAATAACTACAATCAAATATTTCATTAGTTATTTCTTACGATCCAATAAAACACGACTCGCTTAAAAAAAATTCAAAACTTGGAATTCCTACTTTTCTGTCGGAAAGAGGCCCATATTGTTTATATGAACTTTTTTTTAGGATAGTTGACCAGTCAAAAATAAATAATAATATTTATTATAACATTTATAATAATAATATTTAATAAATGATAATAATAATATATAAGAAGTTATAATAATAATATTTATTATAACTTCGATCTCTTCGATCAATTGCGGTCATGTCAGTTGACTATCATCTTATCTTATTCTTCCTTCCATTTCCTTTTCACTCTATTTTCCATATTCGCATTTCCACTTTGTATATATTGATACATTTGCTGATTTATTTTTTTGCCTTATTTTAACTCTTTATTCTCTTATACGTAGTCATTACATTTTGATAGACTTCACAATATCTCAGTTTTCTATTTAACTATTTAACTCAGTTTACAATATTTCAACTATTATATTTATATTTATTTCTTATATAACTTAATATTCCTTTTCTCTGTTTTACATTTTATTCTAAGATTACCATTTTAGTACTTATTTAGTACTTACAATAAGATTATTGTTATCTTATTTTGATTATGTTTACTTCATTATTCCACACTTTGTAACCGTTATTATTATGTATTTCTTAGTTCTTGTTATTGTCATTATTCTACCTACTTTATTTTTACTTTAATGTTCACTTATCTACTTCATGTTACTATATTTTTTTTCCCCTACATTTTTATGTTTCTCATACCAATTGTTATCTGATTCTTTTCTCAGCCCTAATGAACTAATAAACTTCGGGTCGAAACGTCGGCAAATGTTAAAATAAGTATTACTATTTATTTTTACCATTTTATTTTTAACTGATCACCCCAACTATCCTTCTCTTCATTATTAACTATAGTCAACCATCAACCCACTATTAAAAAAATAAATAACTGTAAAAGTTAAAAGTATTTCTGCACCCCGGAAGTAAAGAACACGATATCCATTATTGTGGTTGTTCAGAGGAGCCAATGTTCGATAACTTTGAGCTTTTGAAAATTGTTTTTTTAGTTAATTAATCGTTTAATAAATAGACATAGTGTCAACCTACGGGGCCAAGATTTGATACAATTGAACAACGGTTTAAATTGAAATCTAGGGGAAATTCCTTTATCGTTTCGCTTGGAATCAAGCAGAGAAGTTTGCAGTCCCTTGTCAAGAAACAAATACCCAACCGCAAACCGCTCCCTCAGGTATGCACGGGAAATGACTGAAATGGAAATTATTTCGCGACAGGGCGGTTTGAGCCCAGCATCGAAATAAGATTCGCAGTCAAAGGGGCCACTGTTCGGGCTAAGAATGAAAAATTCCTCGCCCCCCCCTATAGAATGAGGCCTTTGATGTCCTCCCCCCCCCCCCAAGCGGCCACAGCCAAGGCAAATTAGCCATTAAATCTAAAGCAAACCGAGGGGCGACATCTCATAACCTAGCTACAATATTTGCTCTCCCTTCCCCTCCACACTGTTTGTTCTTCAATATTAGAAGTTGTTTCTTTCATTTCGGGTTTCTTTATCGTCACTTGCAAACAGAATTTATTCATGAAAATGATGACCCCTTCCAGATTTGGTGTTCCTTTTAAAGAGACCCCTCTGGCAATAATTTCAATTATTTAAAATTATATTTGCAGAGCAGGAATTAGACGATATACCATATGGTATGTCTTGTTTTATACTAACAGTCCGTGGTAAAGATCTCTTTTTAACGAATTATTAACATCCGCCTGAAACTTCTTAAATAAATTCATGTCACTGTAACCTACAACTATTTTATTTACGAAAAATCTTGGAATTGGTTCGTTTTCAATCTGGAAGGGGACAAAATTTGTCTATTTAATTAGGTACTAAATCTCGTAAATACTCAGTTGCTTTCTACTTGGATTGTAAGATAATTTGGTAAAAAAATCGGTACAAAACTGTGCCCTAAAAAAATATCAGACCGTTTGTCCAATATAATCTCGTTATTTTGAAAATTTGTGGGAGTAAGTCACGCCAAACAGTTCAATATTTTTTAAGGTCACATTTTTTCTCGATTTTGTGATCATATTAGCTTACTATTCAAGTGGAAAGCAAATGGGTATTCGTGAGTTTTTAATGTCTAATCAAATAGACAAAGTTTGTCCCCCTCCAGATTGAAAACGCCCCAATTCCTGGAGTTTTCGTAAACAAAATAGTTGTAGGTGACGATGAGATGAAACTATTTACAAAGTTTCAGGTGGATGTTAATAATTCGATAAAAGTGAGTATGTATTTAATTAGGTGAAAACTAGTAAATACACATGTGCTTTGTACTTGGATCGTAAGATAATTTTATCACAAAATCGGGAAAAAAGGTGACCTTCAAGAATTACATAGACGTTTTGCGTGACCTAAACCCCCAAATTTTCAAAATAAGGAGGTTATATGGGAAAAACGGCCCAATATTCTTGTAGGTCACCTTTTTTATCGATTTTATGATCAATTTATCTTAAGATCCAAATAGAAAGCAAATGGGTATTTACGAGTTTTTGGTACCTAATTAAATAGACGAAGTACGCCCCAATTCCAAGAGTTTTCGTAAATATAATAGTTGTAGGTTACGATGTGATGAAACTATTTAATAAGTTTCAGACGGATGTTAATAATTAGATAAAAAGGGATCTGTAAATATAAATTTACAGTCCATGGTATCCCTTATTATTAAATTATTAATATCCGTTTAATACTTCTAGAATGTCTTCACCTTGTCGTAACTAATCACTTCTTTATATACGAAAATACTAAGAAATCGAGTGTTTTCTCGTTAAATCAATTAATTCAATAACATGATAATAATTTATAAATACCTATTTGCTTTCTAGTTGAATCGTAAGATAATTTGATCACAAAATCGGAAAAAAAAAAAAGTTCTACAAAAATATTGGTTCGTTTGGTCTATATAACATCCTTGTTTTTTTTTTTTATTTCGTGATCAAATTATCTTACGATTCATGTGGAAAGCAAATGGGTGTTCATGAGTTTTTAATACCTAATTAAATATTCACATTTTGCCGATATCCTGATTTAAAACGCCCCAATTCCGAGAAGTTTGTTAAATAATAAAAATGTTGGTTATGATGAGATTAAGCTCACGCCAAACGCAAAATATTGCGCCGTTTGGCGTGACTTACATTCACAAAATTTCAAAATAACGAGGTTATATAGGACAAACGACCCAATATTTTTGTAGGTCGCCTTCTTTTATTGATTTGAGATTAATTTATCTTACTACCCAAGTATGAAAGCAAAACGGTATTTATGAGATTTTAGTAACTAATTAAATAAACAATGTTTGCTCTCTCCACAGTTGGAAAACGCAATACTAAGAGCTTTTGTAAATAAAATAGTTGTAGGTTACGATGTGATGAAACTATTTACGAAGTTTCAAGCGGATGTTAATAATCTGATAAACAGGGTCTGTTTACTTTACTATGCCAATCCCTTCCACGGCTGTCAGGGATATTGTCATAATAATTCTGCTTTAAGAGATGGTGTTAATTTATTGCTGTGGGCTGTAAAATTAGAGGAGTTAATGGATTAAAGAAGTGAATATGTAAAATTGATTGCTTTATTTTATTACATGCAGTTTTATAAGGAGGTTAAATATAGGTGGGTTGGGATACTTGCATTTTCTCTTTTCTTCTATTTTCCAGTCTTCCTGTTCGTCTTCTCTCTCTTCCTTTCTTGGCCCCTTGCCGGCCGCTGTAGTTTTTTACTCCATGTTTAGTAAATCAGTGGAATTACAAATTTTTAAACTGGCCAGTCTCGTTAATCTGTCACGCTACGTGAGCGTCTACGCTTCAATAATGGCGGCGTCACAATAACAAGTGAGGTATATATGCAGTATGTTGGAGATAACAGCTGTGTTGTGGTTTCGTGCAGTGTTGCCGTTTGTACGAGGATCCTCGTATTTGTACGAGGATCCTCGTATTTGTACGAGATTATGACCTAATGTACGAGGTACGAGGATAGATCAGCCTCGTACCTCGTACATAAGTTTTGCTGACGTATGCAATGCAAGGTTATATTTTTATAAATGAAGTTTAGAATTGTTTTACGGTTATTTTGACTGTATTATTATTTATATTGATTTTAAATACTGAACTTCTGTTACTTTATAGACAAATAAATTGCAATTATATCTTTTTTAATTAGAGTATGATTATTATTTCCTTCATAAAACCATGATTGTATATATATGTTTTTTTTAATTTTCTAGAAAATAAAATTTAAAAAAATATATTTTAGATTTTATTCAGTATAAAATAAAACATAAGAAACCATATCCATTATTTCCTTCACGGAACTTTTTTTTTATAAATATGTATTTTTTAAAATGTGTTGTAAAAGAAAATTAACAGAAATTTTTACCTTCATTTTTATCGAGCATAAAATAAAATATGAGAAAGTATATCCATTATTTCCTTCATAAAACTGCAATTGTAAATATACTCTAGATAAATTAATTTGTTTTTAAATTATTAACGTAATTTAAAAAAAATATTTTCGATTATTAATCCAGTAAAGTAATTAATTGAAAAAATAACTAGTATACATATTGAACCCATCTTAAATAATGAAAAAAAAAAAGTTTTTTTTCAGTGGTCCACATTTATTTTGTGCGAGATACAATTGTAAGCTAAATATTGAAACAATCACAATCTATTATTTTTTTATATTATAATGGGTATCTCTAAAAGCATCAATGCCCCAATAATTAATTTTTATTCCAGAACCACTAACATCCTTGTTAAAAGTAGTTGTTTTGTTTTTAGAAAAAAGAAAAAAAAATTAGTCCTTCCCCCAAATTAAATCTTGGATCTACTAATGAATACTTATGAATTGAGTACTTTAAGAAGTTTATTTAGCTATTAGTTTATAAAAATCTATAAACTTTTAAAATCATGTTACTTCTTAACCCATTAACTTAAAAAAAAAGTAATGTAAAAAGGCTTTAAAATATTTGAATGGAGGTAAAAATAAAAAATTCTGATCTAATTTTACTATAAAAAAACAAAACAATAAGACTGGGCTTATAATAGTACTAGTTATGAATGAACAAGCGTACGAGGATGTACGAGGCTTGAGTACGAGGTTTTGTCACAGAGCGCGCGGTAACACTGGTTTCTTGATTTAATTCAAATTAAATTTAAATGTGAATTTTGATGTATTTCCTAAACAGGGTCTGTACCCCGGACTATGACCTATATATTATGCGTACTAATATTGAGTACTAAATTTTTTGTAATGCTATTAATTATTATAAATAATTCTGTAACCTTTTTTTTTTTTAAATAGAAAAAGCCAAACCTGTTTCTAAATAAACCAAGGGCAATAAAAGGCCTAGCATTCAAAAGTCCATCTATTGCTGCTATGAAAGGGCCCACTCAGCCATTGAGGATCGTCATTTGAGGGGCCTCGCGTTGTCTTTGACCTTTGCCTCTCGAAAGCCAGCTACAAATATGAAAGAGGAGCAGATAGAAAAAAAAAAAAAACGAGAAAAAAAAAGAGAACCTGTAGCGAAAACTTTCACGACAAATTAGCCATATTGAGATGGAACGGTGCTTTGAAGGTTCAAGCAAAGGCCTCTCTCCCTTATTGGCTATTCAGACGGCATCGGGCCCGCCCATTGGCTAAAAAGCTAAAAAGGATCTATCGGCCCACTGTTTGATCCTCGAATTCCTTTACTCCTTCCTCCCCCCTTGATCCACCTTCCATTTAGTCTAATGAAAATTCTAAATCATTACACTCTTACCCGTGGTCGTATTAAATTAACTGGACATTATTGTAAGACATAGTTTTCATTGTAAGGTTCATCTTTTCTTATTCGATAACGTAATGAAGAAACAGCATAAAAGAAAATAAATCAATTTTTTTTTAAGTGAAAACTTCTATAGGCGCGTTTCGCACTTTGTGGAAAGTGAATTAGATTGAGCCGTTATATTCCGATCTTAACGGGACGCCGTGTTAGAGAAGCGAAAAGGAAAAAAAAAATGTGACGAAAACCAAAATTTTTTAAAAAACTTATTTATTGAAAAATATTACCATATTCTTCAAGGACATTTATAATTGTGTTCAGAGATCACATTCACACTCTTAGTCACATACACTCATGTCGTGAATGGAGAATCTGGCCATTTCCAGAACTCCAATATTTACAAACTATAAAAGGTCGTGGGGCCACTGCCACTTTAACCTCCTTGGATTATGCAAAGGAATTTGGATGATGGGTAAGATTCTGGTGAAATTTGGAGAATTTCGCTGGGATAAGGTCTAGGACAAATGAGATATTAAGGTCATGGTGTAGGGTTCTGTTGGTTACATAGAAGGGAGCATCGACTATTGTTCGAAGGACTTTGGATTGGAAGGATTGGATGCGTTTGATGTTGGAAAATTTTGCTGTTCCCCACAGTTCAAGTAGATTTCAGTATTGTCTTGTAGATAAGTATTTTATTTTCAATAGAGAGTTTAGATTTTCTGTTTAGTAGTATGTATAGTTGGCCGTATTGTCGGTTAAGTTCCTGTCTTTTAAGTCTAGTATGAGGGTTCCAGGTTAGTCATCTGTCTAAGAGAAAGCCAAGGTACCGGACTGTGTCCGAGAAAGGAAGCTGAATTAAAGTGTACTGGTGGACAGGAACTGCTTCGGAGCGTGAAGGTGATGTGTTGACATTTAAAACCAAATTAAATTTTAAATCCTTTTTTTTTTAGTTGTGTGGCCAATATGTTTCTATTGATTGCAGTATTCTACCTCTGATTTAAAGCAACCGTTTAAACTTTGAATTGAAGAAAACAGTAGATAACTTACTTCAAACATAAAACACCATACGGTATTATAATAGCTATTACTATGACAGATAATTTTCCTGTTTAAAAATAATTGGCTAAAGTAAAAAAAGATCCTAAACCCTTACAGTTTATTTTAAAAAATCCCCAAAAATCTTCTATTTAAAAATTTTTTTTTTCTTAAAACGTTTTCAAATTTCAATCCCTCGTTTTTATGGTCAGGAATTTTGAAGTAGAAACTTCTTAAGGGGCGATTTGCAAAATCTCGAGATTCGAGTGCTACCAGTGGGTAGTTTCTCAACAAGTGATTTCATGTTATTATTTTCTGTCATCAAATTTACTAAATGTATTCTATTTATTAATTTAAGTGAATATCATAAATAATTTTTTTAAAAATATTTACCGGTTATTTCATTTCATTTTCTTATAAAACCTGAATTTTTGGCAGTTACACCCGGAAAAGCAGCCATGTATAACTATAATGTATTGTAAATTGAATTACCTCAAGTAGTCCTTGATATGGATAATATTAGCATTGCTAAGAGTGGATTAGTTGGATTCTCCCTCTAAGCACATTTCATCGGTGAGATTAAATGGTGAGATTAGGACCTATATTCAGATAAATCTGTGGTAAGTGGCTTTAACATTACATCTGTATAATAATATGTTAGATGATAAAAGTACTCTATATTATTAATTTAAATCATTTATTATTTATAGAAATACTTTGACCCACTTTATAATTATTATTGAAATCCTTCTTTTTATATCTTCTTATGCCTATCATTATATTTTTTTTTATATATAAAACACTGCTTATCTTGATTTGATATATCAAAATTCAAGATTATGTACTTTTTTATCCATAAAATATATATTTTTTTTTTCAATATTAAGCGTTATGATATTAAATCAAATATTTTTAATATCATTTAATACTACCCTTTTTTCGAGTAGAAATTGATTTTTTAATAATAAACCTTAAGAATACTACTTTAATAATAAAAATAAACATATGAAAATTAATAAAAGGTATGACGATTAAGTGCACTAAATATTTTTGTTTAGTCAAGCTGAAAATAACTTTTTCCGTGGAAACTCGATTAATTATCCTTGAAAACATTTATTTCCTATTTAATAATAATAAGAGAAGAAATGACTTCAAATAAAATTCATTTGTTTTTAGTTATCCTCGTTTAGGTTACGTTTATACATCTACTAATAGATATTAATTTTTCTATAATTTCTAGCTTTTCAACGCTTTATTATTCATCTAGTATTCTCATATGCGTAATTTTCTTTTAACCTGAAAAATATTTTTCTTATTTTCTTCTTAATTTAATGATTAAACTCTTTTTTAGATCATATTTATTCCATTTCGCATTACAACTGACAATGAGAGAACTCGAACTATTTTCAATAATCGAAATTAAAGACACTGTAGATTAAGAATTTTTTTTTTTGATTTTCTCTATAACTGCTCTAACGATTTTGATTAAACTTGTGATATTGATGTACAATGAAAATAAAGATTTTTTTTTTTTTTTTTTGTGAATAAATGAAGTTCATTCATTTTTTAAAAATTTTATTCAGCTATAGACTTATTTTATAATTAACTAAATGAGAAAAAAAGTACAAATATTTTATCAATTTAAAAATAAGAGGTTGGGAATAAGAAAAGTAACGTATGATACACCTTTGAAAAGTTGAAGGTTTTAGATAAAATTAATATTTAATATTTAAGAGTAACTTAAAAATAATTATGTCTAATTTCATATTATCGATTGAGAAAAAAAAAAAACCTTTTTGCTTCAGAAAATATATGGACAACTATATTTTTTTGCAATTGATAAACAAAAAACGTACACTGTACAGAACTTTCATAATTTCTTCTAGTCATTTTAGATTTAGATTTATAATTAAAGTAACATACATACCACACGGTTTATTACCTTCAAATAAAAGAAATAAAAAAATGTCCCTAATGAAAGTAGGGGTGTAAATGAAAGTTTTGTATTATATCATATCAATTTTTTACTTTTCTACCTATACTGAGGTAATAAGGAAAGTATTGCGATCAGGTCAAATTTCCGATTTGTGGTTTTCGATAGATCTATACGTTTCAGAGCCCCCGTCAAATATAATATATATATATATATATATATATATATATATATATATATATATATATAAATCTTTTATTTTGGACAACTATTAACGAAGTTACAGCTATTAAATTTCCAATGTAAGATTACGGGTTCATATCCTGGCGTCAGAAAGGGATGAATGAGAGAAAAATGATAACTATGTGAAAGTGAGAAAATCTGTTGCCCGCATCACACAACCTTCACTATTTCCTCTACTTATAACAGAAATAATTGTTTGACAAAATTAGGCTATGGAAAAAATTTTTGATCTGCAATATTACAAGGTATTGAAATGTTTACACTGATATAACTTGCTTTAGTTTATCAAATAAATCGTACTCGAATCTTTTCTAAGAACGATTTTCAGGAAAATAAATCTATTAATTTTTTTAGTTTCCTGATGGACATAGGTAAAGATATGAATACTTTTCTGAAATAGATAGGAAAGTCGTGTGACCTCAGACAGTTAACACTAAAACCTGATAACGGATCTGGTTATCTACTTAATATATTGATATATAAAATCGATACAAACATTTAGGTGTATTTATATTCTTTATCACAAGACTTCTTCCTATAAAAAATTCTTTATCGTACGTTCTACGTTGTTCTGGAATTTCTGTATGCGAAAACCTCATTGTTAGCTTCATTTAAATACCAATTATTTTTTTTGTCTTCTGCAATCAATCTTCCGAATGTATGTAAGAATTTATCTGATATTTCAGTTCTTCTGCTTGTGCTTTATTTTATGTCTACACGCGTTGATTTTTATAAATGTTAATGGACTCAATTTCCCATAATAAGGTTTACTTTTCTTCCTCTTTATGTAGGTATGGTAGTGTGGCTGCACATGAATAGAACATACCAGTCCCCAATCCGTATCCGTATCTGTATATATATAATTACAGTAAGGATCGAAATCGGTTTTGTACCAAATATAAGCTCCTGTCGGTACCGTTGGATTCAAAATTTCACGGGAGGTTAGCGAATCGTATTCTCCACTTTTGTTTTTCTTTCTAAAATAAATAAAGTCGATACAAACAATTTGCTAGGCTTCAATACCTGAACAGTGGTAGATCTATCGATCGATATGGGACAAATTGGATCTAGAAGATTTTGATGCGTACAGCAAGACCCGGATAGTTCTTCCGGAACTATCGGATCCTGCATTTTTAAGCCCAAAAACGTACTATTTTCGAGATAACGCAAGGCATAGGGTTCGCGTCCACACAACCTTACATTAATTTTAGTACTGTCATTGAATACATGCCTCATTTCGTCGACTTGAGGTCTCTATGAATGAGAGAGGAGGAGTTTATATTATTTATCGATGGTGTTTTTGATCGGCAAGCCATATCATCGTCAATTTTTCTCCAAATCTCAAGATTGAGCCACCAATTTCGAAGGCTTCCTTCTCCTTCAGGCGGACAAAATAGTCCAATCACCACGAAAATTCAGGCAAACAAGTTATAAAAGAAAACAAACTTTATTTGCGAATAACTAAAAAATTACATACTTTTTCATTGGTTATGCACGTGATTATATAAAAGATTACTAAATTCCATACACAATGAAGAAATTATATTTATCGATAAAGTAATATTTGATTTCTTTATCTTTTGATACGTTGTATTATTTTATTTTATTATTAATCTGGCATTTGATAACAATGCGAATTTTTCGCACGCGCCTACGAGTATATAAATATAAAAGTCATGTTATGAATCATTGTTTATTTTTAAAGAACATATTACAAACACACTTTGTTCCCATACGTTATTGCGGAGTATAATTATTTCAACCTGAAGTATAGGTCAGTTCAAAAGAGTCGGAGAAACAGCTGTGTAGCTCAGAAGGGAACACGACTACAAAAGATGCTATTTTCGGGCGCCATATTTCCAGCGGCATTATTTACCCTGCTATTGAGGGAATGTTAGCTTTATGACAAGTAATTGGCAAGCCTTCGTCAAAGGTTTGTCAAAGGTTTGTGATCTACGGGGAGTTGACCGAAGCGCGTGGCCCGAGGAATGCCGATGTAAACAGTTCGGGTTTGATCGCGGGGCCAAAAATAATACCCTGGCGGCGCCTCACACTTCACACAAAACAGAAGACTCTTTTAGCCTACAAGGAGGTCGGCATCGTAACTCGGCCCTTCAGTTTACACTGGCGGAGCGAAATGGTACAATACCAGTAGTCCCCCGCTACGGGATATCTGTTTAGCCAGTCCACAACTGTAAACCTAGCTCTGGTTATATTGTCCATATGCGAAACATTCCAAGAAATATCAACGAGATTGTCAGTAATGCTTATAAATATATTTTAAATAAATAAGAAAAAAAAAAGAAAGAAATCATTTTGGACGAGATACAGTACATTTAACACTAAACATACCATAACGGGTCAAATGACCCATTTTGAACTTTTCCATTGAAAATGCACGTATAATTTTATTGCGTTTGCACATTTGACTTCATGAATTTTTCTAAGTAATTAATTTACAGTTATAAAAATATTTTTGTTTTGTTTATTCTGAGTAATCCTTGTTGTATACCGATATCTACCACAACAGGTCATTTGACCCGGAGAGAATTTTTTTGTTTTATGAGATTATCTAGTCATATTTGTAGTCAGTAAGTTGCACATTCTTCCAAAGACTGTTGCGTAAAGTAGTTCAACGAAAATAGCTCAGAATAATTTCAAGAAAATATCAAATTTTAGATTGAAAATAGCCTTTTAGTGTAAGAAAAAGTGGCAAAAATTGAAAGTCTTGGTAAGTACCTAGCTTATATTTTATTTTGATAGCTATAGTAATACAGATAATTTTTTACCCAAAAAAATGTCGAAGCAAACAAGACAGGCACACCTGGATGAGCACCACTGCGATGAACTATGAATTAAAAGTTTTTATTTTTTGCTTTTGTAATAGAAATGCTCAACATACTATTTTGTTTAATCATAATAAATTTAATTTATATTTTTATTTATTTCCTAACATCCATATTTCATACATTCAAGCATCAAACATAAAGTCGGGTCATTTGACCTGCTTTGGTAGAAATAGGTATATATTAAGTCTTGGTATGATTAGTGTTAAACAGCACCTCTTCAACCATAAACATCCAAAGGAGAGGTGCACAGAACTATGGCTGTAGTGTTCTTCATATCAAAAATGTAATATTCATCAATTTACTACTTACTGGGTACAAGACTAGTACTCCAATGTATGCTAAGGTATCCTTTGGCAGACTGTCAAAATAAAATTTCAAAGATTAATGTTACACTGAAAATTGGATTCGCAAACTACTTCCCTGACTGATTGAACTCAAAATTATTTTAAAGATCTTATCAAAGTTAAAGCATTTAATCAATTTGACAAAACAACTAAATAAAAAGGTTGTTTTGGTTTTATAAAGTTTTTTTTTTAATGGTTAAAAATAATATTATATATATCTTTGAGTTCGACTTATCCAATATTTAAACAAAAAATGGGATACTATGAAATAAAACAGGTAAATTTTCATTGATGATTTATATTAGACATATTGCAAAGTAACGTATAATAATTAATTAAAAATATTTTCTATAGTCTGTATAAAAATTATAAATAAATATAGTAAAAAAAATAATGAAAAATTAAATAAACAACATGATCAACAATTTTTAACTTTTTTAAACACCAACATATAATGGTGTTTAAATATGACACATGATATGTTATTATACATAAACTATGTTAATAAAAAAATAATTACATATGTATACATGAAGTTAAAACTATGTTAATTTATGTACAAAACCAAATGATAACAAAATAAAATTAAGATAATATATCACAAACACTTCTAGTCAAGTGAAACATAAATATCATCATAATCATTAGTACCCTTTAGGGCCAGGTTCTTTTCGTTAGCCATATGCAGAAGAGCCATAAAAGCCAATGGAAAGCTTAGCTCGGCAGCTTCTTCCTTGGGAAGCTTATCTGGCAAAGATGAGTAAATTTCAGAAAATTTAACTGGTTTCTCATGAGTTTCCTTTTTCTGAAAATAAAAAAATATACAATTTAAATATTGCTAAGAAAAAAATAATTAGGCAGGGGAATAAATTTTAATACAAATAGAGTATTGAAAATAAGATAGGAAGTATCTAAGGAGCAAACATATTCCAGATGTTCCCAGAGAACAATACTTTTATTTATATATATATATAAATACCCCCCCCCCCTTCTTGAAGGTTGAAAAAAAAATGATCTTCAATAAGTACAACCAGCTCTTAGATTATTATCATTAAATTATTAAAAGAACAGGGAGCTTCTTCGAGGAACTAGGTGTAGATGTCGGGGAGCTTGCAGTGTTGACCGAGGTTATTATTCTGGACTCCCTTCGGATCATTCATCATCACATATATGGTAATTAGGGGTTGGTTATCGTTATTTATTCAATTTTAAATGATTTAAATAACCATATATTTTTGTCCATGTTCATAGGACTATGTTACGTGTGTGCGTTTTAATTTTCTGGTTTCAAAACTTTGACATTCGAATACCATCTTTTTTTATTTTTTTTTGCCCTTTATATTTCAGAAATTGTCTTATATCGGTTTTACCGAAGTGTGTATATATTGTATAATTGTAGTTGTGTGTATTATATTATAGTATTGATGTTGTTTATGCTTTGTAATATTAAGTGTTATGTCAAAAAAAAAAAAAAAAAAAAAAGGATTGATGAGTATGCTGTGTATCGAGCAACCCTATATAGTTGGGCAGCACTGCTTTAAATAAAGTATTTCTCTCTCTTAATTAAAAAGTGAATGGTATTAAACAAATACTTGAGGGCCCACAGTAGGACGAATGACGGGTTTTCGTGGACATGTCCCTAGAACTCGTAAATGATGTCGGCTTAACTTGATATTTAGCACACTTATGTTTTCAAGGCCAAGGAACACGAATATGAAGTCAATTTTTTTAAAAACCAAGACAAAAAAATTAGGTTTCTTTGTTTAAACCTGAGAATTATTAAATTTGACTATTTTTTTTTTTAATTTCTTAATGACATTTCCAACTGTATTACATAAATACATCTAGTAAATTAAGATGTAATGACACGAATACACATGCTGAGCAACTACCCAATGGTAGCACTCTAATGATATGACTACATTAGGAGATCACGGGGCCATCTTCTTTTCAGACGCCTCGCAGGGTTATCAGGAATTGAAGAGGAAGCAAGGTTAGAAACGAGAGGGTTGGGATGATTCTGAAGTTTATTATGGAAGGATAGGTATCTGGATTGGGCCAGATCTGAAACATAAGGAACCTTAAGATCTTTATGGATAATTTTATTAGTGACAAAGTAAGGAGCATTGAGGATTTTACGAAGGATTTTGGATTGTAAGGATTGGATGCGAGAGGAATTCAATGGTTTAGTAGAGCCCCAAAGCTCGATCCCGTAAGTCCAAATAGGCCTTATTATAGTAATATATATGAGTCTTTTGTAAATAGTTGGCAGTTTAGAGCGTTTGTCTAGCAAGTGCTGAAGTAATCGGAAACGTCGAGCGGGTTCGTTTCAGTCTAGTATGAAATTTGACTATAAATTAACCTCGAGAATGACATAGACCTCTTAAAACTCATAATATTATATATCTATTTGGACTGTCTATATCACTACATATAAGCGTTATTTTAAATTTTAAAACCACAATACTGGATTTTTTTTTAACGAATTATCAAATATGCAATCTGCAAATGCGAAACTTTTTCGCATTTTAGTATTTGCTGATAAACAAACCTCGTTGATATCAAGGCCGTATATGTTGAGGGATTATTGAATTTCCAAAACGGCTTCTTCCAGAGATTTTATTCTCGTAAGAAAATTTTTAGACCTTTTAGTATAGATATTTTTTAGCAAATGAAAACTGTGAGGAAGCTATACTGATCTTACTTGACACAGGTACTGACCTTGCTTGACAGAGGTTTTTTACGTTTAATGCATTATGTCAATATCACTGCAGTATCATGTGGATGTGATGGTTTCACCTCTGGGTAAAAAGAAGAAATAAATTATTCCTTCCATTGACCAAATCACAGTAGACTATCATTTTTTTTTTAATGGAAATTTGATTATAAACAACCAGCAAATGGCCCGTTCGTTACAAAAAGATCCAGTCCAGTCATTTGGTGACGGGGAGTAATGGAACCAGGGAGGCTGAAAATTTTTTTTCGACAGCTCTATATGTTTTTGCGGTGTTGGATCTGAAAATCTAGTGAAAATCTAATAAATTCGGATATTTTGGCTTCGCCATAAAAATGGCCAACTAACAGAAAATGATGCATCCTAGAAAAATCATCTGTATCAAAAAGAAAGCTGATAAAATCTCCTGAAAAATAAAACTAGAACCTGCTCGCTATCTTTTATCGTTTGGCCGCTAGAGCCCACTAAAGATTGACGACGTCAAATTATCAAATTAGTTCAGTCGAATGGTATTTGGATGGGAAAAAAGTTTAAATAGTCGGTTTATCTTCGGTTTATATTATTTTTTGGGATGCGCAATCAGAATTTTATGTTCCCAAACGAAATTTAACATTCCGTTCCAAGATGTAAGCAAAAAACAGCGAAATTCTAGAACTTTTTTTTCAGTATTTTTTATCAGATTTGGAATCCCTGAAAACATATAGAGTCCTCCAGAAAAATTCTTCAGCATTTTTTTCCTGTTCAAACTACTAAATGACTGGACTGTCCCCCGAACGACTTGGTATTGTTTCTTCAGCTTGGGCGTCGAAGTGTCTATGTTTAAACCTGTAAAAAAAAAAAAATTAAAATACTTCAAAAAGTCTTTTCATTGTCATATTTGATGGCATACACAGCAATGTGCAATCACATTTTTTTTTTTTGTTATTGAAATTTACAACTGTATTAAATGATAAATACAACAAGTAAATATGTGACAAGTCGCATGAAGAAAAACTACCCATTTTTAGCACTCCAATTATATTTCTATATTAGAAGGTCCCGAGGCCATCTTCTTTTCAGACGCTTCGGAGGGTTATCAGGAATAGAAGAGGAAGCAGGGTTGGAAACAAGACGGCTCGGATGGTTCAGAAGTTTATTATAGAAGGATAAGTATCTGGATTGAGCTAAATCGGAAACATATGGTACATTAAAGTCGTTATGGATGATTTTAATTGTGACAAAGCATTGAGGATTTTACGAAGGATTTTGGATTGTAGGGATTGGATAAGAGAGGAATTTGATAGAGCTCCGAAACTCGATCCCGTAAGTCCAAATAGGTCTTATTATAGTAATATATATGAGTCTTTTTTGAATAGTTGGAAGTTTAGAACGTTTTTCTAGTCGATAACGTCGGGCGGTTTCTAGTCGTTTCAGTCTGGTAGGGGGGTTCCAAGTGAGTCGTTTGTCCAGGTGGAGTCCTAGGTAACCACAGGCGGATTTACGGGGAGGAGGGCTTTCGGGCTGAAGCCCCCTCCCCCAAAATGGTAAAATGTAATCATGTTTCATGGTAAAAAATGTTAAAAATTATGTCTTAAAATATTATTGTTCGTTTAATTACATTTAATAGGTCTTAAAGAATCACTTAAACACTATTTCATATATGTAGTTAGTATCTTTCTGTTTTTCTGAAGTAATTATCGTTATATATATGAAAAAAAAGCTTCCGGGCTGAAGCCCCCCCCCCGAAAATCAAATCCTGGATCCGCTAGTGTAGGTAACGGATTTGTTCAACAGGTATAAGTAGGGTATTGTCAAAGGATACTGCAGGACAAGAGTTCACAGGTTTACGACGAAGACTAAAGGTAATTTGATAGGATTAATTGGAATCTATTTTAATCCTCCAGTTTTGTCAGCATCTTTCAAGACTTGTGACGTGTGATTAAAGGGTTTGGGATGCAATAGATGGATTTTTATTAACTGATAGCATACATGTGTCATCGGCATAGGTGGTGATGACAGTGTTGGAATAATTTGTAAACATAAACCCAAATGTAATGTTTACACCTATGTTTTATTTATTTATTTGTTTATAACTAGTAAATATGCACAAATTATAAATAATGACATGTACAGGCTTAAAGAGATACTACCCAGTGGTAGCACTCCCTAAATAATTTTAAATAAGATCACGAGGCCATCTCCTTTTTAGACGCCTAACAGGATAATCAGGGATCGAGGAAGAAGTAAGTGTAGAAACAAGCGGATTTGGATGGGACTGGAGTCTATAATGAAAGCATAGATATCTGGCTCGGGCTAAATCAGCGACATTAAGGTCTTTATGAATGGTTTTATTTGTGACAAAGTATGGAGCATTAAGGATTTTGGATTGTAATGATTGGATACGATGGGAATTCGAAGGTTTGGTGGAGTCCCAAAGCTCAACACAAATGTAAACAGTAAATAACAATATATAAGTCCACTAATAATACTTTAAATTTCTGAAATAATAAAAACGGACATTTCTTATGAAATGACCTTATTCTTTTATATTTTTTTATAAGTACTCTTGACAGTCTACATAATTGAACACAACAACCACTGTGCTAATTGAAGTTTAACACATTTCTCAGTGTGGGAAATGTAGCGGAGGGGTTGAGTGTACCACAAAAGGAACTAACAACTGGAAGGAGGAGATGACAGACTGGGACATTAGGGGTTGGTGAAGAAAGCTCGTTCCAGGGCCTTGGGTCATTAAGGATTGGACAAATAGCCCCGGAACCTCCCACAGCTGAGCCTAATATTGATTTCTTTTACACGACCCCCGAATTCCGGGGAACTGCTTCCCCAACACTTGTTCTTAGGGGTTTGTTCTAACTCGGCAACTCATAACACACTATCCCAGTTCATTAGCCTTCTGGTAAGTAAGTCTCAAGGGCCTTGAATACCTTAGTTGAAAAAAACAAACAAAATAACTAAGGTATGCGGTTTAGACGACCAAGCGATAGAAGTGATAACGTCGTGGGGAGTTTAATAATACGAATTTTTTATTTCTTAATGATATTAATAAAGCGATCTCGCTCAAACTCCACTGGCTTTAGCACCAGTGACGCGGTTGAGAGAGTAGCGCAGGGATCTCTTAGAGTCCTGCTTTTCCTTCTATAATTGGAGGGAGAGACCTTCTACTGATAGAGGGAGAGAGAAAATATTTTATTTTCATATTTTACATAGTTTTTTATTTTTATTAATACTTTACATTTGTTAATTTTATATTTTCTGTAAATGTGTTCATTTATCCCTATAATTATTGTTCACGAAACAGAATATTATATATCTAAATAAATAAATTTAAAAAAAAATTATATTTACAACTGTATTTAGTGTTGCCCAAATGCGAGGCCGAGACGAGTCTTGGTCTTGCTAATTCAGTCTCGGTCTAGGTCTTGGTTTTGCGCAAGAGTCTCGTGACAGTCTTGCAGTTACCTATTAACTTATTATTAGAGAGATATTACTGCAATTTTTTAGATATGAGAAACCTAACTAAGTCTGAATGAAAAATTAGAACAGTCAAATGCAAAAGTATATTGGTTACACCAATTCCTTACATATAGTAACTTAAATTGTCAAGTATTAGTAACTATTTTTTCTCAATTTTTATTCTTGGTCTTGGACTTGCAGCAGGTAGGCACTTTGCAAGACTAAGACCTATTCTGGGCATATGGATATAATGACGTAAACACTTGTTGAGAAACTCCCCTATGGTAGCAATCGAATAATATGTCTACATGAGGATATCAAGGGGCCATCTTCTTTTCAGACGTCTCGGAGGGTTATCAGGATTATTGAAGAGGAAGCAAGGTTAGAGACGAGAGGGTTGGGATGATCCTGAGGTTTGCTATGGATTGATAGGTATCTGTATTGGGACAGATCTGAAACACAATAAAAATGAAGGTCATTATGGATGGTTTTATTTATAACAAAGTAGGGAGCATTGACGATTTTACGAAGGATTTTGGATTATAAGGATTGGATACGAGAGGAATTCGATGGTTTAGTGGAGCCCCATAGCTCAACTCCGTAAGTCCAAATAGGCCTTATTATAGTCATGAATATGAGTCTTTTGTAGTTTTTAGTTTACAGCGTTTGTGTAGTAAGTGTTGAAGTCTCGCAACAGTCTTGTAGTTACTTATTAGCTTATTACTATAGAGATATTACTGTAATTTTTTGGATAGGAAAAACTTAACTATGCTCGAATGAAAAATTAGAGGAGCTAAATGAAAAAGTATATTGGTTATACTAATTATTAACATACAGTAACTAAGATTGTCATGTATTAGTAACTATTTTGCCTTAATTTGTCTTTAAAAAATCGATTTTTTTTACTAGTCCTGATCATGGCCTTGCAACAGTTAGGTGGCTTTGGTGATGGAAGTGTAAGACCGATTTTGAGCAACAGAGTGTAATTTTAATGTGTTGCCAATGCTCTACGGGGTAGAGCCAACAAAACAATAAATGAATTTCTTAGATTGTATTTTTAGCAAAATCGAAAAGTTTTACATTTGTTCTGTAAAATCTTTACTTGAAATTTTGCCAGAGAAAAAATTCTGGTTACAAAGGACCTAAAAAGCTATCGAAAATAAAAGTTCCCGTGATAATTTCATAAATATGATGATAATTTTAATTTTTTTTTATTATTTATTATTATAACAATCTGTCACACGGACACTAATTATAGTGAGGTAGGATAACATTCACACTATATGCACAAAAATATAAAATAAATAGAAGCAAAATGACAATAAATAATAATCAAAAACTATATATAATAAATAAAATAAAATAACCTAAGAATAAGAAAATTAAAACTAAGCAAAAAACACAAGCACACCTATATACGCTTAAAATTAATGTTTTCTTTTTGTTTCAAGCTCAATTTGCTTCTCTATATACGAGAAGTAGCGGGCCACATAAGGACACGCACGCACACATATATTTTGGGTTTATAGATATTTTATATTTTGTTTGTTTCATAAATCATGCATTATTTTGACATCTTCGCCGCTTTCTACGATGATCTAATTATCTTCTATTTCGTAATTTATAATCTTTCTCTCATCAACCCATTTAGTATAGCACACGTCTCAGACATACACGAAGCTACTTACACGAACGACGGGTGTGGTTTAGGAGGTAGGTGGTGTAGGTACTCAGCTCAAACGAAGGACCTGTGACATTATAGAAGCTAATAATTAAGACAATCGCCGACTTCCCTTCTCTCATTAATATTCAACAAGGACGATAATTAAAAGATTACTCTTTGCAGATAGTACCGACTTCAAACAATTATAAACTAAATGGCAATGTGGGAACACAAACCAAAAAGGGATTGGTCTCGCATGTTGTAGAACAAAATATAGAAGCAAAATTATTAATAAAGTATGGTCAATTTTCAGAAAAATTTTCTATATCTTCAGTAGTGTTGCCAAAAATTGGTCGCAATACCAATACCACGACCGTTTAAGTAATGCAAGACCAAGACCAAGAATAACAGAATAATCGATTTTTTAAATAAAAATTAAGATAAAATAGTTACTAATACTTGACAATTTTAGTTACTATATTTAAAGAATTGGTATAACCAATATACTTTTGCATTTAACTCTTCTAATTTTTCATTCGGGCTTAGGTTCCTGCTTTATAAAAAATTACGGTAATATCTCTATAGTAATAAGCTAATAGGTAAACGCAAGACTGTTGCGAGACTCTTGCGCAAGACCAAGACCTAGAGGAAGACGGAGTACGCAGGACCAAGACTTGGTCTAGCATTCGCGCAACACTAATCTGCACGATTTGAGTATTCTATTTCCAAAGTGAATCTAATCATTTTTCTGAAATTTTTCAGGAAACATGAACAATTATGTATTCCATTACGATTTTAGTATCAAAACCAACATTTAAAAAAAACAAGTTAAGAATTTGTTATTTGTGGAACGTATAGAAAATCATCGATTATTCTAGTAGTAATTTAAAAATAATGAAACTTAAATAGGGTCCTTTTTGGAAAGAAATAAACTTCAAGATCCTTTAAAAAGACCCTTGTTTGGAGAGAATAATTGTGTATGCTTCGGCGAGAAAATAGCTATAATAATTGCAAAATAAAAAATTATATTTTTGTTTACGATAATGATATAACTAAATTATTTTATTTTAAATTTTCAATAGAATAAATCGGTTCAATTAGCTTTAAATGATTTTTTATGGATGCTAAAGAAATATAAATTTCATCACATCTCTTGAAAAGAAGCCTTTTTTTGGAAATGGAAAGACATTTATTTTCACTGAACATTTTTTTAAATATTTAGGATGGTTTAAAAAAAAAAAAAAAAAAAAAAAAACCCTGCAAATTATTTTACAATGGTTTATTATTTCCAAACAATTATATATCTAAAGCAACATTACCTTCCTAGTCGCAAAGAAAAATAAATAAAATTTGATTCCAATTATTGGACTAAACTTTTTTTTTTCATTAGTAATATGCTAAAAAAAATAATAAAGCATTATTTCAGTAACACATTCAAAATTTAAAAATCGAAACAAAAGATGTAACATTTGCAGTAGAACATATAAAAAAAAACTAGAGACCGTATCTTTACTCTTAATTGTCAGATTTAAATGATTTTTAAATTTTTTTCTAGGAAATTTAAACTTTTAAAAAAACATCTAACGACAAATGACTTTAGCGAAATTTCATTGAAATCTGTATATTCGTATAGGCGCTACAGTCTATAGCCACACAGGTTTTTCGGCCGCCATGTTGAAAATAAAAGTCGGATAGTAATGTCGATGAAGGAGGATCATCCTCGGGAGAGCTCTGATTTTATATCCAAATTTGAAAAAAATCGGTTCAGGAGTTTCAGAGAAAATGCTCGGGACGGTGGACGGTTGACCTCAAATTTTGAGAAGGGGTTAAATTTTGGAATTTTTTGGTCGATCACAATTGTTTATTATTGAAAGTAATAAACCAAAACTAATCATACTATGGGATTCATTGGGTATTTTTATAAAGGAATCGATACTTATCTCAATTTCCACAAAAATCGATTAGGATTTACTTTGGAAATAAGTGATTCGTACAATTGTATAGATCTCTTTTAAGGCTCTCGTGAACGATGGATTTTGATGAGGTAAAAGACGATGAAAGGGAATTTTATAGGTAAGTGGTGAATTTCTATTTCAAAACGAACCTATCGTGTTCTGTGTTTTAAAGCTCTAACATATATATGAGAAGGAGTTAGTCGGGGTTGCGGTCAGATAAATAATAAATTAAAACATAGTAATTATTTTATTTTAATTTTGCCGACGTTTCGACCCACTTTGCAGGTGGTCTTCAGGGCTACAAAACATACAAAACATGTTGAGAATAAAAATTAAATATAAGTAGATATACAATAAGAAGAAGTTGTCAGATACAGAAATAAAAGATGATATTAGAGATACAGTGGGTGACAATGTAGTAAAATATTAAGTATTATATATGTAGAAGATACAAATATATGGAAAATAAGTATAAATAAAAATAAAAATAAAGGAGAATATAGCATGTAAGTTAAAAGTAAACAGATTGCGATAAAAGATAAGGAATAAGTGTATAGCAATTTAATAGAGATTACATGAGATAACTGTGGGTTTAACAGATAAATAAAATGAATGTTAACTAATAAATAGATTAAAAATTGAATAAATAATGTTGAATAATGAATAACAACCAATGAATAACATTACTTATTCAATTTTCAATCTATTTATTAGTTGACATTCATTTTATTTATCCGTTAAACCAACAGTTATCTCATGTATTCTCTATTAAATTGTTATACACTTATTCCTTATCTTTTATCGCAATCTGTTTACTTTTAACTTACATGCTATATTCTCCTTTATTTTTATTTTTATTTATACTTATTTTCCATATATTTGTATCTTCTCCATATATAATACTTAATATTTTACTACATTGTCACCCACTATATCTCTGATATCATCTTTTATTTCTGTATCTGACAACTTCTTCTTATTTTATATCTACTTATATTTAATTTTTATTCTCAACATGTTTTGTATCTTTTGTAGCCCTGAAGACGACCTGCAAAGTGGGTCGAAACGTCGGCAAAATTAAAATAAAATAATTACTATTTTTTAATTTAGTATTTGTCTGACCGTACCCTCGACTAACTCCTTCTCATATTATATCAACGGTCAACCATCTCTACATCATTTTCTAACATATATAGTTTTCTAGTTTCTCTGTAATATGAATGTATAATAATAATAATAATAATAAGGCTTAGCGAACCCGAAGTTTCGATGCCGACACCACCAATCGCTTGTTACACACCTCCCTCCACCGTTCACCGTCCAAACCCAGTCCCTTCAGATCGGCTTTAATGCAATCTTCTCACCTTCGCTTCGGTCTACCCCTCGGACGCTTACCATTCGGCACAGCAAATATTAACCTTTTAGGAATTCTCTCGTTATTAAGCTCAACAACTTTACAAGCCCATTTGAATCGCCGTGATGAAATTACCTCAATTATATTACCCGGATATTGTAGCTCACGCAATTCGGCGTTGTGTAACCGTCTGAACTCTCCGGTTAACTCATCCTTCTTCGGTCCGAATATTCTACGCAATACTTTATTTTCAAAACCCTTAAGACGCTGCTCATCCCTTAATGTAAGCGGCCAAGTTTCGCATCCATAAAGAACTGTAGGCAAGATAATTGTTTTATAGATTCTAATTTTTAAGTTCCGGGACAAGAGGCGCGAACTAAGTAGTTTTGTCACAGAACAAGCATTTCCCGCCTTCAGTCTAACCTTAATCTCTTCTTCAATTTCGTTTTTTCTAGTTATCGTAGAACCTAGATACCTAAATTTATCTACCTGTTCAAACATATTACCATCTATATCGATATCACCAGTAGTATCGCCATTTTTGCAGCTAACCATATATTTTGTTTTATCCACGTTTATTTCGAGTCCTAGCTCTTTACCGGCTTTCATTAACGCTGTCGTATTTAGTTTTATAGTTTCAACGTCTTCGATTAACAGTACCAGATCATCAGCATAGCCCAGCACGGATGTTGTCCCGCCCAGATCCAACCCTTTCTCGGTTCGCATTACCTCCCTAATGGCATGTTCTAATGCCAAATTGAACAGGACAGGCGAAAGAGAATCCCCCTGTTTTAAGCCCAAACGAACCTCAAATTTTTCGGACAAATTATTACCGATTCTAACTTTATTGAGTGTCTCCGTCAAGCACATCCTGACTAGATTTACTAGTTTTTTTGGAATCTCCTGCTCGATTAGGATATTGTACTATGAATGTATATGTTTGTAATACATTTGGGTATGCTATTAATAATAATGGCTATATTGGTAGCACCATAGGCCCATGGGCTATCCAAAGGCGAAGACCCCCGCCTTTAATTGGGCGGATAGGACCCCCGCTGTAAGGCAGGCGCCTCGCTCCCGGGCCGACAAAAACGACGACAAAGGCGAAGTCACCTGGACCCCGGACTACCATCAATAAGCCACCCGACCACTTTGTTCTTCCAGTCGGCACCTGGGGCTGTCTTCTAATGAGAACGGGCAAAAAACACAGCCTCTAATGATTCTAAAAGATATTTATGACAATTTTTTTTTCTTCCCTCCGGAGTTTATTTATGCGCCCCGCAATACCGGCCAGAATTAATTATCTCATGGAATTCATTATCTTACGAAAATAATTATTAAGATGATTGTGTTTACAATTGGTTACATATCGTATGTTTATTGAAAAAAAAAAAGTAACTAAATAATCTTTTAATGGAGCCAAACTTTTAAGGACATATCTTAATTGGATTTCGATCATATTTATCGATGCAAAAACTCATTAAGTGCGTTTAAAAAAATCTTGTGTGTCCACTCACACGACTTTCCTAGCTATTTCAGAAACTTTTTTATATCTTGTTTACATATGCTCATTAAGATGAAATGAGCATGTGAGCATGAGCATGAAGAAACAAAAAAAAAATTGAATTAGATTTATTTTCCTGAAAATAATTTCTCTTAAAAGTAGAGGAAATAGTGAAGCTTGTGTGATGCGAGCAACAGATTTTTTTACTTTCACTTAGCCACATTTTTTCTCTCATTCAACCCTTTCTGACACCAGGATATGAACCCGTAATCTTTCATTGGAAATTGAATAGCTGTAACTTCTTTAATAGTTGTCCAAAATGAACAATTTTTATATAGTTTTGTAGGGAACTTCATTACCTTTTAAAAAAAAAGGTTAAACGGCGTTTAGTATAGGTAGGAAAGTAATAAGTTGTAACATGTGTAAAAAATGGAATAAGCTGTATCATCGCTAATACTGTTTCGATTCCGAGGATTTTTCTTTAGTTTTGTTGATAATTTAATTATCTTTCGAATGTTTTATTATAGATTTTATTTTATTTTACCTTATAAGATATACTTAGGGAGTTAGGCCCAATAATATTTTTCTTTTCTTTATAACTTTTTTTCCTGGATTTTCTCGGGAATTCAGTCCATAAAAATCGGTTTAGTAGTTCCCGAGAAAATCTTGGCACAGACAGAGAGACCAATGGCCAAAAATGTGTTTTCTCAGGGGGCTCTGAAACGTATAGATCCGTCGAAAACCGCAAATCAGAAATTTGACCCAATCGAAATACTTTCCTTACCTAGTATAAGTAGGAAAGTAAAAAGTATAAAAGTAAAAAATATAGTAAAGGAAGTATAGCTTTTATATTTTATTTTATTTATTTTAATTTTTTTTTTATGTATATACATATTGGAGATCAATAAGTACTAAGGTTAAAGCTGTACATTCAAATCATATATACAAATAATAAGGAAATGAATTAGAATAAGTAAACAGATAAATAAATAAATAAAATAATAATAATAAATAGCATTGAATAACCTTATCATAAAAAATCACAAAAAAGTGTATACTTTTGGAATGATTGAAAAATGTAATTATACCACCCCTTGTAACTTTTTTTCCAACTTCTTTTCGGTAAAGTATGTTATATAGATAAATGTAAAGGGCTTCAAAATAAATAAGAAAAAAAAATAGAAAAATATATAAAAGAAATATCATACATAAGTATTTTTTTTTAAATTTATTTATTAGTTACACATATTCCTGCCTCACAATAAATTTGTGATCTTCCTCAGTATTCAGGAAATATGATATAAATGAGAATAAATTATAGCATAAAAAAAAAGAATAGTAATAACAAAACAAAAAAAAAAAAAAAAACAACAAAAAAACAGTTGTAAATTAACACATAATAACACACAAAAAAAAGATAATACAGCAAGTATCTCAGTGCCTACTTAATAAGTCTCTTGGCCAGCGCCTCAGCAGTCTTCTGGGCGGATTATATGGATTTGTGGCAGTAGATAGAGCTTGAGTAAGTGGATTGGAATTTAGAGTCAGTCTTAAAGCAGTCAGTGGCAGTTGCTGTGATGAAAGGAGTGTTAAGGTCAGTGTGTAACGTGAGGTATGAAACATAAAAGGGTGCGTCTACAATTTTCCGAAGGACTTTTGGCTGGAATGACTGGATAATTTGATTTCTTTGCTGTTTCCCATGGCGCGATTCCATATGTCCAAAGGAGTTTAATGAGGACCTTGTAAATAGTTAATTTATACTAAAAGGCGAGGAAGGAGGGGACAAAAAAAAAATTACATGGGTATGAATATCATACGGTGCAAATCACCGAAAACTTCAAAATAAAACATGAGTATTTTTGAGTATCCTATACTGCTATAGTATAACCTTTTAACTTCTTCTGGTAAGAAGAACTTGGAGGCCCGAAGACATATGCCGTACTTGGAGGGAACAGACGGGTAACACAGATTCAAGGCGCGGTACCTGATACTGCTTGGAGCTCTCGAGAATCAATTAGTTCAGAGGGAGGTTAATCAATCTTGGCTAAATGTCCCAGAGGAACGATTTGTCAAGACGCTAACAAGCGATGGCCTCAGAGCCCTTAGGTAAGATGGCCAGCTCGCCATAGATATCTATTTATCTCGGATCTCAGATAGATATCTCGCTCTCTATTGTTTGTCTTAGCCCAGGCGATTAGTATTCGGACAAATGTTCCGCCGCGCTATCAGCTGCGACACAACGGGGTCCCTCCTCGTTAGTTCCTACCCCCCGGCAGTAATCTTCCCGTCTACTTTATGCTAGAGGCCTCGGGGATATCCAGGCATATCGTTAGGAGAACTGGAAGGCTCGGCGAACTGTTCTTCCATAGCACCTGGTGGTTTTATGTTTTAAAAGTGTCTTACCTTTAGGTTCTTGCCACAGTTGTAACATTTGTTGATTAAACAAATCCTTTACTCACTCATCAGTAAAAAAAAGAAAATTAAATTATATATTTTTCAAGTTGAGAAAAAAAAAACATCGCATATCCTCAATTTCATTGACTTATTTTGAAAGAGTTATAGGTCGATACATATAATTAAATGTACCTATACTACTATTTTTAAACTCTTTTTTTTATTTCTTAATGATATTTCCAATTGTATTAAAGAAATACATTTAGTGAATTTGAACATATGGATATAATGACGTGAAAACACTTGTTGAGTAACTACCCAATGGTAGCACTCCAATGATATGTCTACATTAGGGGATCACGGGACCATCTTCTTTTCAGACTCCTCGGTGGGTTATCAGGAATGGAAGAGGAATCAAGGTTAGAAACGAGAGGGTTGGGATGATTCTGAAGTTTATTATGGAAGGATAGATAGATATCTGGATTGGATCAGATCAGAAACATAAGAAACACATTCGTTATGGATGGTTTTATTTGTAACAAAGTAGGGAGCATTGAGGATTTTGGATTGTAAGGATTGGATACGAGAGGAATTCGATAGTTTAGTAGTCGTTTCAATGTGGTATGTTAAACTTATTAATTTTTTTTTTTTTGGTGGAAGATTATTTCCTGAAAAATATATAATTTTATTTTGATTTTATATTCTCATTTTTTCAAGGATCATATATTTTTAAAGGAAGTGGGTAAATGATCTAGTTAAACTGTGGCAGTTGCAGCTTTGGAAGCGATAAAATTTATGGCACTGTCTCATTTTATAGCTGTAAGTCTCATTGCCTTCATCTTGGCAACTCATACGAATGATTGGCGTATGATGAATTTAGGCCGAAGCGTCAACACAAGAAAAAATATTTGTTATTCTTCTCATTTTATCTGTAATGCACTAGAGGGAACGTACCAGTTATGGACAGGGGATCCATTGATGGACAGGTTGGGCTTTAAATGTAAATAAGTAACTTTCCTTGTTAATTTAAAGACTCCAACTATATGAACAAAGTTCCCAAAAGAAAATTTTAAATGCCTATCATTGTTGTTTCTATAGTGCTCTAGATCAGTGTGTTTCATACCTTTCATACCTACTAACAGTTTTGCTAAGAGTAAGTTGAATATTCATGTTATATCATCTTTATCGGCATCTTGGTAGATAAATAAACATTATAAAATTTTTCTGAGGTATGTCCATTACTGGTACCGACCTCCTGTCCATTTCTAGAACAATTGGATATCTGGATGTTTATCACTTGTGCAAAAAGGTGGGTTTTTTTAGTAGATCAGGATATTTTTATACTAATGACAGTCTCTATTTTTATTTTAAAAAGAGAATCTTTCGGCGATCTGCACCATATTTATCTCTATAATACAACACATTTCAATCAATAATAATTTTAACAATTAACAGTTACATACTTTTTAAAAATATATATATATTTGTCATGCAATTATTTTTATTCTGACGTCGTGCCTTATTCTCTTATTTAAAGTATTTAAAACCATAGTAGATTGGAACAGAGTTTGCTCTTCGTCTGATATTTTGTCTAATTTAAAAAAAAATTAAAATTAGTTGTTAATTAAGTAAATTGAAATGAAATAAATTTTATCTACTATAGTTTTAAATTAGAGAATAAGATACGGAGTGAGAATGAAAATTACATGACGAATGTAATTTTTTTTTTTTAAATTAACATCACTGTATTCTATAGAAATAAAGTTAATTTAATAAAAATCGAGACTGTCATTGGTATAAAATATATTGATCTACTAAAACATATAATGGGAGCGGGGTAGCTCAGTGGGTGAGCACTGACTTCCAAAGCTCAAGGTCCTAGGTTCGAATCCGATAAATGAATAGTAATTTTTCATTAGCCGTGGATCGATCCTGGGATCATGAGACCCTCTTGGGGCACACAAAGCCTCTATAAAGTGGCTAACCTTAATTAAAAAGATAATTAAAAGGGGAAAAACCTGGCGGTTGAGCGTGATATTGGTCCGTCACCTCCCTGCACAACCGTTGGCCTTGTAACAGTACTTCCTCATATAGTACTGCACCTAGCACCCTTCAAGGGTTGTGATGGTACAGGTTTCTTTTTTATTTTTTTTAAACATATAAAACAGTATAAAATTATCTGAAAAATGTTCTTTTGTAATGGAGAATTTTAACTGCATTACTGAATATTTTATAAGTGTTGAGTATAAAAAGGAGACCCTAGAAATTCTAAATGTTCAACGAAGAATTTTATAACTATAATAAGTATGGCGGCATAAGCCAAAAAAGACATTTCCTTAGCTATATCCATTACTAGTGTTGCCCAAAATCGGTCTTGGTCTTGCACCAAGACTAAGGCTGTCTAACTGTTGCAAGACCAAGACTAGGACTGGTAAAAAAAATCGATTTTTTTTAATGAAAATTATGGCAAAATAGTTACTAATACTTGACAATCTTAGTTACTATATGTTAATAATTGGTATAATCAATATACTTTTGTATTTAACTGCTCTAATTTTTCATTCGGGCTTAGTTAGGTTTCTCCTATCTAAGAAATTATACTTAATATCTCTATAGTAATAAGCTAATAAGTAACTGCTAGACTGTTGTGAGAGTCTTGCGCAAGACCATGATCAAAACTGAGTTTGCAAGACCAAGACTCGTCTCGGTCTCGCATTTGGGCAACATTATCCATCACTGGTGTGCTTACCCTACTTGACTTCCCAACCAAAATGAATTCAAATCGAGCGATTTCAAATGGATTGACCTATCTTGCAGAACCTACGAGATGCCTTTTGGGACGTTAGATCCTTTTTTAATTTCGGCAATCTCCTCGCGGTCCCAATAACAGGCCGTTCGAAGCCGATGTGATTAATCAGCATTGCTCCGTCCGAGGACATGCTCTGCTCCGGGATCCGGTCCCACCCGCGGAGGGGAGGCCCGCGGAGGAATGTATACATTAAGAGCGCCGTCATTAAGGTCTGATGACAGTCCGAAGTAGGGGCGACGTTAAAACGGAACGATTTAGTCCTCCGGTGTCATTATTTTTATTGGGGCCGTAAATAGCTGAGGGGTCCTGGGAAACTACTGCTCAAATCCTCAACTCCTGTCCCTTCTTTTATTTCACCAATTTATTTCTAATCGCTCTCGACCTCCCCTTTAAAGCCGAGTTGCAAAACAGTTAGTCCGCGTTTCGAAGCAATTACTCCGCGATTCCGATAATTGCGAATAGTAAACAGCGACCCGAATGGCCTATCGAGTACCGCTAGCGAATAATTAGTATGAGGAGCAAAGAGTAATAAAACGGCACGATATAATAAATAATTATCGGATCCCTCAGGCTGACACTTGATGGCAAGAAGAGATGGATCTTGAGTGGACTTTCACTCTGAGTCATATCTTAGAGGAGTGTCCTCGCTGCAGGAGGATTATGGAAAAATGTGGTTTACCTCGATGGCGTTTTAAAGACCCGTTTCTACGGTGACAGTTAACACGATAGTTAAATTACCCAATCATGATAGTAAACGCGTCAGTTAAATTACCCAATCATGATTTTTATCTTAAAGAAAATCTACTCTATTTATAACGCGGTAATATAGAACCATTTTCCGGCTCTCAGGAGCAACTAGTGTTGCCCAAAATAGGTCTTGGTCTTCCACATTGAAAGACCAAGACTCATTACCAACCAAGATTCATGACTGGTTAAAAATAATAGTTGTTGTGAATAATATTAAAGTAAAATAGTTACTAATACTTGACAATTTTAGTTACTGTATGTAAAGAATTCTTATAACTAATATTCTATTGCATTTAGCTCATCTAATTTTTCATTCGGGCTTAGTTACGTTTCTCCTATCTAAAAAAATACAGTAATACTTCTATAGCAATAAGCTAATAAGTAACTGCATGACTATTGCGAGCCTCTTGCGCATGACCAAGACTGAGTTTCCAAGACCAAGACTCGTCCCGGTCTCGCATTTGAACAACACTATATATCTAAGAGCTTTAAAACATAGAGAACGATAGTTTCGTAGACACGTTGGAACTATACCAGTTATTGGTGTCCGCTTTAAAATCTTTAAAATGTTTTTATCTCATCACGTTTCGCACACTTTTGTTCAGAAATTTTCAATGACTTTTATTATTAGTCCGTGGTACAGATCCCTTTTTAGAAAATTATTAACATCCGGCTGAAACTTCGAGAATAGCTTCATATCATCGTAAGCTAAAAATATTTTATTCACGAAAACTTTTGGAATTGGGATGTTTTCAATCTTGAGTTCGGCAAGCTTTGTCTATTCAAATAGGTACTAAAAACTCATAAATACCCATTTCACTTCCACCTGGCTCTAAGATAATGTGATCACAAAATCGATGAAAACGGAGGCATACAAAAATATTGGCCCGTTTGGCCGGTATAACCTTGTTATTATGACGATTTGGGGGTGTATGTCACGCTTAACGGCTCGATATTTTTAAAGGTCACCTTTTTTACTGAACTTTGTGTGGAAGTTATCTTACGATTCTAGTGGAAAACAAATGGGTATTCACGAGTTTTTAATCCCTAATTAAATAAACAAAGGTTGCCGACCTCCAGGTTACGATGAGATGATGCTATATACCAAGTTTTAGCCAATTTTAATAATTTGCAAAAAAGGTGTCTGTACCACGGAATATATAATTGAAGTAATGTTTTACGTTTTGAAATATAAATTCAGGACTTATATATAAAATTCCCTTTCATCACCTTTTACTTTATTCATCAAAATCTATCGGTTTGCATTTAAATCTTTCTATTTTTCATCTGGGCTTAGTTAAGTTTTACCTATCTGAAAAATTAAAGTATAGTGAAGTACATTATAGTAATAAGCTAATAACTGCAAGGCTATTGTGAATTTCTTGTGCAAGACCAATACTCATGAGAACGCCTTAATTCCAAGAGATTTCTTAAATAAAATAGTTGTATGTTACGATGAGGTGAAACTATTTACGAAGTTTCAAGGGGATGTTAATAATTCGATAAAAAGGGGTCTGTACCACGGCGTATATCATTATCGTAAACAAAAATTTAGTTTTTTTAGTGTAATTTTTATAACTATTTGCTTGCGAATCATCACAATCACAATTTTTATCTCCAAATCAAACCCCAATTAATCTTTTTTTTGTTTAAAGGACCTTGAAGTTTATTTATTTCCAATGGGAACCCTATTTAAGTTTTACTATTTTAAATTACTACTAGATCAATCGACTATTTTCTAAAGTATGTTCTACAAATAAGAAATTGTTAATTTGTTTTTTAAAAATGTTGGTTTTGATACTAAAATCGTAATGCAATGCTTAATTGTTCAAGTTTTCTGAAAAAAAAAATCAGAAAAATTATTAGATTCATTTTGGAAATAGAATAATCATGTGATCAGACTATAGCATTAAATTATTATAAATCACCATTGTTTCATCAAATCATCACAGAGCAACTTACCTCATACCTCCAGACAGTTTCGTTTTTGCTTGTAGTTTTATCTAGTTTGTCTTAATTTATATTAGATTGCTGCAAATCGCTCTAGGCCCTATGCCCTCCTACAAGTTATGGTCCTTTGACTCTGCAATAGTCAGTTGGAGAACAGTGATTTGTAGCGAGTTGTTCTCATCGACGACCGGCAATCGCGCTGCCAACCAAGCTCTCACTAACCCGATTGCTCGCCGCTCTAACTATTATAATCCCGAGTTGGAACTCAGTTAGCAACCTGGGCCAGGAGTTGGGCTAATTGTTTTGAAAGGGAGTTAGATCAGAGAGAACTGGCAAAGCTGCTGAAGGAGTATCGGACGTGTGTAATTGGGTGTGGGATTGTCTTGAGGGGGAGGGGGGGGGTTGTCTTGGAGGGATTTAGGATTTCTGAAGGGGGGGGGGAGATGCGGGCCGTATCTCCTCCTCGTCACCTGTCAGCTCTTCGGGACATTGTCCGAATTCCTCTCCTCCCCTCGACGTCGTAAGCACTTCTCGGGTAGGTCTATCTCTGTCCATCTCCCTCCGAGAGGCGACTTATCGACCTCGTCTTGGACGAGTGGGTGTTATCATTCTTCAGGTCATTCATTATTGTAGCTCATATCATTTAATTATATTTCTAATTTATCATTAGTATAAGTATCACGATTTGTATAGTAAGAGGAATTGGTTGGAGGTTGCAGTATAAAATGATTTTTAAAAAAGTATTTATTTTCTTTTTGCCAACATTACGCAGTAAGAGCCCGTGGTCCAGACTCCTTTTTGTCAAATTATTAACATCCGGCTGAAACTTCGTAAATACCTTCATCTTATCGTAACCTAGAACTATTTATTTACGAAAATTCTTGGTGTATGCAAAATTTGTTTTTTTTTAGTTTTAAAACCTCGTAAATACCTATTTGCTTACCTCTTGTATTGTAAGATAATTTGATCACAAAATAAATGAAAAAAAGTGGCCTACAAAAACAGTGGGCTGTTTGGCCTATATAACCTCGTTATTTTGACAATTCGGAGGTGAAGGTCACGCCAAACAGATTAACATTTTTGAAGGGCACTTTTTTTCTCAACTTAGTGCTCAAATTATCGTACGATTTAAGTGGAACGCAAATGATAATTTTCGAATTTTCAGTACCAAATTAAATAGGCGATCTTTGCCGATCTCCATATTGAAAACGCCCCAATTCCGAGATTTTTGTAAATAAATATTTATAGCGTACGATGAGATGAAATTATTTACGAAGTTTCAGGCGGATGTTAATAATTTGAATAAACGCCCACTTCCTAAGTCCTGTCCTAAAAATCGGGTTAGTCGCGTTATGCAGGTTTTAAAAAAAATAAAGTGCCTAAGTGTTACAAAATCCGTCACAGTCGATAGTTTAAAAGTCTTGTGGAGTTGGTCTGTTTTTGTCCTCTGTAATGATGTGTGTCTCACAACACGTCTCAACACTCCGTTCTGAAACTGCTGGAGCTCTTAGTTGCAGTTGAAGCAGTTATATTTGATAATATCGGGGCTCTATGAAGAACTGCCGGTCTTAAGACGTTTTTATAAATTAATAATTTGAGGCGGAGGGAAATATTTGATGAGGTCAACACATGACTTAGTCATTAGGACTTGGTTTTCACCTGATTAACCTTTTTCTAGCAGAGTCGGAATAGTGTTAGGTGCCTTTTTGAGGTTGTGGTGGCCGATAGGTTCTAATCCGGCCTGGGAATGGTTGACTTTTATTTAGTATCAAACCTACAGTATTTAACTCCACCCTTCCACTCCGGTTAGAATTGGTTTGGTTGTGCCTTTAGAACTCCCCCCCATTTAGTCAGAAATGATGGGTAGGAGGTTATGCAACAGAAAAAAAATGTTAGGTGCCTGCCAAGGGTGACACTAACTCCGACGGGACGAACACAGAGGTGGTGGCTAACGCTGAAAAAAGGCCTCAGACTTGACTAGACTGAGGACTATTAACTAACTGGACTGACACAAGTATAGCGAGCTTCATTGCTAAACTAAGCACAATAATTTTTAAAACAATTGAACTCCTCATAACTCCCTTAAAATGCATACGATCTATGTATTTTAAAAGAGGCTCCTATATACATATATACCAATACACATAATGTAGTACCGTTGGATGACATCATATCAACGACATAGTATTTACAATAGTTATCAAACAGTAATACATATTACATGTATTACTTCACTTTAACGTTGGGCTCAAGATATCATGATCACACTCTACATGGAATTCGGAGAAGGCCTGAGTATTGACGACGTGTTCATGAACTTAATATCCCTTTATTAAGATTGAGATTTACCTAATCCTTCTTCCAACTGGTCCTTTTCCGTTGAAATTGGGATATTATTCAGCTTTAATCTCACTGCCGCTCAAAGCTATTCCTTCTTGTCAGGGGTGCCCATCTACCCCTAAGGTCGATGGCGCAAGGACCTACTGCCTCAATAGCAAGATATTTTATTGCTCGCATTTTCTTAAAGACAGAACAAGCGAAGGTAGAATTAGACAAATCGTAGATCATATAAAATTACAATTACTGCGGTCTGTCCCATGTTTTCCTCTACTATTATAGTAAATTATAATAAAATTATAGTAAAATGTGCCCCCCTCAAATATTCGAAAACCCGTCAAAATATGCGCCCCCTCAAAAATTTTGATGACGCAACTTGCACCTCCTTCTGGATAGCCCTGCTTATTGTTAGTAGATTTCTCATATGAATTGCTTGTTTCCAGATATTTATAATATTTTAAACAAATATTAAAAAAAAAAAAAAAAATGGAATAAGGAATATATTTTTCCTTTTAGAAAATTTATAAATAATGATTTGGCACCATTTGGAATTTTTTTTTCCCCAAAGATGTATAGTTAGAATTTTTCACATTTTTCTTTATGGGATGGAGCCCGTTAGATCATAGATTCGATCGGAAATTTGGAAACGAATCAATTGTTATCCTACATATCGTATTCATGTTAACCTTTACATATTAATATCAAATTGGAAATCGATACCAATGTTAAAGTAAGTCGACCAAGTCACTTTAAATGAGGTCAATACTCATGGAAGAACTTGTTTATTAACTGAAATCATTGTATAGTTGTTTTATTACTTATTAATTTTTTTTTTTTTAATCATAAGTAATAATAAGTCATATTTAAAAAAATTAATAATAACCGATAACTAAGGCAAAGAATTTAAGGTTAATCAAATAAACATTTTATCAATTGACTTAAAGATAATTAAATCCATTTTATGACAGATCCCATGGTAACTGATTGTTTACACCATTTGTTGTAATTTAATGGAGGTTATTGTTAATTTAAGTTATTACAATTAATTAGTGAAGTGAAGTTTATTTTTAATCGAATAAGAAGAAGACAATGACAACAGGAAACAACCAAAATATTTACGTGAGTACCAAATATTTAAAAAAAAAATAACTTTATAAACAATACATTAATTCGAAGGTAACTTAATTATCTATTTTAAGTAAATATTTTATAGAATTTTAAGGCATAAAGATAATTTTAATTTAATGAAGTTTAAATAATTGACAATCAAGCTTTATAGACCAATAAAATATTTATACAAAAGTAGCAGTTCAAGAGAATGTTTTTTTTTTAAGAGGTTAGAGTTTCAATTGCATTATTAATTGATCATTGATGAGCATTGGAATCCCATCATTGAAGGAGAGGTTAAGAACGTGGAAACAGCAATTCAATGAAACATTTTTTGGTGGTCATAGGTCCTGAAAATATTAGACCCATGTCCAAGGATTCTTGTCAATGCGTACTGGAAGCCAATAAAAAAGTATTTATTTACTTTTTACGTTTATTTTATTCATTGCTATCTTCCTTTCCTCTGCATTTAGTTCTAAGTTATCATGTATCACTAGTTTTGTTTTTTATGTGGTATGAGAAAAAAAATACTGTGGATTGTACTCAATGAAATCAAGTGTACAACAAATTACAATACCGTAAAAAGCTTCTAGTTCAATAGGCCATGGGCATTTTTTTCGTGAAAGAGTAATTTATATAAGTTTCTAGCGACCAATACAATTTTTTTTAATGTAAAAAATTCTAAATTTTAGGAATTGATTATCTTGAACACAATTTGGTTTATTTTTTTCATGAATGAACCATTGCGATCAAAGAAAAATTCAAATACTTAATCCTCTCTCAAAATTTAAGGTTTTCCGTTTCGGGATACCTAGTATTCGAAAAAGGAATAAAATTGTTATATAAATGTGTATTTTTAATAATTGTAGAGAAGATTGGTTGAAGTGTTCAGTAAAAAAATGTAAAAATAAACAAACAATATTTATTCTTATTATCAGGGCTAAGAAAACAACAGATAACAATGGGTATGAGAAACTATTAACATTTAAAAGAAAATAATAATATGTAGGTGAAAGGTATAGTCTCAAAAATGTAGTATAAAATATAAAATAACGATATCATAGTTAAGGAACAAAAACATATTCAGAGATAGAAAACAGCGGAAGCAAATTTCCTTTAAGTTTATTCTACATACTTTATTTTACTTTAAGTTCATTCTACCTACTTTTTTAGACTATACCTTTCACCTACATATTATTATTTTATTTTAAATGTTAATAGTTTCTCATACCCATTGTTATCTGTTTTCTTTTAGCCCTGATGAAGGCCTAAACATTGGACCGCCAAACATAAAAATAAATATTATTTATTTATTTTTACATTTTTTTAATGATCACCCAAACCAATCTCCTCTTCAATTATTCACTATATTCAACCACCAATCCACAATTCTATTTTTAATACATGATAACATATGGTAAGTTTCTAAACTCAGCACTAATCCATTAATGAAGTTCCGATGCTCATCAATGATCTCAACGCTGATTTTAGGAACGGCCTGATGGATTTCCTACGCTAATTAATGATCTCCGCGTTGTTTATGAACTTGCCCATGTATTATCCAGTTAAACACTAGCGGATCTAGGATTTAATTTTGGGGGGGGGAGCTTCAGCCCAAAAGATTTTTTTTTTCATATACATATAACGATAATTAATTTGAAAAAAATAAAAAAATTAATTACCTATATGAAATAGTGTTTAAGTGGTTCTTAAAGTCCTATTAAATATAATTACACGAACAAGAATACTTTAAGAGATAGTTTTTAATATTTTTTTCTCTAAAGCATGGTTACATTTTACCATTTTTGGGGGAAGGGGCTTCAGCCCGGAAGCCTCCCCTCCCCGTAGATCCGCCTGTGCAGTTAAATATCATGGTCTATGGGGTTCTTTAAAGTGAAATAATCCCTTGAAATCCTCTTTAAATATCCCATCTTGTGATAGCTAAGACATTAATGATTAATCATAAATGACATACAAGAGACCTATGCAATGTGTTGACCCGGCGGGCCATCTTGTCATCAAGCGGTCGCCCCGGTAATCAATTACATTACTCTTCCTCTTCATCAATCCCGTTCCTCTTTGATCCTATCTTCTCCTGTTCCTGTAACAAGCCCCATCACTTCATTTGTCTTCTCTAGAGCAAACGGCTTCTGGCTGTCAGTCTGTAGATCGCTTGTGTACTATCATAGTGTTCCAAGTAGTTTGGACAGCTGCAAAACGACTTGTCACGAATATAGCCCTCTGTGCCATATCAGATAAATTAACCATGATACCAATCTATTTTCTCCTAATTACAAGCTATTATGTAAAAATATTTAATTAAAAAAAACTAATGCGTGTGCTTTATACCCACGATAGAAGTGCGTATAAAGCACATCAAGGCGAGATTAATAATATGAAACATTAATTATAAATAATAGATCATTGTAAAGAGGATGAACTGCTGAACAATTCCCTCGATTACAGTATGTAGATCTGATTTTTATTTTCTGAGATATTGTATTCCATATCTTCCATAAAACTCGTTATCATTTGCTTTTCAACAACATTTTTTCCTTTTCGTCTCCCTAACACTGCGTCGTATTAAGAAACGTCTGCAAAGTAAGGTCAATATAGCTTCCTCGCCGTTTTCATTAGCTACAAAATATTTTTATTACAAGATCTATCGTTCGGAATTGTATCAATTTTCTTTTTCTTTTTATTCTGTTGGAATTACATACCACGTAGATATATTGCCGCCATAAAAAGCAAGCACAATCCCTGCCTGTCTTAGGCTATTTATATCCATTTATCTGCACGCAGCTCTATTGCATCTTTGTTGATTCTATCTATCCATTTGCTTTTTGACCTTCCACCTGCTCTTTTCCCTTCTATTGGGGCATTCATTGTTACGTAGAGGCCTCCAGATGGATTGATACGAGCTACAGTTTCTGCCCATCTTAACCTCCGTGCCTTCATATCATGAAATATTGATTGACCAGTTTCTGTAAGCAGTTCTATATTGTTCTTCCTTCTCCATGTGTTAATAATCTGATCCCAGAGCGATCCTTTTATGCGGAGGATTTTTCTCTCAAATCTTTTAACACTTTTTTCTAGGGCGCTGATTAGTCCAGGTATTACGCCCATATATTCTACAGATCCTACAATTTAAACGCTCCTTTCAATCTCGTCCCGCCAGATCACGTGCGTCCGACCTCTATCCTCCTCCACACCGAACTGCAGCGTTTGATAAATCCTTTTTAATTCAAGTTGTCTCCCTCTGGAACTCTATTCCCTCAGATATCCGACACGCAAAATCGATATCCTCTTTCAAATCTCTCCTCTTCAAACTTCTACTCCATTCCTAATCCGATTGATCACGAAATGGACTTAAAAATCTAAGTTCTAAGAATCTCAAAGTACACCCAGATACTTTGATTATTTTGTAATTTTTTGATATCTTGTTTACTCATTTTACTTTCTCTGTTTATTTTATATTTATTCACGTTTTTATATCTTTCATTATCTATAATTTTGTTGTATTCTAATTATCCTGTAAATATTTAATTGTATTTTATGGACACAACAGAATATTAATATATATATATTCTGTATGTGTAACTTGTTCTAATTGAACACTAGTTCCAGAATAACAAAATTATTTTCATTCATTCATATATTAGAACTGGCATTATCATAGCTTTGCACATCCTTAATTTGAGATTCTTCGGGACTTCAATACCTTTGAAAAGGAGAAGAAAGCTAGTTATCGCTAGTCTATTTCTGCCCGTTGGTCATTAATTGAGATTATTGTATAGAGGCTATTATATCAATATTAATAACAATTAATCAATTTGGATAAGTGTAAAGACACTCTGGCTAGCCAAACCGCTAGTAAATAAAGTTTACTCTAACCACAAGTGAAGCGCAGTGACAAACTTTTAATCAGAGGTAGATCATTAGGGAGTCATTTCTTTGATTGAATATGCAATAAATTTGGAAGGGAAAGAGGAATAGATGTGCGGGCAGTCGATATAGTCCAACATACTCCCAAGAGCATCGTCTACGTTGAGATTTAAAACCTTTAGAATTGAACTGCCCGTAAAATTGCCTCTGAGACAGCTGTTTTAATAAATCAGGAAACGACTGATGTTGTTAGGGCATCCATTCTCTGTGCCGGTTCCTGCGTGGTGTACTGCCACCGAGTTTACCGATGTCCCATGAACTTCTCCATAACTTTGTCACACAGGTGCATAGTGAGTTGCTATAATTAGCGCTGAGATATTAAAATAAAATGCAGTTTTTATTCTGATTGATGTTCTCTAACTTGATGTCCTCCCCTTTGTCTGAAAATACTTATTTCTGCCAAGAAGAGGGTGGTAAGTGAAAGTTGTGTGATGCGCGCACCGCACCATTTTTTTACATATGGATTCAAATATCTCAGAAAAAAAATCGGGCCTGCATACTATAAGCGAGGAGATTGTTCGGCATTTCATCCTCTCTGTAGTAGACTATAATTCAAAATTGTATCTTAACGCTACACCGTGTCAGGGAGGCGAATAGGAAAAAATAGTATCGAAAACAAAATGATGAAAAGGTTAGTTGAAGAAATGGATTAAAATATTTCATATGCTAAAAATCGGTCCTGTATACTGTAAGGGAGAAAAATGTTTATTATTTATTTGTTTAATCTTTATAATGAGCTATTATTTATAATTTATATTTCATATTATTAATCGAGCCTTGTTGATGTTTTTACTTATACCGTGCGGTCTAAAGTACACACCTTTGTTTTTTTTAAGTGGGGACAAGCTAATCATGGATTAATTTAAATATTACTTTAACAGTCTTTATAAACTATGAAGTTTCAACATTTGTTAGTGTTGAATAAACTTCCTTGATATTTTATTGTATAAACGAATGTTTCGCAGCTGTCGCGTACTAGAGCCAACGTGAGAATTCTCGCTGGGGTACGCTAGTAAATTTAATAACCATTTTAGGCTGTTGATGTAGGATGTGCTGTAGCTTGCTATTTCCACCACATTTCAGAGACCATAGGGGCGACTAGAACTTCCATCAACGAGACAAGGGTGTTGGAGCAATCAATGACGACGATACCGTCACCCCTGGCTCCTGCGGGTGACGGAATTAGATAAGAAGAGTTGGGTGAATTATCGTCCCGACCGCAAACCTCAGTCCTTCGGCCGAAGAACAAGGAGGCACCACAAGCCATTACATCTGTCAATGCCGTCTTTCTTAACGATCTGATCAACATTTCGTAACGCGTGTTTTCATAGCAGTGCACCTTGTGTTGCTTTGTCTAAATTGAAATAAATGGCGACTTTCTTGGATCATTTCGGAGGAAAATACTTTGCTGCAATCGAACAGGGGTCCGAATGATATTATTGAAAGTTTGAAAAAACATTCTTCTTTTTACAGTCGCATTTATTTATGTTTGGAGCTTTCAGTGTTCTGCTCCATATTCTCCTAAAAACAATTAAAAAATAAAAAAATAATTATATATATATATATATATATATATATATATATATATATATATATATATATATATATATATATATATGCATTAAATGTGTTAATTGTCACCCAGGACTCCGTCTTATTTCCACATAGCTTTTCAATGCCCATTCAATCCATTTTTGGATTTCGTTCTTTGAATAGATGTAATCAATCATTGTAAATTGGTGGCTTAATTTACAATTTTTTGTTTTGTTTTTGTAAATTTCATCATATTATATCATACTGTATCGTATTTTAGAAACGGAACTCGATTTATCAAAAAACAAAATAATGGAAATCGACTTTGCAAAATAAAACGTACTAAATGTTTAAAATGATATATATATATATATATATATATATATATATATATATATACAACAAATAGTCCGATTTCCATGATTTTTTTTTTGTATGAAATGAATAAATGTTTCAAATAAATATTGATTTTATCAATAAAAAACTGTGTACTTTTTGTATCACATTTTTCGGCCGCCATTCAGAAAGAAAAGGCCTGATGATAATGAAACGTATACAAAAACACTTTTAAATATTATTGCCACGTTGTGTCAAAATTTAAAAGAAATCGGTGAAGAACTTTCGGAGATGGTAGCAGTTTTGAACAAGCTACCATTTATATTTTTATCGACATCGTATTTAATATTTTTATTTATTGAAAGCAGTAAAACTCGTCAATATCTATTAAACAAAAAAAGAAGGAAGAAAATCGGTTGAATAATAGAGGAGTAAAAGGGGCTGAACCGATTTGCGTTTGTCTATTTATATAATGATTATAATACTGATGCTTTACATTTAAAACCAAAATATTAGATAGAGGTTTCACATCGAGAATAATTTCCAAAAATATATTTGAAAATAAAGTTTGAATGATATTTCTATATTCACCAATTCAGGTTACGAAACTGCAGTTTATTAAAGTTTCAGTAATTAAAAAGGAAAAGTATGTTATCCTAATAATGTATTGTTTTTAACATCGTTTCACTGAAATTATAAACAATGAGAGACTTGCATAATGATTGTAGGAAAATTATAATATTCTTATAATTTAATCATCTGAAAATAAGCAGTATTTATTATTTTTATATCGAAAATAACAATATTTATTTTTAAAAATATTTTAAATAATAATTTATGGTTTTAACAATTATTCATTTGCGAATAAACTTTAAATAATATTTCTTTGGCCTTCAACTATGCAGAAACATATTCAAGGAAAATCAATAAATACAATGGTTGTCTATTTTCAATTTATACATTAATTAGCAAAAAAATTGTTCAACTTTTTAAAAGCATGTTTACATACTAAAAAAAGCCAGCAGGAGAATTAGGATATTGCTGTTATAAAAAAAAAAAAAAAATCCGCAACACAAAAAACAATGTGCATGACAGTTATAATGACCACGCGAAATAATAATTTTCCCAGTAATTATATTTTAATTTCAGCTTTAATTGTTATTGTGATTCGAACGAAATGTCACAGGCGTTATGTAACCAACACTCAGCGTTCGTTTACGGCTCGCTTAAAAACATTATTAAAAAATCGCGAAAAAGACAGCCAAATATAAAATGTTCATTAGATGAAATAAAATAATCTGTAATTTTTATCATTCAACAATTTAGAGGCATCATATCAATGAATGATATATGTCATATTAAAATATTGAGAAAAACAAAACAATTTTTACAACAGAACTTCAATTTAAACCAATTATAATTTGTTTTTTCATGACTCACTTTTAAAATTATCAAATAAAATAAGAAACAGTTTTATTTTATCGAATGAATAAAAAAAAAAAGGATTTTTCTTCATTTTCTGAAATATCTTTGATATAAGCCCACTGGATTGTAATAGATAGATGTGTTTGATATCGTCTAATTAGAAAAAGGTCTATAATGTATAATACATGATACAAATAATATTCATACACAAAGATGTAAGGCTTTTATTTCATATATATATATTTCATATATAAATATCGAGTATATTACTTCTGCATTAAATCCTATTTTAATTGTATTAACAATTAGCTCAACATATTGGCCAATGATGGGGTGCCATTTCCCTCTTGGTTGATGGCGCTAAAACCTCCCCCTCTCCTAAGATATGTTATTGCTCTCCTCTTCTTAAAAACAGTGCAAGCTAAAGTAGAAAATTAAAAAAAAAAAAATCATAGCTCATATTGAGATAAAACTTTCAATGTTCTGTTCTTTGCTTTGCTGATATCTCCTGGTTTGAAACTTTTCCCGAAAATTCATAACCCTATCGAAATATACTTCCCATAAAAATTCAAAACCCCGTTAAAATGAGCTCCTCTCACCACCCCTCAAAAATTTCAATGGCGCAACTTGCTGCAAACTGCTGGGCCAATAAACAAATAGTAATATTATGTGCAAATAAGTACATACTATTTGTTTTGAGAGAGAGGAATTGTTATTTATTTTTTTCTTTCGTTTACAATAGTTTCTTATTAAAAATAATAAACTAAATTTTAAATTTTTCTTTCTCATTGTTTAGAGAATTTAGAGAATTTTCAAATTATGAACGTTATAATAAATTGTTATACTTTTAATTGTTGTGGGCAAATATAGTTGTATTTTCTTCATTTGTCCGCTCACTTTCGTAGGATGTATAGATATAGTTATTTTTTGGCATTTAGGGTTGATATAATTTTCAAAATAATGTCCTCATTATTGCATTTGACGAATTACCAGCTTATGATGATAACTTTATTTTGATTAGAATCGCTGAATGCTTTCTGGGTTCAGTCATAAAATGAGCTACTCGTACCAGGCATCAAAAGCTCACTTTTTTTCATAATATTTTTACCTTACTATATCATTTAGTCTGTGGTAACCTTTTATTAAATTATTAACATCCGCCTAAAAATTCGTGAATAGCTTTATCTTTTATCGTAGCGTATAACATTTTTTTTTACAAATGTTTTTGGGATTGGGACGATTTCAACATGTATATCCGCAAACTTTGTGTATTTAATGATGTATTAAAATCTTGTGAGCATCCATTTACTTTCCACTTTCACAGCCGTCTGTACCGCGGACTATAAGCTATGTATGTTTTTTGGTATAATTTAATTAGTGGCCCGAGATATTCCCATATCTCTCACCACTGCAATGAGTTAAAGTGGCTCTTCCTCTCCATTCGAAGACAATATTTCCTAGGTACGTTCCTCTATCAAATCATCAACAATCATCGTCCTTCTTATGCCTACAACCTTCTCCAATTCAAGTCCTCAGTCCGTTCCCTTTCCACAAGATCTCGACCTTCCGAACTTTACACCCTTCTCAGAGATCTGCCTCATTCCAAAACTCCTTTATTGCTCGCTCTGTTAATTTCTGGAATTCCCTTCCTATCAAAATTCAGCATTCCCCCTCCCTATATACATTTCAAACCCTCCTATTCCTGTCCCCAAAACAGTCAGATATCCTCCCAGATATTTTAGTTACTGATTTATTTCTTTTTTTGGTTTCCTTTTTTTTTTTTTTTGCTCTTCTTTTTCCACATACCTTTATGTCTATTATTTCATATTATATCCTTTTTCCTTTTCTTTCAATCTCTCCTGTAGATCTGTAGAAGTATATTCACATTTGCATATATTATATATTGCACTACAACAATTGTTACCATCTATTTACTTTAGTTTGGGATTCTGTTACTCAGATTACTCTGTTTATATTTTAATGTACTTACAGTTTATAATTTTAATAAGGTTATTCATATTGTTTATAATTTTTTGTCTAAATATTATGTAACTTCCACGATTCTCTATATTTTTGTATGTTGTCCGTTCCATCCCTGAAGAAGACCTGATAAGTCGGGTCGAAACGTTGGCTTTTAATAAAATAGTTTTACCACTATTTAGCCTATTTATGACCGCCACCACGGACCATCTCCTTCCTTTATATACAATTACATATTATTCACAATGATTTACATAATGATGCATTTACATATAATTCATCACTTAATTACTCAGACAATTTCCTCTTTCAAAAGAAACACAGAATTTATTTCTTAGAAGAATGTAATGTATTTTTTCTTTATTTATTTTTTTCTAAAAGTGTATATTTATGTTTTACCACTGTACATAGTTTTAAGTGCCTTGGCATGGTTTTAAGTGTTTTTTATATAGATTTTTTAAAATTTTGTATATAGTATGTTTAACTAATATTTTCATTACTTATTTCTCTTTATTTTTACTTTTTTATGTTTGTTTTTATTTAGACCGGATATAATATTTTAATTTTTTTTTCTTATTCTAAAGAGACTTTTTTCCAGAATAAAATTATTTTCTATTCTATTCTATGTCCTATTCTGAGTCTTGTAAGGACAACTTCATCTCTGCGTTTACTGCGACTGGGACTCTTGCATGCTTTTACTCCATTTTAATGGCCTTGAGTTTATTGAGAGAGCCGTTGTCCTACGTGTCTGCCACTCTTGATACAGAGCCTATACTTCTCTTCGTTGCACAGGGTCTTAAACAGGAATACTTATCGCTGCTTGGATCAAACCTTGAGCTTCATCTCGCCATGCCGATGTTGCCCTTTCGGCGTATAGTTCTCCATTTCGCCTCGGGGCTACTAGAAGACAATTAACATAGAACTAACCTCTAAAGACGGTCGTGGAATATCACAGATGGCTATCTCGAAAACGCACGGCCATCCTTGGAGGATCGGAACAACTGGGCCAGAAGTGATACGCCGAAGGCTGCGTCAAAAAGGAGAGACACGAAGGGAGCCTTTTGAAACACACGCCCGGGGACCGGTGCCCGTAGACCTAGAAACGCAAGGTTTCGAAATCGTTCTGTGCCGCTGCGTCAGCCGAACCATCCTCGGAGCGGATTGGCTAAAGTTCAGGGCGAGGATATGGTAAGACCATCCTCAGACCGCAGGCTCGTAGCCTATTAGCCATTACTGCTAGGCATTCCGATACTATATCTGTCGGCATATAACTTTCTAATATTGACAGCCTATACATTCTAAACCCTACGTGTTAGGCTCCCATCTACGTGTCGGGGGTAATTTTTTTTTTTTCCGGGCGCGACCAAGACTCCACGCGGTCAAGTATTATTTCAATTTCAACGGGATTTTTACTCTTTCACTACAATACTTTTAAAAATTATAAAATCGAGGAAAAAAATCTGGTTTGTCCACTCATACAACCAGACCTACCTATTTCAGAAAAGTTTTTATATCTTTACATATGTTCATGAAGAAACAAAAAGAATTGAACTAAATACATTTTCCTGAAAATTGATCAAACATAAGATTTGAGAACGATTTGTTAGAATAATAGAATAAATAGCGTAAAAAATAGAATAAGCTGTATCATCGCTAATACTGGTTCGATTCCGATGATTTTTTTTTTTTTTTTGGTAATTGAATTACCTTTCAAAAGTTTTATTATAAATTTTACCGTACAAAATATACTTAGGGAGTTAGTCCCTATAACATTTTTGTTTTCAAATGTTATGTTTTGACTTTTATTATGATTCTTTTCTAAACACACCTATCCTTCAACTATACACCTTATTGTTATCTTCATGCAGCCTACTATTCCATTACCTCTTTCAAAAAACGGAATGTCAATTGTCATATATATATATATATATATATATATATATATAGTACAACTTGTTTTTATCATCATAACCTTGTTTACATTTATACTTACATTCTAAATTTCTCTTCTTAAAGTTATGTTTTTTTCTTATAGAGTTATTTGTACTTAATAATCTATCCTAACGATATGACAACTAATGTTATCCTATTAATCTTTCAATTTCTTTATTTCTTTACCTTTAGTCCCATTATCTGTTTACCTACAGTTATCAAATGTAACCTCCACTAGTTTGTTATCCACTGATATCTTATTATAATGTTATCTTATTCTTATTTTAGCTCTACTTTATCAATACTTATTCAATTTTCAATCTCTTTATTCGTTAACATTCATTTTCTTTATCTGTTAACCTACATTTATCAAATGTAATCTTTATTAATTTATCGTACACTCATTCCTGATCTTTTATCACAATCTGTTTACTTTTAACTTACATGCTATATACTCCTTTATTTTCTATTTTTATTCCTACTTATTTTCCATTTTTGTTTGTATCTTCTACATATATAATACTTGATATTTTAACTACATTGTCACCCATTACATCTCTGATATCATCTTTTTATTTATTTATCAGAAAATTTCTTCTTATTTCATATCTACTTATATTCATTTATTTTATTTTCACCATGTTTTGTACCTTTTGTAGCCCTGACCAGGAAAGTGAGTCGAAACGTCGGCAAAAATTAAATAATACTATTTGTATAATTTAGTATTTATTTGATCGCACTCTCCCCCCCCTCGATCAACTCCTTATCATATTACTATTTTTCGTTCGATAAACGCCAAAAAAAAAAAAGTTCCCTGTGAGTTACAATTTAATTAAAATAACCGTTACAATAACCTTAACAACTCCTGAGTCTCATTTATTTGAAGATAAATCATTCCATTAAATGGACTATAAAGGCTATAGATTAATGAGGAATTCTAAGACTATATTGGGAAGTGAGAGGTATATTGTAGCTGTCAACTGCCCCCAAACAGACAGGGAAGATGGACGAAGGCTGATTGCTAAACGAGGGTCTGTTTAGGGTTAATATTGTGTTGCGGGGGGTGGGCGGGTGGGGCACCCGGGGTGGGGTGATTGAGTTGGAGCGGCCAGAAGGGTTGACCAATACTCCGCTGGTCATTTCTCCAGAGCTCTTATTGAAGTCGCCTCCCGGCATACGTCTCTGTCGGAATTCCCCTTTAAACTATGCTACCTCCCGGACATTCCTGCCCGTGTGTGTGTGTTTGTGTGTCCCTATTTGTGCGGTCGGGGCCTGTTTAAAAGGGTACCGTGAACGCCTGAGGTCAGTTGGAACGGTACGACTCGGCTTTGCCAGCGTTATAAGAAACAATAGCGAATTAACAATTGTAATTTCAAGGTTGAGAGATGTCCACTTTTGGAGTATGTTAATAATGAATTGGCAAAATAATGATGCGAACCGAATCATTATTAAAATAATCGAGAGAAAAATAAAAAAAAGGATAAAATATGTGTGTGACATTTATTTAGTTTATAAAAAAATATATCAAAAACATGTCTATTGTTTGGAGATTTCAAAAATAAGATCCTCCGCTATAAGATTAATATACTATGCACTATTCATCTTTAAATACCGTCGACTTAATCACTTCCTACCCATCAGTTACCTAAAAATTATAAATAGGTATTTCTGTAAATATATATATATATATATATATATATATATATATATATATATATATATATATATATATATATATAGTATTAATTTTATGGCCACACAGGCATTTCCTCTGTATCTATAATTTGTCCTAAAGGGACAATAAAGGATAATAAAAATCTATTTTCATTTCATTTCGTGTAAGGACAATAGTAATAGTGATAGAAGAGTAGCTTATTCAGCTTCTATGAACAATAAATAAACAGCAAAATAATAATAATAACAGTAAAAGCATATAAACTTAAAGAAATTAAACTAAAGTAATCAAAATAACTATTTAAATACAAACATACCTTTATACAATATTTACAAAATTCATTTACTCAAGATCTCCGAGCCAATCCTCTCTACCCATTCGTGGAAGGAAAAGCAAGACCATAGGAGATCCCATCGACTCTCACTCAGCAGCATTACTTGCATTAAGGACCAAATATTGCTGTCAATAATAATAATAATTAATTCTTTATTTATTCTGAAACAAACACTTTTTAAAGAAATTTACAGAATGAGATGTGAATATTAGAGATTTAATATGAAATATATATATATATATATATATATATATATATAAAAGAAGGCGAAATAAATAATGATAATACATAACGTAAGTTCTAAAGTCAACAAATTAAAAATAACAAATAATATGCATATGCACAAATATTTTTTTTTAACGAAAGTATTTCAATATTTATGATTTTCATTAAATGAAAAAATAAAATTAGAAATACCCACAGGTCGACAAAGACTAATTGAGATTTAAAGTCAAGGTCAAGTCATGGACCATTAAGGTTTTTTTCTCAGACAATTTATATATATATATATTATATATATATCTGGGGTATTCCAAGATATTTTAAGATCGTTTCATTGTAACAGTTTCTGTGAATGAAGTTTCAGGTTTATGGTAAAAGTTTAACTTTTGAAGCTACGTTAAATGAAAAATAAACAATAGTTGGTCTTAGATTCGAGTTATAATTTGTCTGATTGAATCACCTTTGATTCTAATGTCTTGTTTGTTTAACTAGCTAAGTATAAACATAATTTTTTAGATAAACTTTTAAGCGAAATTGATAGAAATTTTATATATATATATAAAAGTTCTGTGAAAAGCATTATTTGAAAAAAATTTTGAGAAAAAAATCTGAATGGTCCATGAGTGTGTCCTCAACTTGTCTTTGTCGACCTGTAGGAATTTCTAATTTTATTATTTCATTTAATAAAATCATAACTAATGTAATTTTTTCGTTAAAAAAATTATTTGTGCATATGTATATTATTTGTTCTTTTTAATATTTTAATTTTAATTTTTTAATTTGTTGGCTTTAGAACTTACTTTATTTATTATTATTATTATTATTTATATATTATTATTATTATTATTATTAGTTCTCCTTCTTTTATATATATTTTATATTAAAGCTCTAATATACACTTCTCATTCTGTAAATATTTTTAAAAAAACGTTAGTTTTAGAATACATAGAGCATTCATTATTTTTTAATTTGCTTAGCTTTCTCAGATTTCTGGAATAGCATCCATATCCCGGAAAAAAACACTCAAGAGAATGTAGGTGAACTTTAAAAAATATAATATCATACAATAATAATGTGTAATAAATAACATTCAACTTCCCAGAAAAAAAAATTACTTATTTTGGAACTTTGTAACAGTCCTTCACAGTGTGTCAAACCAAGTCCAAGTTCTTGATTACTCTCTACTTTGCTTTTCAATATTAAACCATTAGAAGATATTATTATTAGAGTAATCGTCACTTTTTCAAGTGATGTAGCGGTTTTAACTCGAAGGCAAGCTCTTAATATTTCCTAATTTTTTCGGCCCTGGTTGTATGTTGGTATCACAAGGCACTGCTATGTCTATCATTTCTCTAGTTTATTATTATTAAAAGTATTTAAATATGAACAAGTAATTATTCAACAACATACAGAAATTCAACGTTAGTTTATAATAGGAAAATTCTAACCATACAGCCTTATATTACTTAAATCCTGGTAAAAAATAAGAATACAATTATACTAGGTTTTAATTTTAGAGACATATGGCTGCATGATTGATTTTTTTTTCTAATTTTAATTTTAATTTTCTTATATGACGATACCGCCATCCCATCTTCCCACCCAGACCCTGAAGCAGCATCCCTAAACCTTCAAAGACTAATTGATCAATGGTGCAACGATTGGCGCATCAAGATCAATTAATCCAAATACAAGCATGTCACCTTTACCCTCCGACGCAGATCCTGTCCACATATCCTTTTCAACTCAGTACCTCTTCCCATTTTAGACACAGTTCGGTATCTTGGATTCCTTTTAGACAAAAGACTAACATGGAACCCACATACCAGACTTAAAAGACAAGAGCTTATCCGACGACATGGCCAGTTATACAGACTACTTAACAGAAAATCTAACCTCTCAATTGAAAACAAACTATTAATATACAAGACCATACTGAAACCCATCTGGACCTACGGACTTGAACTGTGGGGGACAACTAAATTTTCGATCATCAAACGTTATTATGTTACGAACAAAACCTCACATCATGACCTGAACATTCCTTATGTCCTTGACGTTATTCCATCCCGATTTTCAAATTTTTATCAGAACCTAATCCATCATCCTAATCCCGTAGTACAATCCTTATCCAGTTCCAGTCATCCCTACAATCCTCCTCGAATGCTGAAGAGGCAGTGGCCTCGAGATCTTTTGTAAAGATGTCATTGAAGTCTTGGTGATGGACAGCTTCTTCACTCAAGTCATGAGCGTATGTGGCTTAAGTGCCCTCTCTTAGTCTCCACTGGATTCCCATCCCAGTGATGCGGCTGAGAGAGAAGCGCTGGGATCTCTTGGAGTCCTGCCTTATCCTCCACACCCGACTCGGAGCTCCCTCGGCTGACTAAATATTGTAAATAAGTATGGATGTGTTTTTATTTATTTATTTAATGTTGTATCATGATCGCTTTATTCTGTTACTCCAAGTTTTATTTTATTTTGTTATAATTTTTTTTTCTTTTATTGTATATATGGTATGTTTGTATTTCATTCATCCTAAATACTCGATGCCCTTAATTGAGGCAAAATGTATTTTTTTCTAAAAAAAAAAATTCTTATAAAAAAACAAAATTTATTACAAAATTCAGTATTGTTTTAAAAAAATAAATAAAAATTTTAACATAATATAAAATCGTGTACCTTTTTTGTTATATATATAAAATAAAATAAAATTTATATCTTTAAAGTTTGCTAGAAAAGATTTGAGGGGGCAGGAGTGGGGGGAGGGGGTCAGAAAGAGAACGAAGCTGGGGGAAGATTGAGAATGTGACAGTTATGGATGCCGCATTGCATCACTATGCAAATTCCCCTCCCAGCTGATGGATCGTCTCTGGCTCCCGTCTCTTTTAATTAAATCTAGTAATTGTTTCAAACCTTTTCCACTACCCCTAAGTTGTCTTCTCTGTCGTTTTTCTTCCTCCGTTCTCTCACAGTAACGGTGGGGAGGGACTCAAGTATTCGCAGGCCGTACAGTTACCAACGAAAATCGATGTGGAGGTACACTGTCCAAATAATGATCATTTTATTGCATAATGTTAAACAATGGCAAATGAAAAAGATTTTTGTGAAAAACTTACTTTAAGAACCCAGAGATGTACCTCCCTTACCTAATTGCTTAATTTCAAGTAGTTCTTTAAGCTTTGCAAATATTCTTTGTAAATGAAGTTTTAATATTATTTTTTTATTATTTCATTTATTTTTTTTCGGGAAATGCCCCATACAAATATAGTTGGCTATAATGATAACAATGAATAAATTAATATGAAAAACATTTACAAATTATATACAAAGTAAAATTCATTAGGATTCAGTGACAACATCCTCTCCTGATAACAACCAAGCATCTGTCTGTATGCCTAAATATAAACAATGAAATGTAATATAATGCCCCATAGCATACAATAATTCAAAATAATACATCTGAATATAGCGAGCAATAATATGACAAATAGTAATAAATAGCACTATTAATAAAGATAAATACAGGCATACAATATATAACATATAAATATGTCAATAGTCAATACCAAATTATACAACAAAAACACCATATGTATATAAATATGTTTCATACATGAATAATAAATACCACAAGCAGGACAAAGTAAATAAACTTCAAAGTTTTGGAAAAATATATGTAATGTTATTATTCATTAAAAATAATGGACCTCAATCTGCAACATTGCCTCGTGTAATAAAACAGGAAGAATTCATTGTCAGTTTTGAATAATTCGAAATAATTCGCCCTGGTCATCTTAATGGAACGACCTAGGAAGTGTTGGCAGAAGTGAGCATAAATCGGGCACCGGACAAAAATATGAAGAATGTCCTCCAATTCATTTAGGTTTCAAAGCGTGCAGATTTCTTTTGTCTTGAAATAGTAATCCGTACATATATTATTACAGTAAGGCTCGAAATCGGTTTTGTGCCAAATATAAGCTCCTGTCATGCTCAAATACCATGAATGGGGTACCGTTGGATTCAGAATTTCACGGGGGGTTAGCGAATCGTATTCTCCACTTTTGTTTTTCTTTCTAAAATAAATAAAGTCGAAAGAAACATTTTGCTAGGCTTCAATACCTGAACGGTGGTAGGTCTGTACTGTAGATCGATACGGGATAAATCGGATCTTGAAGATTTTGATGCTTACAGCAAGACCCGGATAGTTCTTCCGGAACTATCGGATCCTGCGCTTTTAAGCCCAAAAACGTACTATTTTCGAGATAACGCAAGGCATAGGGTCCGCATCCACAGAACCTTACATTAATTGTGGTACTGTCATTGAACACATTTCTCATTTCGTCGACTTGAGGTCTCTATGATCGAGAGAGGAGGAGTTTATATTATTTATCGATGGTGTTTTTGATCGGCAAGCCATATCATCGTCAATTTTTCATCAAATCTCAAGATTGAGCCACCAATTTCGAAGGCTTCCTTCTCCTTCAGGCGGGAAAAATGGTCCAATCACCCCGAAAATTCAGGCAAACAAATTATGAATGAAAACAAACTTTATTTGCGAATAACTAAAAAATTTCACACTTTTCCCAGGGTTATGCTCGTGATTATATAAAAGCTTACTAAATTCCCTATACAATGAAAATAAACATCATCGACATCGGACAATTTTTTAGCAAAGGTACAGCTTACTGAAATTTGTAAACATGTTGGTTCCAAACAATAATGAAGATTTTTTTGGTTTATTTGTCGACTATATTTATCGATAAAGTAACATTTGATTTCTTTATCTTTTGATACGTTGCATTATTTTATTTTCTTATTAATCTGGCATCTGATAACAATATGCTGTGCGAATTTTTCGTCTACTAGTAACTATTATTAAACGTTAATTTAATTATAGATAGCCTAATCTTTGTTAGTGTTTTCGTCATATGGAACGAGATACATTGGGGTGTAACTAGTATGAGTAATCAGTTTTTCTTCATCAAGTTCCTCTATATGGCTTTTAAACAGGCTTAACGTTTCATTCATCTCTAGCTGGAATGCACCTGCGTCTTCTAATGCGTCTTGTAAATAAAGTTGGATTGAATTGATAACATTCATAATATTATCATTGATCAAGTGTAAATTTAATATCGAGAACGTTCGGGAAAAAAATAAGACAAGAAAAAAATATAAATTAATGACCGAAACTTTAAGGATGCAATCTTGCGGCGTTGAGTGTAGCAGGGCGTAATAAAAGGGGCGTGGGAAAAGGTGATAGGGCTGAGGAGTAGGGACAGGTGATAAGCGATGGAGACGGCAGGAATCGATTCCATCCAAGAATCGAGAAACCGTTAATTGACTATCGATTTTTGGGTAAGAGGAGGAAAGAGGAGGCGCTCCTTGTTGACGTGACACGACCAATCTGCCGAGACCACATGTGCCGCCTCACCCACCCCCCACCACCGCCCCCTCGATTGCCAAACCACCCCCGGCCTTTTCCTGGGGTCAAGGGTTACTGTATACCTTATAAATAATAATATACTTGTATACATGGTAATAATACCCGGTAAAGAATTCTAAGTAAAAATAAAATTCAATATTAGAAAAAAAAGGGCAAATATGTAAACACACAATCATAAATTTACCTATAGTTTCTTCTTCATTCATGTGTACAATATTGGGCGCCCTGTATATGCCATATGCCCCTTATATTACATGGGATCCCTTTTCTTGTAAAATAGGAAAATGAAAATTTTGATTAGAAGGAAGATCTGAGAATGATACAACATTTATGATTTAGGTCCTATCCTTTACTCAGTTTATCCAGTTGACAGACCAACCCATTCCAACACTGTCGTCACCACCTATGCTGATGACACATGTATCCTGTCAGTTAATAACGATCCATCTATTACATCTCAAACTCTTCAATCCCTGTTAAACAAATCCGGTACCTAGGACTCCACCTTGACAAACGACTCACTTGGAATCCCATACCAGACTGAAACGACTAGAAACAGCCAGACGTTTTCGACTACTGCAGCACTTACTAGATAAACGCTCTAAACTTCAAACTATTTACAAAAGACTCATATTACTATATTAAGGCCTATTTGGACTTACGGGATCGAGCTTTCAAGCTCTACTAAACCATCAAAAGTCCTCTCGTATCCAATCCTTACAATCCAAAATCCTTCCTAAAATCCTCAATGCTCCCTACTTTGTCACAAATAAAATAATCCATAACGACCTTAATGTACCATATGTTCCCGATTTAGCTCAATCCAGATACCTATCTTTCCTTAATAAACTTCTGAACCATACGAACCCTCTTGTTTCCAACCTTGCTTCCCCTCTTCTATTCCTGATAACCCTCCGAGAAGAAGATGGACTCGGGATCTTGTAATATAGAAATATAATTGGAGTACTACCAATGGGTAGTTTCTCTTCATGTTGTAAATGTCATGTTACTTGATTCATTTTTACCTGTTGCATTTATCATTTAATACATTTGTAAATTTCAATAATAAAAAAAAATCAGGACATAGTTCGGGAGGAGGGGGAGGAGCCTTCAAAAATGGTCCTATTTACAATAATATTAAAAAAAAAATAGACTATTGTGGGTTGATTGTTGACTATTGTGAATAATTGAGAGAAAAAGGATGGTTAGGGTGATCAGTCAAAATAAAAATAGCAAAAATAAATAATAATAATAAATTACATTTGCTGACATTTCGGCCCGAAGTTCAGGCCTTCATCAGGGCTAACAGAACCAAAGTTTTGAAGAGATAGCTAATATTGATAGAGGTAGCTTGCTGCTGCGCCACCTCTATCCCTCAAACCTTTGGTTTTATTAGCCTTGATGAAGGTCTGAACTTCGGACCAAAACGTCGGCAAATATAAAAACAAATATTATTATTTATTTTTACTATTTTTTATTTTGACTGATCTCCTCAATCATCATTCTCTTCAATCATAACTATTGAACGGAGTTTAACCCCTTTCGGAGTATTTTAACCAGTGTTGGGCAAAAATTATCTATAGCTAACAGATAACAGATAACAGCTAAATTAGCTATTAGCGGGCAGATAATTCTGCAACTAAATTAGCTATTAGCGGGACCAAGCCGCTAACTTTTAGCGCAAGTTAACTTTTAGCTGTTCTTACCGCTAACCGCTAATTATCTTTATCTGTATCTTCAGCTAAAAGCTAATAGCTAATTCTTCGGATTTCACTGGTCTTAGAGTCGACTATTAGGTTTTGGGGGGCGCTTTTTATGAAAATAATGTCGGATTTTAGGTTTGACCCCCTCCTCCCCCCCCCCGTCACCGACTTATCATAACTTTTCTGATTTTATCGATGTATGGGTCGACTATTAGGTTTTGGGGGGCGCTTTTTATGAAAATAATGTTGGATTTTAGGTGTGACCTATCCTCCCTCCCCCCGGGCACCGACTTATCGTAACTTTTCTGATTTTATCGATATATGGGTCGACTATTAGGTGTTGGGGGGCGCTTTTTATGAAAATAATGTCGGATTTTAGGTGTGACCTCTCCCCCCCCACCGGGCACCGACTTTTTGTAACATTTCTGATTTAATCGATATCAGGGCCGACTATTAGGTTTTGGGGGGCGCTTTTTATGAAAATAATGTCGGATTTTAGGTGTGACCCCTCCCCCCCCCCCCCGGGCACCGACTTATCGTAACTTTTCTGATTTTATCGATATATGGGTCGACTATTAGGTTTTGGGGGCGCTTTTTATGAAAATAATGTCGGATTTTAGGTGTGACCCCTCCTCCCCTCCCCCCCCGTCACCGACTTATCATAACTTTTCTGATTTTATCGATATATGGGTCGACTATTAGGTTTTGGGGGGCGCTTTTTATGAAAATAATGTCGGATTTTAGGTGTGACCCCTCCCCTCCCCCCCGGCACCGACTTATCGTAACTTTTCTGATTTTATCGATATATGGGTCGACTATTAGGTTTTGGGGGCGCTTTTTATGAAAATAATGTCGGATTTTAGGTGTGACCCCCTCCTCCCCCCCCGGCACCGACTTATTGTAACTTTTCTGATTTAATCGATATATGGGTCGACTATTAGGTTTTGGGGGCGCTTTTTATGAAAATAATGTCGGATTTTAGGTGTGACCCCTCCTCCCCCCCCGGCACCGACTTATCGTAACTTTTCTGATTTTAATCGATATATGGGTCGACTATTAGGTTTTGGGGGCGCTTTTTATGAAAATAATGTCGGATTTTAGGTGTGACCCCTCCTCCCCCCCCCCGGCACCGACTTATCGTAACTTTTCTGATTTTATCGATATATGGGTCGACTATTAGGTTTTGGGGGCGCTTTTTATGAAAATAATGTCGGATTTTAGGTGTGACCCCCTCCTCCCCCCCCGGCACCGACTTATCGTAACTTTTCTGATTTTATCGATATATGGGTCGACTATTAGGTTTTGGGGGCGCTTTTTATGAAAATAATGTCGGATTTTAGGTGTGACCCCTCTCCCCCCCCCCGGCACCGACTTATCGTAACTTTTCTGATTTAATCGATATATGGGTCGACTATTAGGTTTTGGGGGGCGCTTTTTATGAAAATAATGTCGGATTTTAGGTGTGACCCCTCCTCCCCCCCCGGCACCGACTTATCGTAACTTTTCTGATTTTATCGATATATGGGTCGACTATTAGGTTTTGGGGGCGCTTTTTATGAAAATAATGTCGGATTTTAGGTGTGACCCCTCCTCCTCCCCCCCGGCACCGACTTATCGTAACTTTTCTGATTTTATCGATATATGGGTCGACTATTAGGTTTTGGGGGCGCTTTTTATGAAAATAATGTCGGATTTTAGGTGTGACCCCTCCTCCTCCCCCCCGGCACCGACTTATCGTAACTTTTCTGATTTTATCGATATATGGGTCGACTATTAGGTTTTGGGGGCGCTTTTTATGAAAATAATGTCGGATTTTAGGTGTGACCCCTCTCCCTCCCCCCCCGGCACCGACTTATCGTAACTTTTCTGATTTTATCGATATATGGGTCGACTATTAGGTTTTGGGGGGCGCTTTTTATGAAAATAATGTCGGATTTTAGGTGTGACCCCTCCTCCCCCCCCCGGCACCGACTTTTCGTAACTTTTCTGATTTTATCGATATATGGGTCGACTATTAGGTTTTGGGGGCGCTTTTTATGAAAATAATGTCGGATTTTAGGTGTGAACCCCTCCTCCCCCCCCCGGCACCGACTTATCGTAACTTTTCTGATTTTATCGATATATGGGTCGACTATTAGGTTTTGGGGGCGCTTTTTATGAAAATAATGTCGGATTTTAGGTGTGACCCCCTCCTCCCCCCCCGGCACCGACTTATCGTAACTTTTCTGATTTTATCGATATATGGGTCGACTATTAGGTTTTGGGGGCGCTTTTTATGAAAATAATGTCGGATTTTAGGTGTGACCCCTCCCTCCCCCCCCGGCACCGACTTATCGTAACTTTTCTGATTTTATCGATATATGGGTCGACTATTAGGTTTTGGGGGCGCTTTTTATGAAAATAATGTCGGATTTTAGGTGTGACCCCTCCTCCCCCCCCCGGCACCGACTTATCGTAACTTTTCTGATTTTATCGATATATGGGTCGACTATTAGGTTTTGGGGGGCGCTTTTTATGAAAATAATGTCGGATTTTAGGTGTGACCCCTCCTCCCCCCCCCGGCACCGACTTATCGTAACTTTTCTGATTTTATCGATATATGGGTCGACTATTAGGTTTTGGGGGCGCTTTTTATGAAAATAATGTCGGATTTTAGGTGTGACCCCTCCTCCCTCCCCCCCCGTCACCGACTTATCGTAACTTTTCTGATTTTATCGATATATGGGTCGACTATTAGGTTTTGGGGGGCGCTTTTTATGAAAATAATGTCGGATTTTAGGTGTGACCTCTCCTCCCTCCCCCCCGGCACCGACTTATCGTAACTTTTCTGATTTTATCGATATATGGGTCGACTATTAGGTTTTGGGGGCGCTTTTTATGAAAATAATGTCGGATTTTAGGTGTGACCTCTCTCCCTCCCCCCCCGGCACCGACTTATCGTAACTTTTCTGATTTTATCGATATATGGGTCGACTATTAGGTTTTGGGGGGCGCTTTTTATGAAAATAATGTCGGATTTTAGGTGTGACCCTCCTCCCTCCCCCCCCGGCACCGACTTATCGTAACTTTTCTGATTTTATCGATATATGGGTCGACTATTAGGTTTTGGGGAGCGCTTTTTATGAAAATAATGTCGGATTTTTGGTGTGTCCTCCTCCCTCCCCCCCCCGGCACCGACTTATCGTAACTTTTCTGATTTTATCGATATATGGGTCGACTATTAGGTTTTGGGGGCGCTTTTTATGAAAATAATGTCGGATTTTAGGTGTGACCTCTCTCCCTCCCCCCCCGGGCACCGACTTATCGTAACTTTTCTGATTTTATCGATATATGGGTCGACTATTAGGTTTTGGGGGCGCTTTTTATGAAAATAATGTCGGATTTTAGGTGTGACCTCTCTCCCTCCCCCCCGGGCACCGACTTATCGTAACTTTTCTGATTTTATCGATATATGGGTCGACTATTAGGTTTTGGGGAGCGCTTTTTATGATAATAATGTCGGATTTTAGGTGTGACCTCTCTCCCTCTCCCCCCCGGCACCGACTTATCGTAACTTTTCTGATTTTATCGATATATGGGTCGACTATTAGGTTTTGGGGGCGCTTTTTATGAAAATAATGTCGGATTTTAGGTGTGACCTCTCCTCCCTCCCCCCCCGGCACCGACTTATCGTAACTTTTCTGATTTTATCGATATATGGGGCGACTATTAGGTTTTGGGGAGCGCTTTTTATGAAAATAATGTCGGATTTTAGGTGTGACCTCTCTCCCTCCCCCCCGGCACCGACTTATCGTAACTTTTCTGATTTTATCGATATATGGGTCGACTATTAGGTTTTGGGGGCGCTTTTTATGAAAATAATGTCGGATTTTAGGTGTGACCTCTCTCCCTCCCCCCCCGGCACCGACTTATCGTAACTTTTCTGATTTTATCGATATATAGGTCGACTATTAGGTTTTGGGGAGCGCTTTTTATGAAAATAATGTCGGATTTTAGGTGTGACCTCTCTCCCTCTCCCCCCCGGCACCGACTTATCGTAACTTTTCTGATTTTATCGATATATGGGTCGACTATTAGGTTTTGGGGAGCGCTTTTTATGAAAATAATGTCGGATTTTAGGTGTGACCTCTTCTCCCTCTCCCCCCCGGCACCGACTTATCGTAACTTTTCTGATTTTATCGATATATAGGTCGACTATTAGGTTTTGGGGAGCGCTTTTTATGAAAATAATGTCGGATTTTAGGTGTGACCTCTTCTCCCTCTCCCCCCCGGCACCGACTTATCGTAACTTTTCTGATTTTATCGATATATAGGTCGACTATTAGGTTTTGGGGAGCGCTTTTTATGAAAATAATGTCGGATTTTAGGTGTGACCTCTTCTCCCTCTCCCCCCCGGCACCGACTTATCGTAACTTTTCTGATTTTATCGATATATAGGTCGACTATTAGGTTTTGGGGAGCGCTTTTTATGAAAATAATGTCGGATTTTAGGTGTGACCTCTTCTCCCTCTCCCCCCGGGCACCGACTTTTTGTAACTTTTCTGATTTTATCGATATATGGGTCGACTATTAGGTTTTGGGGAGCGCTTTTTATGAAAATAATGTCGGATTTTAGGTGTGACCTCTTCTCCCTCTCCCCCCGGCACCGACTTATCGTAACTTTTCTGATTTTATCGATATATAGGTCGACTATTAGGTTTTGGGGAGCGCTTTTTATGAAAATAATGTCGGATTTTAGGTGTGACCTCTTCTCCCTCTCCCCCCCGGCACCGACTTATCGTAACTTTTCTGATTTTATCGATATATAGGTCGACTATTAGGTTTTGGGGAGCGCTTTTTATGAAAATAATGTCGGATTTTAGGTGTGACCTCTTCTCCCTCTCCCCCCGGCACCGACTTATCGTAACTTTTCTGATTTTATCGATATATAGGTCGACTATTAGGTTTTGGGGAGCGCTTTTTATGAAAATAATGTCGGATTTTAGGTGTGACCTCTTCTCCCTCTCCCCCCCGGCACCGACTTATCGTAACTTTTCTGATTTTATCGATATATAGGTCGACTATTAGGTTTTGGGGAGCGCTTTTTATGAAAATAATGTCGGATTTTAGGTGTGACCTCTTCTCCCTCTCCCCCCCGGCACCGACTTATCGTAACTTTTCTGATTTTATCGATATATAGGTCGACTATTAGGTTTTGGGGAGCGCTTTTTATGAAAATAATGTCGGATTTTAGGTGTGACCTCTTCTCCCTCTCCCCCCCGGCACCGACTTATCGTAACTTTTCTGATTTTATCGATATATAGGTCGACTATTAGGTTTTGGGGGGCGCTTTTTATGAAAATAATGTCGGATTTTAGGTGTGACCTCTTCTCCCTCTCCCCCCGGCACCGACTTATCGTAACTTTTCTGATTTTATCGATATATAGGTCGACTATTAGGTTTTGGGGGGCGCTTTTTATGAAAATAATGTCGGATTTTAGGTGTGACCTCTTCTCCCTCTCCCCCCCGGCACCGACTTATCGTAACTTTTCTGATTTTATCGATATATAGGTCGACTATTAGGTTTTGGGGAGCGCTTTTTATGAAAATAATGTCGGATTTTAGGTGTGACCTCTTCTCCCTCCCCCCCGGCACCGACTTATCGTAACTTTTCTGATTTTATCGATATATAGGTCGACTATTAGGTTTTGGGGAGCGCTTTTTATGAAAATAATGTCGGATTTTAGGTGTGACCTCTTCTCCCTCTCCCCCCCGGCACCGACTTATCGTAACTTTTCTGATTTTATCGATATATAGGTCGACTATTAGGTTTTGGGGAGCGCTTTTTATGAAAATAATGTCGGATTTTAGGTGTGACCTCTTCTCCCTCTCCCCCCGGCACCGACTTATCGTAACTTTTCTGATTTTATCGATATATAGGTCGACTATTAGGTTTTGGGGAGCGCTTTTTATGAAAATAATGTCGGATTTTAGGTGTGACCTCTCTCCTCCCCCCCCGGGCACCGACTTATCGTAACTTTTCTGATTTTATCGATATATGGGTCGACTATTAGGTATTGGGGGGCGCTTTTTATGAAAATAATGTCGGATTTTAGGTGTGACCCTCTCCTCCCCCCCCCGGCACCGACTTATCGTAACTTTTCTGATTTTATCGATATATAGGTCGACTATTAGGTTTTGGGGAGCGCTTTTTATGAAAATAATGTCGGATTTTAGGTGTGACCTCCTCCTCCCCCCCCGGCACCGACTTATCGTAACTTTTCTGATTTTATCGATATATGGGTCGACTATTAGGTTTTGGGGGCGCTTTTTATGAAAATAATGTCGGATTTTAGGTGTGACCCTCTCCCTCTCCCCCCCGGCACCGACTTATCGTAACTTTTCTGATTTTATCGATATATGGGTCGACTATTAGGTTTTGGGGGGCGCTTTTTATGAAAATAATGTCGGATTTTAGGTGTGACCTCCTCCCTCCCCCCCGGCACCGACTTATCGTAACTTTTCTGATTTTATCGATATATAGGTCGACTATTAGGTTTTGGGGGCGCTTTTTATGAAAATAATGTCGGATTTTAGGTGTGACCTCTCTCCCTCCCCCCCCGGCACCGACTTATCGTAACTTTTCTGATTTTATCGATATATGGGTCGACTATTAGGTTTTGGGGGCGCTTTTTATGAAAATAATGTCGGATTTTAGGTGTGACCCCTCCTCTCCCCCCCCGGCACCGACTTATCGTAACTTTTCTGATTTTATCGATATATGGGTCGACTATTAGGTTTTGGGGAGCGCTTTTTATGAAAATAATGTCGGATTTTAGGTGTGACCCCTCCTCCCCCCCCGGCACCGACTTATCGTAACTTTTCTGATTTTATCGATATATGGGTCGACTATTAGGTTTTGGGGGCGCTTTTTATGAAAATAATGTCGGATTTTAGGTGTGACCCCTCCTCCTCCCCCCCGGCACCGACTTATCGTAACTTTTCTGATTTTATCGATATATAGGTCGACTATTAGGTTTTGGGGGGCGCTTTTTATGAAAATAATGTCGGATTTTAGGTGTGACCTCTTCTCCCTCTCCCCCCGGCACCGACTTATCGTAACTTTTCTGATTTTATCGATATATGGGTCGACTATTAGGTTTTGGGGGCGCTTTTTATGAAAATAATGTCGGATTTTAGGTGTGACCCCTCCCTCCCCCCCGGGCACCGACTTTTGTAACTTTTCTGATTTAATCGATATCAGGGTCGACTATTAGGTTTTGGGGGGCGCTTTTTATGAAAATAATGTCGGATTTTAGGTGTGAACCCCTCCTCCCCCCCCGGGCACCGACTTTTCGTAACTTTTCTGATTTAATCGATATATGGGTCGACTATTAGGTTTTGGGGAGCGCTTTTTATGAAAATAATGTCGGATTTTAGGTGTGACCTCTCCCCCCCCCCCCCCGGGCACCGACTTTTCGTAACTTTTCTGATTTAATCGATATCAGGGCCGTTTATTAGGTTTTGGGGGGCGCTTTTTATGAAAATAATGTCTGATTTTAGGTGTGACCTCTCCCCCCCCCGGGCACCGACTTTTTGTAACTTTTCTGATTTAATCGATATCAGGGCCGACTATTAGGTTTTGGGGGGGGGCGCTTTTTATGAAAATAATGTCGGATTCGAGATAGTGCCCGTGGCCCGACTTTTTGTAACATTTCGGATTATATCGAACCCATATATCAAATTAATCATTAAAGATACCAAAAGTCGGTGTTCGGGGTCACTATCTAAAATCCGACATTATTTTCATAAAAAACGTCACAGAAAACCTAATAGTCACCCAATATATCAATTAAATCAGAAAAGTTACAAAAAGTCGGTACCCGGGGGCACTATCTAAAATCCGACATTATTTTCATAAAAAGCCCCCCCCCCCCCGAAAACCTAATAATCGACCCATATATTGATTTAATCCAAAAAGTTTTAAAAAAGTCGAGGCTCGGGGGACCCAATCTCAAATTCGATATCATTTTCATAAAAATCGCCCCCCCCCCAAAACATAACAGTCGGCCTTGATATCGATTTAATCAAAAAAGTTAAAAAAAAGTCGAGGCCCGGGGGACCCAATCTCAAATTTGATATATTTTCATAAAAAGCCAATTCCAAAACATAATAGTCGACCCTGATATCGATTTAATCAAAAAAGGTTTAAAAAGTCGAGGTCCGGGGAGCCCAATATCAAATTTGATATAATTTTCATAAAAAGCTCCCCCCAAAACATAAGAGTTGACCCTGATATCGATTTAATCAAAAAAGTTAAAAAAAGTCGAGGCCCGGAGGGCCCAATCTCAAATTTGATATATTTTCATAAAAAGCGAACTCCAAAACATAATAGTCGACCCTGATATCGATTTAATCAAAAAAGGTTTAAAAAGTCGAGGTCCGGGGAGCCCAATATCAAATTTGATATAATTTTCATAAAAAGCGTCCCCCAAAACGTAAGAGTTGACCCTGATATCGATTTAATCAAAAAAGTTAAAAAAAGTCGGTGCCCGGGGGGGGGGAGAGGCCACACCTAAAATCCGACATTATTTTCATAAAAAGCGCCCCCCAACACCTAATAGTCGACCCATATATTGATAAAATCAGAAAAGTTACGATAAGTCGGTGCCCGGGGGGAGGGAGGAGGGGTTCACACCTAAAATCCGACATTATTTTCATAAAAAGCGCCCCCCAAAACCTAATAGTCGGCCCATATATTGATTTAATCCAAAAAGTTTTAAAAAAGTCGAGGCTCGGGGGACCCAATCTCAAATTCGATATCATTTTCATAAAAATCGCCCCCCCCCCCAAAACATAACAGTCGGCCTTGATATCGATTTAATCAAAAAAGTTAAAAAAAAGTCGAGGCCCGGGGGACCCAATCTCAAATTTGATATATTTTCATAAAAAGCGAATTCCAAAACATAATAGTCGACCCTGATATCGATTTAATCAAAAAAGGTTTAAAAAGTCGAGGTCCGGGGAGCCCAATATCAAATTTGATATAATTTTCATAAAAAGCGCCCCCCAAAACATAAGAGTTGACCCTGATATCGATTTAATCAAAAAAGTTAAAAAAAGTCGAGGCCCGGGGGGCCCAATCTCAAATTTGATATATTTTCATAAAAAGCGAACTCCAAAACATAATAGTCGACCCTGATATGGATTTAATCAAAAAAGGTTTAAAAAGTCGAGGTCCGGAGAGCCCAATATCAAATTTGATATAATTTTCATAAAAAGCGTCCCCCAAAACGTAAGAGTTGACCCTGATATCGATTTAATCAAAAAAGTTAAAAAAAGGTCCGGGGGGCCCAATCTCAAATTTTATATCATTTTCATAAAAAGCTCCCCCCCAAAACATAATAATCGACCCTAATATCGATTTAATCGGAAAAGTTAAAAAAAGTCGAGTCCCGGGGACCCCAATCTCAAATTCGAAATCATTTTTATAAAAAGCGCCCCCGAAAACATAAGAGTAGACCCTGATATCGATTAAATCAGAAAAGTTACAAAAAGTCGGTGCCCGGGGCAATTTTCATAAAAAGCTCCCCTGATTACATAACAGTCGATCCTAATATCAATTAATAAAATGAAATAAATAAAATTTCTTCTAGTGTTAGCGCTAAGTTAGCTTTTAGTTAAGTTAATAGATAATTTAGCTTAAGCTAAAAGTTAGCGGTTCGTTTCCGCTAATAGCTAATTTAGCGCTAAAGTTATCTGCGCTAAAACAGCTGGAAGCTAAATTAGCTTAATATTTAGCGCCGCTAATTTTAGCTTTTTAGCGCTACGTTAGCTAGTTAAAAATTAGCGCGCTAACGCCCAACTCTGATTTTAACGGAGTTTTGTCGCATCTATGGTGATAATGTCTGTCATCTAATTCAAGACATCAAATGTGGTGTCTTTCTATTGAGGCATTCGTTGTGTTCCTGATGGATTGCTCCGAACTGCATGCTCTGTCCACCTTAACCACCTTGACTTCATATCTTGAGATGTTGATTGATAATGTTCTGTAAGCAGTTCTTTATTGGATAATTATAGGTCCAGATTTGATGGATTTTCCTCTCAAGCTTTCAATAAGTATTTAAACTTTAATTAAAAATCACCTTTAGGTTATTTTATTTTTTTATTGTACATAGTTTTTATTATTACTTTACTTTTGTTATTTCTATATTTTCTGTATATATGATGTGAATGTGTTCTCATATATCGCTATAATTATTGTCCACCTGACTGATTATCATATTTCTAAATAAATAAATTTTAAAAAATTAAAAATCAGAACAACTATTTACAATTATTTTAAAAATGGGTGGACAGAAAGTTATTGATTAGGCATGATTGGTAGGAAGGGTATCAAGGCAAAAAAAAACCAAGATTGAAATCGCATTTCCACGAGGGTCAAATAAGGAGATTTATAAAAAAGGGTGCGGTTTTTTCCATCAAACATTTTCCACATTTAAGAACAATAAGCTAGATTGATATTTTATTTTTAATCTATATTTTATTTCTGATGTAGTTGTAAATAAATGAATTCGTGATAGATATAGTCTCGTGAAGTTTTTTTTTTTTTTAGTTCTTATTAAAACTGGGTAATTTATTACATTATTTCGTCAAACTTTTGGGTTTCTAACCATTCTTTAGGAGGAATTTTATGCTTTTTAACACCAGAATTTTTTTATCAATCATTAAGTTAATATATCAATTTATTTTACAGTCGTATTTCTTATTGGTTCTAGAGTAATTAATACCATTATATTGACGACAATTAAACTCTCCATTGTTATAAATAAATTAGACAAAAGGAAGATGAACAAATACGAAATTAAATATATTAAAAATTCCCAGCCTTACTTATGTACAATATCTACATTAAAATTTAATAAAATTTAAAATATTCATATGTAGTCAGTGAGACCCGGCAAAAAAGTGTGCGAAAACCATACAAAGTCGAGACAAATGTGTCACGGTTATCATAATCATTTAAAACATTCAAAATGCTTATTTGCAAACAATCGTGCTTGGTATATTTCAATGTCATGTCATTGAAGCCATGCGCCAACATTGGAAATTGACAATGATCGTGAAAACAAATCGTCTGTAAACATTGCTGGTAATTTTTATACCATAACTTAAATGCCACAGTTAGGTTAGACATTGGTAATGGAGGCCCTTAACAATTTTATATATTTTATTCTTGCTATTTTTATATATCACTAAATAGAATAGAAAATAATTTTATTCTGATACAAAGTTCCTTTAGAATAACAAAAAAGTGCAAAATAAAAATATTATATCTGGCCTAAATAAAAACAAACATAAAAAGTAAAAATAAAGAGAAATAAGTAAAGAAAATATTAGTTAAACATACTATATACAAAATAAAAACCAATCTATATACAAAACATTTGAAACCGATGCCAAGACACTTAAAACTATGTACAATGGTAAAACATAAATATACACTTTTAGAAAAAAATAAATAAAAGAAGTATTACATTCTTCTTAGAAATGAACACTGTGTTTCTGTAGAAAAAAAAAGAAAAAGAATGTCGAATTTGATAGTAAGAATGATGAATTATATGTAAATACATCATTATCTAAATCATTGTGAATGATATGTAATTTTACATAAAAGGTTTGTGGGGGTATCTGACTTTTTTTTGGACAGGATTTGGAATAGGAGGGTTTTAAATGTAGATAGGGAGGGATAATGCCGAATTTCGATAGGAAGGGAATTCCAGAAATTACCAGAGCAAGCAATAAAGGAGTTTTGGAACGAGGCAGATCTGTGAGAAGGAATGTAAAGGTAGGAAGGTCGAGATCTTGTGGAAAGGGAATGAACTGAGGAATGAATTGGAGATGGTTGTAGGCGTAAAAAGGACGATGATAGTTGATGATTTGATAGAGGAACGTACCTAGGAAATATTGTCTTCGAATGGAGGGGAAGCGCCACTTTAACTCAGTGTAGTGGTGAGAGATATGGGAGTATCTCGGGGCACCTGTTACAAATCTTACGCTGATGTTTATTAAATACACACATACATATACATATGTATCCCGGTGGTAAAGAACACATGTACATTTTTGTATTCGTTTAGGATAGTCAATTTCCCGTGACTTCGAGCTATTAAAATTTGTTTCTTACTTACTAATCTATTTTGTAAAAAAATGGTTATGGTGTCCTTTAAACCCGAGGCACAGATAAATTAAACTTAATTCTGATAATTTTTAAATTTTCGTAACTTCAATATTTAAATATTAATTATTTCCGATTGATAAATATCTCTCAAAAGTTTGGAGGCCGCGTCTAGCTTTATTTGATTAATATTTTTCGAGGTTGTTTATGCCATTTAGTCCGCAATAGAGACCCCATTTTATCCAATTATTGGTATATTTCATCTTCATGAATTACTTTCTCTCAATGTAATATACAAATTTTTTTCATTTACGAAAATTCTCAGAAATGAAGCGTTTCCTCACTAAATAATTAATTTAAGGAAGTACTAAAAACTAATAAATACTCCTTGGCTACAGCAGGTTGTCTACGAAAATATCGCCTTTGGACTCATGTAACCTCGTTATTTTGACTTGGGGATTGATGTAATGCACGACGGCCCAATATTTTTGTAGGCCACCTTCTTTCTCGATTCTAGGATCAAATTATCTTACGATTCAAGTGGAAAGTAAATGGATGTTCATGAGTTGTTAGTACCTTATTAAAAAAACAAAAAAAGTTTACTGATCACTTGGTTATAACCCTCAATTTACAAGAATTTTCGTAAATAAAATATTGGACTGTCAAAACAAGATAAAGCCATTCAAGAATTTTCACATCGAAGTTAATAATTTGATATAAAAAAAGGAGGGGGGTATGTACCGTGGACTATTATCAAATATCACCGGATTTCCTTAATTTACTTTTATGTTTTTAGTTCTGAAGATGCTAGAAATAAAGAAACGTTGTTTAAATAGTTACTTAATGTTAATAGAATGTTTTAAAAATAATATTTTGTAATACACTATTTTAACAGAAAGATATTTTCCTATCGGTCGGAGCTATGAGTAAACAAATAAAAAAGTATTTTAATTAATTGGACCTTGTGTAGATTGCAATGGTTCATAAGATATTTATGAATTAAAATATAAACTTAAAAGAATAAATATTAATAAAATTAATTAATAATAAAGATTAAATTAATTATTACGTGACCTCCAACTCTAAAATTTAAAATCTGGACTACCTCAAGGCAGTTTCTTGGGTCCAACACGTTTCAACATTTACTGTTCATACATCCCACAAGCTTCAGAAACACTGTTGGCTACATTTGCTGATGACTCGGCATTATTAACATCTAACAAGGATGCAGCCGAGGATTCTCAGGTACTTCAAGAACACCTAGACGACATAATTGTTGGGCTAAAGGGTGGAGGATTAAAATGAACGAGTCTAAGAGCCAATTTGTTTTTTTTTTACACTCAGATATGACTTCACTTAGATAGTTCTTTTATAAAATCGCTCTACCACCTTCAAAAACTATACGATATTTATAATGATGTAGAGATGGTTGACCATTGATATAATATGAGAAGCAGTTAATCGGGGGTGCGGTCAAATAAATACTAAATTAAAATATAGTAATTATTTAATTTTTGCCGACGTTTCGACCCACTTTGCGAGTTGTCTTCAAGGCGTAGGATGTAGCACTGCGGGAGGTAGTTGAAACACTGGTATACGATATTTAGGTCTCCACTTGGATAAACGACTGACATGGACATACCACAAAAAAACTGCCACTGACCGCTTTAATAATGACCATGACAGATTGACTCTAAATTCAAATCCACTTATTCAAGCTCTATATATTGCCACAAATCCATATAATCCGCCCATAAGACTGTTGAGGCGCTGGCCAAGAGACTTATTGCATTGAGCTACTTGTTATATTATCTTTTTTTTGTGTGTGTTATTATGTTATCTTATTTTCATTGTATTACTGGTTTTTTTTTTTGTTCTTTTGTTTTGTCATTACTATTCTTGTTTTTATGCTCTCATTTATTCTCCTTTATATCATACTAGCTTTATCCGGTTACGCCCTGCTGTGGCTTAGCCTGGCAAAATGAAAAAGAAAGAAAATAGAGAGCACATATCAGTAGATTAGTAGCAAAGAACATCTGTCATTTTTAAAAAGTTGGGAGACAAATTTGTCTTTAAAATGGCTTCAATTTAAACTAATTCTAATGTTTTTTTTTCTCATGATTCAAATTGAACATTCATAACCATCTGAGTGAATACGCCATCATTCATAATTATCAGAAACAGTCTGAGTTGAACTTATAAAACTAAAATTAAAAGTTAATATAAAGAACGTATAATAGTATTGACCTACATAAGGAGAATCATATAAATTCTTCAAATAATAATTTCAATTACTGTAGTAATTATAAAATTTTCGATTAATCAATAAAAAAAAAAAATGCTTGCCGACCTTCGGTAGTGAGGAAGCAAAAGGAAACGGTCTTTTCTGAAGAGAAAGAAGTAAATGTTTAAAACTCTATAACTGTGCAATGAACCGTCCGATTTCGATGACATCTTTTTTATTTTGTTGGCAATTCAGAAATCTTTCAAATAAATGTGGGTATTAACTGCCAAAAATTGTGTACTTTTTTAGTTATCGTCAAATAAAATATTGAATTCATCGTAACATTTTTCTGCTTGTTTTCGGGAAAGTATGTTATACGCATAAATTAAAAGGGTTTCAAGGGGAAGACTTTAGCCAAGTTTCGTTAAAATCGGTAAAGCCGTTTTGGCGCTACAGTTTATAGCGAAACATTTTTTTGCGGCTTTGAACAGAAAAAAAATTACATTTTTTTTTTTTACATATATAAAATTATCGTAAGACAGAAGTACTATGCCAGAAACCTTCCCAGGAGTGTACGGAACAACTTCCCAAAGTTTCATGGCGATCGGTTGAATGGTTTAGTAATGCACTAAGGACAAACAGACGGACAGACAGACATACATTCATTTTTATATATATATAGATTTGCTGAATACCGATGTAGATGGCATATTTATTGTAAGCCAGGAATATGTGTTACTAAGAAATGATAAATATATAGGCCAAACGACCCAATATTTTTGAAAGCCATCTTTTTTATCGAATTCTTAGGATCGAAGTGGAAAGCAAATTTACGAGTTTAGTTTCCCGTATTTACTACAGTTTGTTAATTTCTTGTTTACGAGGTCTCCAGCCTGTGACCGGCGATGTTAAGCACGTGCAGGACATCAGCCGGAGCAATCCAACCCAAGGGAACAAGGGAGAGGAAATAAGATCCTCTAGGATGAGGTATCTCGAAGAGGACAATAAACAACTCCTTGGGGGTGAACTATAAAGACAGAAGGACATTAGGAGATAGTTAACCCCGGGAGTAAATTGGGTTCGGAGTTGGGAGGGGGAATTGGAGGTGGACCCGGGAGCTCTCCCAATTATTGGATTAATTGCAGAGGCGGGAGATGGATCGGTGAGAAGGAAGGACAAGGCGCACCCCGATCCACCGCCCATATATCTCCAAGTCTGACCCTTTGCCGGACATTCACAAATCTCTCGGTTCCTTTCGGTTAATGGACTGTCAACCTAATGGTGCTCCATTAGAATAGTCTAAAAGCCACCCCGGTCTCCGGGGCTTTTTCACAGTCGGATTAAACGCAAACACACGCCCACAATAGTCCGGCATAAATAACGGCGAATATGTTCTACATGGATGGTCATGCCTTTTGTAATAATACCATTCGGAAGGTCAGCAAAGCATTCCATTCACTCTTCAATCTTTGTATTTTAATTAAATGTCCCGAGTAGCGGAAGACATATATTGTATTGGAAAACAATGAGTTCGAATAAATTATATCTTTATTTTGAATAATTATACAAGTTATAGACCTTTATTTGATCAGAGAAAAACAATATGAAACCATAATTTAAACAAAGGATGATTCTGGGTATATTAGGAAATACAGAAAAGAATATATCTCTATGTAAATACAACAAAGTTGATAATAAAAATCACACCTCAAAATAAATAAGAATAATAGGACAATTAATGATTTGATAAAGATTCAAATGGAGGAAAATCAACCTGACTGGATTAGAGTAATAAAGCGTGGAGGTTAAGGTCCAATAAAGAACTACTTATAAAAACTGTTCAATTAATATCTCATAATCCGAAGGCAAGGAGGTTAAGATAGGCAAGGCATGTAGCTCGGAGCAACCCATCAGGAACACCGCACTACAATGATTGGTTAAAAATGTTACCCTGTTGAAAATTATAAGAAATAATGTATGGGTTATTTTTTTTGTTGGATGCGATATCATATATTCATCAAACCTAATCTGAATTTTTTTTAGAAACTTTTATGTTCTAATAATTTAGATTTTAATCCGATTTACTATAAAACGTTCAATATTGAATCCCACTTGTGCTTAAATAAGATATATTACCGGAAAAAAAAAACATGTGTATGCTATTAACTATGTATTATTTTATGAATATTGTGGATGTGTATGCGAGTGTAAGTAGGTATGCATATAAGTGTATGTATAAGTGGGCATGTGCGTGTGACTCTGTGTATGTATGCGTGTCCATTTATTTATTTATTTTTTTGTTAATCAAGTAAATTTAACTAAATGATTGTTAATTTTATTTTTATTGAATTTTGTATATATTGATTGGGCCTTTATATATATTTAAAATATTTATGACGCAGCAAGTTATTGTATAAATATCTGCATAATTTTTGACGAAAATCTTAATGCTTGTGAGACCTGGGGACACTGAACCAGGATTTATCTTTATATTTTTTTATGCTTTTATTCTTATTGTTTAGTCTTAGTTTTTTGTTTCTTTTATTGTGAAGGTAGCACTATGTTAAGGTAAATGGAATTTTGAATAAAAAATAAAATTTTGTAAATAATAGAAAAGAAAAAAAAAAGCATGTATTTTCTGCCAAATAAATATATATATCCAATAAAGAAATACTTATAGGAACTGTTCAATTAATATCTCATGATACGAAGGCAAGGATGTTAAGATAGGCAAGGCATGTAGCTCGCAGCAACCCATCAGGAGCACTGCACTACAGTGAATGGCTAAAAATTTAGAATTTTTCTGAGGTATGTCTATTACTGGTACCGACCCCCTGTCCTTTACTAGAACAATTGAAGTTTAGGGTGTCCAACGCTAGTGAAAAAAACTTTTTTTTTTTGTAATGGATATTATACCTACATAACTGAATATTTTTTTTTCAATTTTAAAGTGCTATGTAGAAAAAGAAGACCCTTGAGATTCTAAATGTCCAACAGAGAATTTTATAACTATAATAATTACGCCGGCCATAAGGCAAAAATGATAAAAATTTCCTTAGCTATGTTCATCTCTCCTGCGATTATCCTAATGGCTGATATTTTGCAGTTACGAAATTACTTTACTTATTCCCATTTACTTCGCAAAAAACCGAAACATTAATTACATTGGAAGAGGAGAATTTTTACTTAAAAAAAAAAGTCAATATTTTGGATGTAATGGAGAATAGTTTTATGATTATCCATAAAATTAATTTATAATTAAAACTTATAACCTTATGTATGTCAAGCGTGAATAATCGATACCAGAGGATGAGAAGACTCGATTAATCTATTATCGAGGATCCGTCGACCCTGGCCGGAGGTGGAAGTTCTAAAAGTAAAGTTGCGCTCTCCTTCGCTGAGTGGCCATTGTCGATTCCCGCCTCGACGGAGAAGAGAACCCAATAACCAACTCCAGCTCCAGCTCCAGGTGTGGCCGAACCACAAGGACGTTAGTAATAGTTAGCTCCCTCCAATTGGCCCACGTAGGACCTTCCTAACTTGATCCAACAAAGTACGCTTAATTTTAACTAGGGGGGAGTGCACTTTCCAATTAGAAAAGTCTCCGATCGGATAATAAGGTTTTTGGAAAAAAAGGGAAAGGAATAAACTTCTCCTGAAAATCAAGAGCAGTACTTAATAAAGCATTCTGTTAATTATAATGTCAATGGAACTCCCACAAAAATAAAAGTAAATGAATTTAAACAAGTAAAAACTCACCAAGTGGCAGAAAATCGACATTAGGTTATAATTGGAAAATTTCAACCATACAGCCTTATCTCTCAAAAATGTAAAGAATAAAGTAACCCATGTTTTATCGATTCATCGGTATTACTCCATGACATTTTTTCCTTCCACTTTTTTTTTCAGTAGGCCTATCCTAACGATACATGAAATCTCGAAATTTTGTTGGGTTATTTTATTATTTGTCTGCTTCTTTCACTTATTAAGAAAGAAATATAGAAGTTCCAGTTCTGTAATAAGATTTTTATTACAGCTATATCCATAATTAATAACCAAGAATGCTTACTAACCATAGACTCGTACTTTCTTCCAAACTCTATCTTCCTCACCGAACTGCTGCGCTTGAAAAATCCTTTATGAATCAAGCCTTCTGGAACCATTCCTCCCGATATCCGACATGCACAATTAGTTTCCTCATTTAAATCTCTCCTTTTTAAGCACCTACTCCTTTCCCAACCGGATTGGTCATGAAAAGTAGATAAGAGAACTTTTTAAGTTCACCCAGAAATGGTTTTGTTTAATTATGTTATTTTATTTTCACATGTTTGTATTATACATATCTGTATGTATTTAATGTTATAGTTTATGTTTTTTTTTTGTTCTAATATTTTTATTTTAATGAGCATTGTAAATATTTAATTCAATTTTATGGCCACGCAGGCATTTCCTCTGTATCTATAATTTGTCCTAAAGCGGCAAAAGTCCCAGGATAATAAAAATCTATTTTCATTTCATTTCATATAAGGAAAATAGTAATAGTGATAGAAGAAATGCTCATTCAGCTCCTATGTACAATAAATAAACAGCAAAATAATAATACTAAAAATAAAAGTATATGAACTAAAAAGAAATTAAACTAAACTAATCAAAATGACTACTTAAATACAAACATACTTTTATACAAAATTCATTCACTCAAGATCTCAGAATCCCCCCAGAAATGACTTTGTTTACTTATGTTATTTTATTTTCCCATGTTTGTTTTATATGTATCTGTATATGTTTAATGATGTAGGGATGGTTGACCGTGATATAATATGCGAAGGAGTTGATCGGGGGGTGCGGTCAAATAAATACTAAATTATACAAATTGTATTATTTAATTTTTTTGCCGACGTTTCGACCCACTTTGCAGGTCTTCATCAGGGCTACAGTAGATATAAAATAATATCTACTTATATTCATTTATTTTATTTTCACTTGTTTTGTATCTTTTGTAGCCCTGATAAAGACCTGCAAATTGGGTCGAAACGTCGGGGAAAAAAATTAAATAATACTATTTGTATAATTTAGTATTTATTTGACCGCACCCCCCCGATCAACTCCTCGTATATTTTTAATGTTTTTATTTTTTTTTTCTTCTTCCAATATTTTTATTTTAATGAGATTTGTAAATATTTAATTTAATATATGGCCATAATAAATAATATGTTATAATTCAGGCATCTATAATTTGTTCTAAAGGGTCAATCTACTTAGAGCCCTCCAACAGTGGCTGATTGTATTATTATTCAATAAAAAATAAGAAATTAAAAAAAAAAAAGGGTCAACAGTTCCATCATAATAAAAATATTTCCATTTCATAATCGTACTCCCCTAATAATTTATTGTAATTGGTAATTAATGAGTAAAAATTAAAAGAGTACGATCAAATGGGAAAGAATAGAATTTTGATTACTTTTCGATATTTCGAATCAAACGTTTGACTCTTGACGAGGATTCTATTGATACCCGCCGATACGGACACTCACAAGAGCCTGGCCTATTTATTAGCGGACGCCGGGTGATATTCCTGTATAGATATCACGAGAACTAGAGAGAGAAGAGGAAATAGTATAACAGATGTCCCGCGAGCCAGGAATACCCAAGCATTAGGCTATCAGCTGGTGCTTGAAGGGGTCTATTCCTAGAGCGGGGGTCTATTCCTCCTGGTTTGTTGTCAGTATCACATAGATAAGTGCGAGATAGAGAAGTCCTCTGCTGGCCCACGGCCAGGCCGGACGTCAATGGGTCTTCGGATTTCTTCAGCAATGGTAAACATGTCCTTCCGTTCTCACCTATACTTACTTTCTAGGATGACAACATTGACTGGCGTTCTTGATTTACTAAAATTATCTGCCATATTCTAGCATTGCTTAGTATAATTAATTGAATATTAACATACTCTAGTTGTTTAGGGAACACAGAAAATTCTCCATTTAAATTTAATTTAAATTATATCAAGAAAACAACAGCTGCGATCTCGAGCATACTGACTATATATCTCATATAGTCACGTATATCTATATATCTCACGTAGCGTGAGATATTCATTAGACTGGCCAGTTAGAAAATTCGTTATTCCACTGATTTGCTGAACATGGAGTAAAAAACTACAGCGGCTGGCAAGGGGCCAAGAAAGGAAGAGAGAGAAGATGAACAAGAAGACTGGCAAATAGAAGGAAAGAGAAAATGCAAGTATCCCAACCAACCTACATTTAACCTCTGTATAAAATTAAAAGTTATGAAATAAAGCAACCAATTTTACATATTCACTTTTTTAGTCCATTAACTTCTCTAATTTTACAGTCCACAGCAATAAATTATCACCAGCTCTTAAAGCAGAACTATTATGTCAATATCTCTGACAGCCGTGGAAGGGATTGGCATAGTAAAGTAAACACTAGTGTTGCCCAGATGCGGGGACGAGACGAGTCTTTGGTCTTGCAAACTCAGTCTTGGTCATGGTCTTGGCCTTGCGCAAGAGTGTCGCAACAATCTTGCAGTTACTTATTAGCTTATTACTATAGAATAGTGTTGCCTAAATGCAAGACCAACGAAAGACTTGGCTAATCTTGGTCTTGGTCTTGCAGTGATCACACCTGGTATTGTTCTTGTACACTAAGCCTTGGTCTTGTAGTAAGAGTCTCGCTAGTCTTGCAGGTCTTGTAATTACCTATTAGCCTATTGCTATTTATTAAACACGTTAATTTATGTCTTAGAACGCCACAAAAGAATAGATACATACTTTTTGTTATCTTATCCTACTCCATTATTGGCGTATGTTCAAGTTTTGGAGGTCTGAGCTCAAATTCACGATTTAATAAGAGAAAAAAAACTGTTAAGATTTAATCTAAGGTTAAAATGTTGAAACACCGTGTTAACATCACATTATAATAATCAATAGAGTTCAGTATTGCAACGGCTTACTTAATAGTTAGATGGAAACCAAATACTACAAATCTCAGTTTTATTTAACTGCGAGACGCAAGACTCTTGCAGGTCAGTCTTGGTCGTGCGCAAGACTTGCAGGATCTGGTCTTGGTCTTGGTCTTGCAAAAGTGCTCTTCCCGGCTTTGCTTTGTCTACTTCGTCTAGACGCTTGCCAGTCAATAAGCTCATATTAACTTTTTAGAAATTCTTTTTTAAAAAGTTAATATGCTCTGTAGGAAGAATATATAATATGGGAAGATTATATAATATTATTATAAGATTATAATAATTTGCGCTTTGTGGGAAGATTATATCTAAATTATATTGACACTTCTAGAATCACTAATATGGCAAGCTAATTATTCACGAGTTGCAACAAATAATATTTATTATTATTAAAAAGAAAATAATAATAATTAAAAAAGAAAATTAAAAATATTGCCCCGGGTGAGGATCGAACTCACGACCTTAAGATTATGAGACTTACGCGCTGCCTACTGCGCTACCGAGGCTTGATATCCGGCCATCAATTTATATTTTATAATTTTTTTTTATTATTACTATTGAAATTTAAAACTGTATAAAAATAAGTATAATACACATAAACTAGTCATTGGCAGCACTCTAACAAAGGTTTGAAGTTAGAAGATCACGAGGCCATCTTCTTTTCAGATACGTCGAAAGAAGAAGCAAGGTTAGAAACGAGAGATTTAAAATGATTCTGAAGTTTATTATGGAAGGATAGGTAGGTATACGGATTGGGTCAAATCGGAAACATAAGGTAACAGGTCGTTATAAAGGTTAAGGTCGTTATAAATAATTTTATTTGTAACAAAAGATCATTCAGGATTTTAAGAAGGATTAGATACCAGAAAATTCCGATGGTTTGCTTGAGCCTCAAACTTCAACTCCGTATGTCCAAATAGGCCTGATTATAGTCATTTGTATAAGTATTCTGTAGTTAATATTTTAAACTTTAAAAGTATTTTTAAAGTGAAAACTTCTTTAGGGGCGTTTGCCATTTTTTTTTTTGTGGAGAATGAATTAGATTGAGCCGTCAGATTTCCGATGTGTAGCGCTCGGGTAAAGTCGACTAATTGAACTGTTTTTACATATGGATTAAAATATCTCAAGAACTAAAAATCGGACCTGCGTTAGCAAGTGAAATGTTTATCATTTCATCCTCTCTGTAATCCTGACTATTATTCAATATTGTATCTTAACGCTTAAAAGGAAAAAATAGTGTCGAAAACCAAATTATAACGAGTTTAATTGAAGATATGAATTAAAATATTTCAGAAACTAAAAATCGGACCTGCATACTGTAAACGAGGTAAACGACGAGCATACTGTTCATCATTTCATACTCTTTGTAATGAGCTATTATTTATAATTTATATTTCATATTATTATTATATTTGCTCAGAACCCGAAAATTTATGATACCTATAAGAAAGTTACGGACGGTAAGTATTTAAAGAGTATCGGGTAGTGGCCATCTAAAATTACTCCATGGGAAGATTACATACGTCATAAATACGAACGAATTCTGCAAGTGGTGCGGCCAACTTATCAATAACGGTTTAAAGCACTTGATGCTGGATTGTTTTGTTTCTGGAGACACATAGAAGGAAATACCTACATACACATATACAGGCTGCCACAGATGATTTGTCACTGGAGTATGTGTTGGATATAAAAAATCTTGACCGGTTGAACAAAATATTTTATTTTATTATAAGTGTTTGTGACTCTATCAATACAAGTACAAATTCTCAGCTTTAGGTCAGTCAGGCGTGTGTTCATATGTCCGTGGGCGTACGTGTATTTATTCACAATTTGGATGCCTTTTAAATATTATTATTATTATTAATTGTACGATTCTATATGTGCGTTGTAATCCTAAGATCTCTACTATTTGTTTTGATTTGTTGTGTTAAGCATAGTAAATTTTCTCTAGTATACATGTATTTTTATTCATTTGTGATATCTCTTTTATGATATTTATTATAAAAATATATTTATATATAAATAGTAAAAATATTAGGAATATACTAACACTAAATGGGCCAGAATCCATGGCTACGATGTATACTAACCCATTAAAATATTCCTATTTCTATTATTAATGTACCCTTGTTGATGTTTTTACATCTATCGTTTGATCTAAAACACACATCTTAGTTTTTCACAATATTTCTCCGATTCATCTTCGGTGCATACTATTTATTTTCAAGTTTATTTATTATCAGCCAATTTTACACCAATTTTCAAAATTTTTTCTACTTAATGACTACACATCTAATTACGGCGTTTCGGCTCGTTGTGCCATTTTCAAGTCTAATTTTTTTTTACAATTTGCAGTCATATTTAAAACATTACATACTTCAATATATAGAGATCCTTTTTATATACCTAAATACCAATCATGTACCTGTCCTTTTCACTTATGCTAATTGCATGCGTCTACTCATAATAATTTTTTTTTATTTTTGTCGTGTCCATCTTTAATTATTTTATATCATTATTATTACTCAAAAATTTCTTCTTATTATTATTGATTAATAATAATGTTATAAAGTAATTAAAGGTGGACATGAGAAAAAAAAAATTTATTATGAGTAGACGCATGCAATTAGCATAAGTGAAAAGGACAGGTACATGATTGGTATTTAGGTATATAAAAAGGATCTCTATATGTTGAAGTATGTAATGTTTTAAATATGATTGTAAATTGTAAATAATTTTTTAGACTTGAAAATAGCTCAACGAGCCGAAACGTCGTAATTAGATGTGTAGTCATTAAGTGGACAAAATTTTGAAAATTGGCTGATAATAAATAACCTTGAAAATAAATCTTAGTTTTTGTCTTCATTTGATGTGCTTTAAAAACTTAAAGAATTTCTTCTCAGCTATTATTATTTTGTTCCATGCCTTCTTGCTATTCAGGAAGTTCGCCTCCTATATCCTTGCAAACAAGGAGTCTACAGAATGTGTAAGTGATTAACAGACAAGAGCACAAAAAAGCTTGCTGTGAAGAAGGTGCATAAGAAATGAGACGCTCCCCGGGGACTGGTATATTGGTAAACAATCTGTGCCAAGTACCTTCGCCCATTTGTCTCCCGTGACGGGACTCGAACCGGAGCAATTAGGACGGAGGTCGTGGGTTCCGCTCGGCGCGATCAATCTCCCTCCGCAGAGCGACCCCGAGCGAGGATGTTTTTTGTCCCGCGGCGGGAGGATTCAACAAGGGGTTGACGGATTGGGCGGGTCCCTTCATTATTTTACCGCTTTCCAGCTGTCAACCCCTCCCTTCCTATTTACTCCGATATAAACAGCACAGTATCCGTCAACTTCCTGTCACAACTCCCGCCCTATTAAAGTCTTCTTTGGGCCTTGTAAAGCTTTTTTAACTTTTTTTTTTATTACATTTATGGTATCAATCACTTCGCTTCACACGATCGCTACAGATTAAACAGAATCCATAAGTCGTCAAAAAGAAAGTTATGAAAATTAGTATGAATCATTAATCCTGTATAAATTTATTCATATTTGTTATGCTCTCATTTCAAATATTAATAAAATACGTTCTTTACTCTTTATTTTTCTTATATTTTTTAAAATTGATTTTAATGAAATTTAGAACTGTATTACATGAAAAATACAAGTAAATGTGACATTAGTAACATGACATGTACAACATCTTCTTTCAGACGCCTCGGAGGTTTATCAGGGATCGAGGAGGAAGCAAGGTTTGAAAAGAGATGATTCGGATGGTTCTGAAATTTTTTATGGAAGGATAGGTATCTGGATTGGGCCAAATCGGAGACATGTGAAACATTAAGGTCTTTATGGATGATTTTATTTGTGACAGAGTAAGGAACGTTGAGGATTTTGGATTGTAAGGATTGGATACGAGAGGAATTCGATGGTTTAGTGGAGCCCCAAAGCTCAATTTCGTAATTTCAAATAGGCCTTATTATTATCATATATATGAATCGTTTGTAATTGATTGAAAGGTTAGAGCGTTTGTCTAGTAAGTGCTGCAGTCGAAAACGTCGGGCGGTTTCTAGTCGTTTCAGTCTGGTATGGGGGTCGCTACAGATTAAACAGAATCCATAAGTTGTCAAAAAGACTGTTTTATAATTAATATGAATCATTAATCCTGGATAAATTTATTCATATTTGTTACGCTCTCATTTCAACTATTCATAAAATACGTTCTTTACTCGTTTTTTTAAATATTTATTTTAATGTAATTTACGACTGTATTACATGAAAAATACAACAAGTAAATGTGACATTGGTAACATGACATGTACAACATGAAGGGAAACTACCCATTGGTAGAACTCAAATTAAAGTTCTATATTAGAAAGTCCCGAGGCCATCTTCTTTTTAGATGCCTCGGACGGTTAGCAGTTTGTTATGGAAGGATAGGTATCTGGATTAGGCCAAATCGGAAACATATGGAACATTAAGGTCTTTATCGATGATTTTATGTGTGACAAAGTAAGGAGCGTTGAGGATTTGACGAAGGATTTTGGATTGTAAAGATTCGATGGTTTAGTGAAGCCCCAAAGCTCAATTCCGTAAGTCCAAATAGATCTTATAATTGTCATATATATGACTCGTTTGTAATTTATTGAAAGCTTAGAGCGTTTGTCTAGTAACTGCTGCAGTAGTCGAAAACGTCGGGCGGTTTCTAGTCGTTTCAGTCTGGTACAGGGGTTCCAAGTGAGTTGTTTGTCCAAGTGGAGTCTTAGGTATCGGATTTATTCGACAGGGATAAGAGGGCTATTGTTGAAGGATACTGTAGAACAGGAAGTCATAGATTTACGACGAAGGGTGAAGGTAATTTGATGGGATTTATTGGAATTTATTTTAAAACTCCAGTTTTGACATAATTTTTCAAGACTTGTGATGTGTGATTGAAGAATGGAATGCAATAGATGGATCGTTATTAACTGATAGGATACACGTGTCATCGGCATAGGTGGTGATGACAGTGTTGGATTGAGTTGGGATGTCAGCTGTATATACTGTGCAAAATATAGGACCTATGATAGTACCTTGAGTAACACTAGCAGACTGAGTAAAACTTGTTATTTATTTTATTTTCTACTTTTCTTGCTTCTCGGCAATACAGAAGTAGCGCTATACTTCTAACAGTTATCTTGTGGTTCTTCGGTCTTCGACAGTGGAGGTTGTAGTGATCACCCGCCACTAATTTCTTTCTCCCGTACACGAATGCTATATAGTACTACCTAGAAACGAATAAGTAACTTTAATCGTCCATCATTATTGTTTGAGGTCATCAGGCGCTGAGATAAACTTTTAAACATATCAGAGTCGATTTAACATAAGACTTTTTTTCTGACGGACTTTTATATGTTGCCTTATGTAAGTAGATTAGGTTGCGGATAAAATCAGTATATACTTGTGAAAAAGTTATTAAAATATATCATACTTGTATAAACAGTCTGTATACCCGAAGGAGCTTTCTTTTCTATCGTTAATATTATATCAATATGAAAGAAACTTTTATTTAGCTGCCATCACATATATTGTTAACGTTTTACCTCTCGGCCATTTTAAAACATTTCTTTATGCATTTTATTACCTCCTGTCTAATTTTTAGTAAATTTATTGGTTAATCACATTTAATTTAGACAATATTTTTAGTTTTCAGTCAAGATTGTTTATTGGTGTTAATTAATCATCTTGGATTTGAAAATCATGCCTCCTTTTGTTTTCCTCCTCTTGTTCTTGAAAACGGGATCTTGTTTTCTAGGAGTGGACCATGGGTTTGAACTGTAGGGAACTGTAGATGTAGAAAGGGTTTCGGGTGTTGATCGTTTAGAATAGGAAAGATCCAAGGAAATATTACCTGCGGAAAAAAGGGAAGAGCCACTTTAACTCATCGTAAAGGTGGGGCACATGAGATCGCCTCGAAGTACCGAAGACAAATCTTAAGCAGGAATTCATGAGCCGCTTCAATCTATCCTCGAGTACCGTCGGGATGCCTCCGTACACCACACAGCCGTAGTCAAAGTGGGAGAAAATAAGAGAGGATACAAGGAGCTTGCAGATGGATTGTGGGAGTAGGTGGCGGGAACGATGAAATGACTTAAGGGTACCTATTGACTTTCCATAATAATACGTTTTATAAACTTATTTCTTAGTTATACTACCACTTCTAAAATGACTAATGTGGCAAGCTAATTATTCGCAAGTTCCAACAAATAGTTACTTTTCTAGAAATTATTTTTTAATTAATTCCTTGCTTATTCGCGAATAGACTTTGTTTCTTTTTTCTTTTCTTTTGATCGTTGTTATGAACGTGAGAGATTGTCAACTGGCATTGTAAGGGTGGAGATGCCTCGAGGCATCCTGTTACGACCAAGACATCTAATTTCTGGGCCTAAGACGATTGGGGTAAAGCACAAAGCGTACTCTCTCTTTGTGACATCTGATTGTCAGATGCAGATTATGTTTCGGGGGCAATGAGATGTAAGAAACCTTAATAATTCTGTTGTCGACATTGAAACGTTGTTTAGGTCGTAATGTGAATAAAACTTTTCAGTAATGAATAGTCATGATTTAAACGACAATTTTATAAAATGTGTCGTTTTCTTCAATTATATGGTCGATAGCCTGACATCAAAATAGTGCAAGCTATTTTTACTTAAGGCTTGTCAATTTATGTTACAATATTTTGGAGTGATTTTGTAAAATATTAAAGCTTGTTAAAATATTAATTGTCCGTTTTCTTTTAACAAGTTTTTCTTTTTGTTATTTTAACGTACATATATTTTTAATTACATGTTTTCTTTTTATTTTATTTTATTTTTAATTTATTTTTTAATTTTTATATAAAATGTATGAATGTAATCATAGAGCCATATTATTCAATGCACTAGATTGAGGCAGAATGTATTAAGTTTCTTCAATATATTTGTAATAGGCAGCGATACAGACATCTTTTTATCAAATTATTAACATCCACCTGAAACTTCGTAAATAGCTTTATCTCATTGTAACATACAAATTTTTAAATACTTTATTTTAAAAAACTCTTGGAATTGGGGCGTTCAATCTGAAGATCGGCACAATTTGTCTATTTAATCAGGTTCTAAAAGCTCGTATATACATATTTGCTTTCCTCTTGGATCGGAAGATAATTTGATCACAAACTCTGGAATAAAGGTGGCCGTCAAAAATATTGAGCCGCTTGGCCTATACAACCTCGTTATTTTGACATTTTGGGAGTGTAGGTCACGCCAAACGATTTCTCGATTTTGTGGTTAAATTATCTTACGACCCAAGTGGAAAGCAAATGGGTATATACGAGTTTTTAGTGCATAATTAAATAGACAAAGTTTGCCGACCTTCAGATTGCAAACAACCAATGCCGAGAATTTTCGTAAATATAATATTTGTAGGTCACGATGAAATGAAGCTAATACAATGTTTCAGGCTGTTAATAATTTGATAAGAAGGAGTATGTACCACGAACTAAAAGCAATAGATCTTAACTAAGGTAAAGTTGATGATTCTGTACATTTATACCAAATACTTATAATGTCACTAATTGATGTGAATAACACTAATCAACGTAAATTTATATTTTATGAATAGAATTCTGATAGAAGTAAATGTTAATTTTTATGGTTAAATTTTAACTTTTAAAGAATGATGGCGAAACTAGAGGATTGAAATAAATTCCACTAATCCTATCAAATCATTTTCACCCTTCGTTGTAAAGCTATGATTTACTACCCAATAGTATCTTATAATAATACTCCACATATCTTTGTTGAAAAAATCCAATACTTAGGGTTCAATCTGAACAAACATCTCAGAATTCTCATACAAGAATAAAACGACAAGAACTTCCAGCATACTTCAGCAATTATTAGAAATACGCTCTAAGCTTTCAATTAATTACATATGGATATGATAATGTCTATTTGGACTTGGGAAGTTGAGCTGGGGGGCTCTACTAAACCATCAAATTCATCTCGTATCCAAACCCTACAATCCAAAATCCTCAATGCTCCCTACTTTGTCACAAATAAAATCATCCATAACGACCTTAATATATGTTTTCGATTTAGCCTATCCAATCCAGATGCCTATCCTTTCATAGTAAATTTCTGAACCATCCGAATCTAGTTTCCAACCTTGCTTCCTCTTCTATTCGTGATAACCCTCCGAAGCCTCTGAAAAGATGATGGCCTCGGGACCTTCTAATATAGAAATAAAATTTGACTTCTACCAATGGGTAGTTTTTCTTCATGTTGTACATGCCGTGTTACTTGTTTCACATTTACTTGTTGTATTTATCATTTAATTCAGTTGTAAATTTCAATAATAATAATTTTAAAAAAGTTTCTAATTTAAAGAAATAAGTAAAAAATTATGATTTATTGCTTGCGACGTGTCGGTTCAATTCACCTCTGACGAATCTCTATTCTGCTATTGCTGCCAGAAGAGACCTGTGGCCCGCGCCAACCGCATATCAAGGCAGAGGGACAAGGCACCTTTATTGGACGTTCACGTGAGGGTGTAATTAGTTGGCGGAGTGACGACCGTTGCCTGAGCAAGGAGCTCCCCTCGACCAAGTATTCAATAAACAGAAGGACTCGGCCTCTTGATGGTATTACCCCACTCAATGGGCTCCAAACGATCTCTGAATACGGGAAACTTTCCTGTCGACTCCGAGAGAATCTGATGACGGCATCTCCTCAACAAACCTCATGTCTCAGCTACTCCTACGTCCGTCACCAGAGAAATATCACTACGACAGTAAAAAAGAACAAAAAAACACCGCACTACAACAAATATTTATAAATTATAATAAACGAATAAAAAGTAACCAAGGCACAAAGTTGGATTATGATGTGAAAAATCCAACCAGAATAGTGCCTCTAATTGGCACGTAAAGAATAAAATCAGCCTCCAAGGTTTTTTTTCTTCTGATTTTTCCGAAAATTTCAAAAAAAAAGTAATAAATTAAAATTTTAAAAGTCAAGACTATTTCACAAAGGACGAGAAATGGGATATGTAGTAGTCAGTTAATATTAAGTTGTAAAAAAGATTTGGTTGTAATTGATAAAAAAAATCAACCAGAATGCGTTGTGTCTCTAAAATGCAAGTTAGGAATAAAAAAAAACGCCAATTTTTTGTCAATTAAGGCATCATCAAGTCAAAAAAAAAAAGAAGACATCATTCTATCTAGTGTTACTTCCAAAATCGGTCTTGGTCTTGCAAAGCGTGAGACCAAGAGTGGTAAAAAAAAAATTGATTTTTAAAATAAAAATCAAGGTTAAAGATTTACTAATACTTGACAATTTTAGGTACTGTGTGTAAAGAATTGGTATAACCAACATACTTTTGCATTAACTCTTCTAATTTTTCATTCAAGCTTAGTTAGGGTTTTCCTATTTAAAAAATACAGCAATATCTCTATAGTATTAAGCTAATAGGTAACTTCAAGACTGTTGCGAGACTCTTGCGCAAGACCAAGGCCAATAAAGAGCTTGCAAGACCAAGACTCTCATTTTGACAACACTAATTCTATCATATCTAAACACATGCTATATTATAACATCCTTAGCTATGTCTAATCCATTCCGCCTTGTTTTAATATGTGATAAAATGTCATGAAATTATGTGATGATATGATTTTTTTTTTACCTAATGCCTAAATTGGTTTATTTTTTATTTTACTTGCATTTTAGAAATACAAAGCTATGGGGTCGTATTTTTCCAATTTAACTTATTATATTGATAACAGGTTATCCAATTTCCAAATACTATATACTTTATATTTTATGTTTATTGTATTTTCTTTGTTTAATTGCATTTCTTATATTTATTTTCTTATTTTATAGGTATCGGTAAAGTTTAATATTTTTTATAATTACTGTGCTTTATCTAGTCTTTTTGATTTGATGTTATTATTTCATATTCTCCCACATAATTTTAATATATTTTTTCTGTTACGATTTTACCCTGATTTGCTTATCCCTGTGTAAGGGCCACAAATTAGGCCGAAACGCTGTAATTAAATTCGCCCTATAATTAAAGGAGTAAATACCTTGATTATCGTTAACATGGTAGCAGTTTTCTTTGTAATAATGTTAGTCATAATTGGTAGTGAGATAGCTTCAGTCTTTTATACGCCTACATAGAATTTGATGACAATTGGGAATGCACAGCTGGTGTGATCAGTTTAAAATAATAGCTATAGTAACATAATTTCAAGAAGTACATCAAACGAACAAAAATAAATCTAAATGCCTGATTGAATAGATTTATAATAAATATTTTAAAATATTTTATAAAATATTATATAAAATATAATAAATATTTTATTCCTCCTCTTAATTATTTGGTAAACTTCATTTATTTCTAAATGTGGTCAGTATATTTTTTTCCGTTCATTCAGTGGCATATCAGAATAATTTTATTGACAGTTGTTCAATAATTAATTCTTAATTTTATTTTATATAAAGTATAAATAAATCATATTCAAGACACATTTGTTAAACAATATCACTATTATAAATGTTATTTTTAATTACATCAAATGTCACGATAATAATAATTTAAGAAGAAAAACTAAAAATATTGCCCCGGGTGAGGATCGAACTCACGACCTTAAGATTATGAGACTTACGCGCTGCCTACTGCGCTACCGAGGCTTGATTTCCTGCTTTAAATTTACATTTTATAAGTATACATTAAATAACTATTGGACAGATTAATATATTTTATAAATTGAAAAAATGTGTATTATGTGAATTAACTAAACTATAAGAGACCGAAAAAAATGAAAAATTAAAAAAAATCACAATATCAGATTTATAAGTTCCCTTAATACCATAAATAGGAAGAAATTATATTTTTATATATACATATACATTTCGACAGCTAAATAATAATTTTAAGGATCATTAGATAAATAATTCTGACCAAAATTTAATTGCTAGTTTCATTTTTTTCTATTAAGATATATCAGTAGCTAATGATCAGTCTATTTATTGATAATTTTAAAAATTATTTATGGGAATTTTTATCGATACCTGATTTTCACTAAAGGGTATGAAAATTATAACAATGTAGCCTCGAAACGTTGCAAAAATAAATTCATTTATTTATTGTCTGAGCCTCAGGAATAAAAGAATATACACTTATGAATATATTATATATGTATAAGATATATTTCTTATATATCAGCTTAAATTCGTTTATAATATTTTCTCTCAATCCTGTTTATATGATTTTGGACTCTTGAATGGTTGTTATTTGATAAATGTTTTGCTTAGAAAAACGTCATAATAATTTATATTATAAAAAGCAATGTGTAAATTTATTGTATTGAATATTTCTTATATTAAACTTTGTTTAAAAAAAAAAAAATTCTGACGCTGGGAAAGCGAAAGAGTCTGTACGGCGCAGTGTGTAGGCAAGTATTGATGGTCTGCCTATTCTTATCAGCCCTAATTTAGAAAAAATAATTTATTCTTATTTTATTTATTTTCCTTAAAATATTATTTTTATTTTTGTAAAATCGTTTTTAATATGTTAATAACTTTGTATTTAAACAATGGAAAAAACATCTATCAATAATTAAAATGGAGTTAATCAATTTTCAAAAAAAGAAAAGATCATAAGTGATAAAAAAAAAAAAATTACTTTTTTTATATTTTTATTATTTCATACTAATATGTATTTATAAAATTACTTGTGATTAGAATTGGAGATGGATAAGTCTAAAGAATAATAAACAAGTTAAATTTTTTTTTGTAAATAAATAAACTCGTTAAAAGAATAATATAAAAATAAAGAATAACAAAATATATATTTGCTAACATTTTAAAGCATCATTAATAAATGCAAGTTAAATAAATGGTGCCAACAGATATTTATTTTCTAATTTCTTTTTTATTCATGCCAATAGTACACCGATGTTTTCACTTCAAAATTCTACTACGATATTTCGGTTCGTCGAGCCATTTTTAAGTCTAAAAACAACTTTTTAAATTTACTATCATCAAATATTGTTTTATTAAATTTTTCATGCATAATTATGTGTATATTAATCAATATATTAAAAAAAACTCACATAAAAATTATTATAATTATCTATCATGTACTTGTCCATTATAAAGTACATGCGTCTTCTCATAATCATAATCGTCATGTTTATTTATAACTATTATATTACATAATTATTCTAAAAATGTATTCTTATTAAAAGATATATATATTAAATTAACATATTATGTGTCAGCCCATATGTTGTCATTTTTATTGTTATTGAGCGCCTGATTGAAATTATAGGAGTGGGGAAGATTATTTATATATATATATATATATATATATATATATATATATATATATATATATATATATATATATATATATATGTACATATATATATATATATATATATATATATATATATATATATATATATATATATATGTACATATATATATATATATATATATATATATTATATATATATATATATATATATATATATATATATATATATATATATATATATATATATACATATATACATGATGACTAGCTTTTCATTTCAAATATTTCTTTTTTCGATTGAACTGGCGTAAAAATTATTCAAATTATCTACGTCTGTATGATTATTTACAGCGCCGAAGCGTCATAGTAGAATTTCGAAGTGAAAACATCGGTGTAATGCTGGCTTACATAAATTAAAAAAATACAAACTAAAATATTATACACCGAAATAGAAGAAAAGTATATTCAGGTATTGATTTATTTTAAAATGTTTTTGTTTATTAAATTAAATTAATTTATCAAAACAATATGAAAATCAATTACATTAAGTAATAAAAAGAATTAATTGGCTTAATATAAAAGACTGCAACTGTCATTTTTAAATAGTCTAAAAAAAGCCAATTGTCTGTAACATAGCTTCAATTTAAAACCAATTTTAATGGTTTTTTTCACGTTTCAACTTGAACAACCTCACATAAAATTATCATAAAACAGCTTGAGTTGAACATATAAAAAAAAATTGAACGTTTCTTCCACTTTTTGAATATGACAGATCTCCGAATATGAAATGAAGCCACCCACCCAATCTGTCCAAATTATAATTATTTAAAACATGATGTGAAAACTAAAAATATTGCCCCGGGTGAGGATCGAACTCACGACCTTAAGATTATGAGACTTACGCGCTACCTACTGCGCTACCGAGGCTTGTATCATAGTTTATTGACAATAAGAAATTGGTTATTATAATTGGTTAATATCTTAAAGAATATATTAATAATTTTATATCTATAAATTTTAAAATGTTTATTAAGGTGTTTAATGTCTTTGGCGGCTGTAAATTATCAAATCTTTATTAAGTTAGTTTTTGGCTACATATGTATTTTTTCTTTCGTAATTGTTCATTATTGTTATTCTAAGAGGGTATTATTCCAGAATAAAGTTTATTTTCTATTGAATATTTAATAGTTGACCGTTGCATTACAAAAGAAGGAGATGGTCTCGGGTTGCGGTCAGAAATAGGCTGAATAGTGGCAAAACTATTTTATTAAAACCCCGACTTTGCAGGTCTTCTTCAGGGCTAGAACGGACAAGATACATAAAGATAGAGAATTGTGGAAGTTAAATAATATTATGACAAAAAATTATAAACAATGCGAATAAGCTTATTATTTTTTTAAAAATTTATTTATTGAGTATTACAACAATCTGTTTCTTGGATATTGGTTATAGTGAGGTAGGATGACATTCACACTATATGTACAAAAAAAATAGTATAAATATAAAAAAATAATAATCAAAAGTATATAGAATAGATAATAAAATAAAATAACCTAAAAAATAAGAAAATTAAAACTAAGCATAAAAAAAAAAAACACATGCATACCTATATACAATAAGGCGAGGGAACTCCAGGAGAACCCTGCGCTACCCTCTCAACCGCGTCACTGGTACTAAAGCCATCGGGGAGAATAAGCTTATTAAAATTATAAACAGTAAGTAAATTAAAATGTAAACAGAGTTAGCTAAGTAGCAAGATCCTAAACTGAAGTAAATAGATGGTAACAATTGTTGTAATGTAATATATAATATATGCAAATTGGGATATACTTCTACAGGTCTGCAGGAGAGATCGAAAGAAACGGAAAAAGGATATAATATGAAATAATAGACATAAAGGAATGTAGAGAAAAAAAAATAAAATTAGAAGAATAAAATAGAGACTTACAGGTGTGTTCAGCTAGGAGTTTCACTTAGAACTGCAAAATTAGATAAAGGCAGGCAGGTATTGGGGAGTTTGCTGACTTATTTGGGTAATGGGGAAAACCTAGAAAATTACAGTATCACTTGATACTTTTAGTAAAATAATTGACTTTTGATAAAATAATTTTGCCACTATTTAGCCTATTTATGACCGCCACCCCGGACCATCTCCTTCATTTTTTTTCTATTCTATTTGTATATATAGCACCCTAGATGAATTTGAAGAACCGCAGAAAAGGATTAGATAGGGGAGATCTATTATAGAAGAAGAGTTGATAAATGAATACAAAAAGGTCTAAGGATAATCTGGAGGCGGAGCACAGAGTGGAAATATGTCAGGAGAGGTTCTAATCTCGGGCAACTGATGGCGGCACTTAGTGGGGCGGCGAGGCCTCAGCTCTGCACGGATTGTCCCTCCCATCGCCCCCGGGTCACGTTCCTCACAAATCAACAGCTCCGACAACACCTGACATTCCTGCCACCACTTCATATTTCTTGCTCCTTGCTCCTCTCGCTCCAGTTCCTGAGCCGCCCGTGGAGGTCGCTCTTCTTCATCGCGCAGTGCAACTCGAACCGGAGTCGATATTAAAAATGAGACTCATTAATATAAAATGCTATAGTTCTATAGCTTTAAGTGAATGGAATGTTTTTTTTGCGTTAATAGGACACTTATAGATATTAAGGATCCCTCAGAATAGAATAAAGCTTGGGCTATTTTTTTTTATAAAGATCTCGGTATCTTTTATTTTAACGTCGTAAACCTATGACTTCCTGTCCTACAGTATCATTTAATAACATCCCATTTATCCGATATCTAGGACTCCATCTGGACAAACTTCTCACTTGGAATCCTCATACAAGACTGAAACAACCAGTAACTGCTCGACGTTCTCGCTTACTCCAGCAAGATCCAACGACAAACGCTCTAAACATTCAATTAATTAAACAAGACTAATTAAATTAATAAAATAAGCCTATTTAGACTTACGGAGTTGAGCTCTGGGGCTCCATTAAACCGCCAAATTCTTGTCGTATCCAATCCTTACAATCCAAGATTCACAACGCTCCTTACTTTGTCACAAATAGAATAATCGTAAAGACTTTTCTGTTCTATATGTTTCCGATTTGGCCAGATCCAGATATCTATCCTTCCATTATAAACTTCATGACCATCCAAATCCTCTCGTTTCTAACCTTGTTTACTTTTCAATTCCTGATAACCCTCCCAGGCGTCTGAAAAGGAGATGGTCTCGTGATCTTCTTATATTGACTTATTATTAGAGGACTACCAGTGGGCAGTTTCTCAACAAGCGTATAGTTGTAAATATCATGAATAAATAGTTTAAAAAATATATATTTTACTCACACACACACACACACACACACACACACACACACATATATATATATATATATATATATATATATATATATATATATATATATATATATGTATATATATATATTTCTTTCTGTTAAAATCACAGACCTTGAAGATATTTTGCCACCGTAAACAACCTTCTCCGACTCTGCTTATTTTGGGCTATTTCTTTTCAGTTATCTGCATGCAGCTTTACCTTAAATGCGAGACCGAGACGAGTCTTGGTCTTGCAAACACAGTTTTGGTCTAGGTCTTGGTCTTGCGCAAGAGTCTCGCAATGGTCTTGTATTTATTTATTAGCTTAGTACTATAGAGATATTAGTGTATTTTTTTAGATAGGGGAAACCTAACTAAGCCCGAATGAAAAATTAGATGAATTAAATGCAAAAGTATATTGGTTATACCATATAGTAACTTAAACTATCAAGCATTTGTAACTATTTAGCCTTAATTTTCATTTTTAAAAAACGATTTTTTTTGGTATTAGTCTTGCAACACTGAGGCGGTCTTACTAGCAACAAGACCGATTTTGTGCAACACTATTCCACAAAGTCTTTTTTCTTGAGGCATTTATTTTTTGTAGAGGCTTACTGATGAATTGTTCCGATCTGCAGTCCCAGTCCATCTTAATCTCCTTGCCTTCATATCTTTAGGTATTGATTGACCAGTTTCTGAAAGTAGCTCTTTTAGTCCGTGGTACAGACCTCTTTTTATCAAATTATTAACATCCACCTGAAACTTCGTAAATAGCTTCATTTCATCGTAACTTAGAAATATTTTACTTACGAAAATTCTCATAATTTGAGCGTTTTAAAATCTAGAGGTCGGCAAACTTTGTCTATTTAATTAAGTACTAAAAACTCGTAAATACCCATTTGCATTCCACTTCGATTGTGAGATAATTTGATCACATAATCAATGAAAAAGGTGGCTAACAAAGATATTGGGCCGTTCGGCCAATATAACCTCGTTATTTTGACAATTTGGGGGTGTAGTTCACGCCAAATGGTTCAATATTTTTGAAGGCCATTTTTTTTCTTTTTTTATGCTAGTAGAAAGCATTCAAGTAGGGTATTTACATGTTTTAGTGCCTAATTAAATAGACAAAGTTTGCCGATCTCCAGATTGAAATCTCTCCAATTCCCAGAATTTTTTAAAATAAAATATGTGTAGGTTACGATGAGATGTTGCTATTTACGAAGTTTCAGGAGGATGTTAATTATTTGATAAAAAGGGATCTGTACTATTTATTTGTTTTTTTTCCAAAAATATTTCAATATATTTTTCTAGTGAGTCGGTTTGAGTCCATATCTCGAAGCCACATATACTGCCATCATAAAGATAACAAAATATATTTGTCAATTTACAGCAAGTGAGCAAGTGGCTTCTGGACTTGAATAATTCTCCAGTCGTTTCAGATGAGTAATATGACGAATTGCTGATCATTTCCTCCTGCGGAACCCCTTCTTCTAATTGGCGTTCTTTGCCAATATACGCCAATTATTTTTTTCAATGTTTATAAGCAAGGAAAAGGAATATATATATTAAAAAAAAAACGCGAAGATATCCTTCATAAATAAGACGCGTTCAAAATATAAGGTAACGACGGTACTAATTGGAAGCAATGTCCTCAGGAGTGCAATTAAAGGAGATTATTCGACACGCAGCCCTAAATCATAGCATTCGATCTGAAGATAACTTCATCCCGCCGCATTGTTTTATCCTGTCTTAATTAGTAATAAGCCTTCTTGAGTCTAATGAGTAAAAAAAGAGGAATAAAGAAAAAAATACGACATGAGATGGAAAAGATCTCGAAATTCGGAAGTACTAAATCCTGCATGTTTACAAGATAAAAAATGAAAATAAAAAACGCATACATGCGCTTTAATTGAGAGACATTTTTAATTGAGGATGCATCTTGTTTCCGCTTTTAAAAATTTTCTGTGTCGAATTTTAACAGCCTTCGATAATAAAGAGTCCGTTACTGTTGCACATTGATGTATTAACTATTTTTGGTTTTCCATAACCTTTTTTTTTTTTTAATTTAATTTTTGAGAATCCTAGATATTCATAATAATTTATGCAGTTGGTGAAATTGTTTCAATGAGGGAACGTTACATACGGAAGGGAAAACAAAAACACTGCAAATCATAACACAATTTATTATTTCCAATTATATATCAAAAGTAATAGTCCGTGGTACAGACTCCTTTTTATCGCATTATTAACATCCATCTGAAACTTCGTAAATAGTTTCATCTCATCGTAACCTAAAACTATTTTATTTACGAAAACTCAAGGAATTGGGGTTTTCAATATGGACTGTGGCAAACTTTGTCTATTTAATCAGCTACTAAAAACTCGTAAATACCCATTTTCTTTTTACTTGGAACTTAAGATAATTTGATCACAAAATCGATAAAAAAGTTTGCCTGCAAAAGTATTGGGCCGTTTTTCCTGTATAATCTTGTTATTTTGATAATGTAGGTCACGCCAATCTGCTCAATATTTTTAAAGGCCATCTTTTTTCTTGATTTTGTGCTCAAATTATCTTATGATTCAGTTGGAAATGAAATGGGTATTTACGAGTATTTAGTACCTTATTAAATAGACAAAGTTTGCCCCCTCCAAATTTAAAACACCCAATTCCGAGAGTTTTAGTAAATAAAATATTTGTAGGTTACGATGCGATGAAGTTATTCACGAAGTTTCAGGCGGATGTTAATAATGCGATAAAAAGGTCTGTACCACGGGCTATAACATAAATTTTCATTGTAACATAAGAAAAAAATAAATAAAGTTGAATCCTAATATTGCCCTAAATAATTTTATATTTCTTTTTCATTTAATCTTCAAAATTTTCTAAGGGTATGTATTGATAATAATAAAATTTGTAAAATCGATGTAAACGCTTTATTTTACCCTTATTCATTTATTCCATTCTTTAACTAATTTAAATTCCTTGACGTCGTTTTGGGAAATTTTGCCCATTTTCAAGTCGGATATTTGTATCCATTATATAATTACACAATAATTATAAATATATATGTAAAAAATATAACAGCACATAAAAGAACAATAAACGAAAATTCCCAAAAATCAAATCAATGAATGATATATCTACTTACATTATTATTATTACATAACCATGCTTTTTAATATAATCATTGCAATATTTATCTCCTCAAAATCCTTCAACTTTTAAATTTGATGAATAGCCAATTCTAAAACAACAGAAAAGAAACATACAGAATATCACAAATAAGAAATTTTATTTGCAGTAGAATATATAAAAAATATGTAGTACCACATACAATTCTTATTTTATTTTTCCTACGTATGAACATAGGTAGGTTCGTATGTAGGGAAAATAAAATCTTTCTAACTATGGTAATATGTAAAAGTTGTACGATGCCTGCACCGCTCCAGATTATTCGTTCCTTGAAATGGATCGACTCTGTATGAAGTTTGAACTTCTAACTCAAAATGACTATAATAATAGGCTATTATACTTTTGTTGTGACAATAATATCGATTGGAACCCCTCTAATGCCGTAGAGATCATAATTTATTATGTGGGGACAGAGAGCACCTGCCATAGGTGCGAGACATCCACAATAGGACTCCATCTAGAAGAACCGGAGTGCGAGGTATATAAAGGAGTGATAAATGTGAATATGTGTGACATACAGCCGAAGAGGGCTGTTAAAATATTGACAATGTGAGTCAGCTATCACGGTAACCGATGGTTAGGGACCCCTTGGACTTTATGGACCCTTAGCAGGATTGGGCCAAGGAAGGTTTGAAACATTGACGATAATAAGCGTGACCGCAGCGTGAGGTGTGGCCCCTTGCGACCCGCCGCAACTGCGCCCTATATCTCCCTCCTGCGGCCCCTCATGGGGAGGGCCCCCTTCAAACATTTATAGGGATCCTTTATCATTTCCATTAATAATCATGTTTAGGGCCTGCCCAGGGTCACGCTGCTTCCGCCTCCCATTCCTTTCCTATTGGGTCCTTATTTCCGCCACTTACCGACCTCCTTAAATCATCCCTCGCCATATGTACAAGGTGTCAATGCGAAATATTTTTAATAATCTTGATATAGGTCATATTTATATTAGAAAGTATTTATGATAAGAGTAGTATAGACCCGTTTTCAGGCTCGCAAGAGCGACGAATTATAATGAATGAGGTATCAAATGAAAGTGCATTTCATGGAGAAGTGATGAACCTCTTTTCGATGCTGAAATTCCTGCAACTACAATAATAAAATTCATTGGGAAAAATCGGATGTTTCACAAGTTCCAGTTTCCAGTATAGTTCAAAAAGAATTTGATCGGACTTGTATCCAAGAACGTTGGAAAATACATATTTTTTAACAGTCGAAAATATAATATTATATATATGCAGTGGCTCACAGTAAATTTAACTAGTTACAATAAACAAATAAAATCAGAAAAACACCAACAGATTTATTTATAATCTCAATTTAAATATATACGAATTCAATAAAATTAATGAATATTTAATAGTTGACTGTTGTATTATTAAAGAAGGAGATGGTCCGGGGTAGCGGTCATAAATAAAAATATCTCCTCGATGAGTGCAACAAGCTAAGCCCAGAATTGACCAAAAAACTGTTCGACTCAAACAGGCTGAAAGAAGTGTTAGAAAATAATGGCTTGCCTACAAGATATGAAACTAAATTAATAGTATTTGAAATTTAAAAAAAAAGTGAGGTGTATCATTTTGACTGTGAGGTAAAATTATCCAATTTTTTTAAATATCATAGTTGAATATTTTAATTTTATTGAGGAAGAAGATGGTCCGGTGTGGCGGTCATAAATAGACTAAATAGTGGCAAAACTATTTAATAAAAGTTCTAAGTGAAACTCCTTGCTGAACACACCTCTCTGAACAAGACCTGCATAGCCGGGTTGAAACGTTGGCTATTGATAAAATAGTTTTGCCAATATTTAGTCCATTTATGACCGCCCTCCCTCCCCCCGCACCATCTCCTCTTCCTCAATATAATTAAAATATTCAACTATGATTATTTAAAAAAACATAATAAAAAAATTGATAATTTTATCTCACAGTCAAAATGATACACCTCACTTTTTTTTTTTCTTTCAAATACTATTAATTTAGTTCAATATCTTGTAGGCTAGCCATTATTTTCTAACACTTCTTTCAGCCTATTTTCTCATAGAGTAAAGATTTCCCTACTCTTGATGTCACTGAACGCATCTATTGGTTGCTTATAACTATTGTCTTTCATACACCACTAAATTCTTGTCTATCATTACGTTAAGAAATAATAATGATGTATTTACATATCCTCAAAACATTTAAATTATAATGTATATATGTATTAATCAGGCACTTTATATTGTCAGGTTCAGCTTTCTCTTTTCTTAACAGAAGCACTAAACTTATTTTAATGAAGAATTTAATATATATATATATATATATATATATATATGTTTTTCTTTATTGTTTTCTTAAAAGTGTGTAATAGTCTATCACTGCAAATAGGTGTGTCTGGTCATAGTGTTAATTGTTTTATATATAATTTTATTTGTTTTGTACATAAAATGTTTACCTTATATTTTCTTTCCATTATTTGTTTTTTTGTATTGATTTTATTTAGGCCAGATGTAATCTTTTAATTTTGAAATTCTCAAGGGACTTTATCCCAGAATAAAGTTATTTTCTATCTATCTATCTATCTATTTATCTATCTATCTATCTATCTATCTATCTATCTATCTATCTATATATATATATATATATATATATATATATATATATATATATATATATATAGAGAGAGAGAGAGATATATAGCTTTATTTCTGGGACGATGTCCCCTTAGAATAACAATAATGAACAGTTACAAAAGAAAAAATACATATCTGGCCAAAAATTGACTTAATAAATACAGATTCAAGTAATATATACAACAACTTAATTAATAGTATGTAAATTACTAAAAAGATAAAATATAATCTTCTCAACTATACTATTTTACTGAAAAAAAATTACAAATAGAGAAAAAAAAAGAATTGCATGTATAGAAAGAGAAAGCAAGACCTCCGGAAAAGAATAAAATATCAAAAGTACATAAATAAAAAAAATTGACTTATGCTGAAACCCTAACAGCTAAAGCATACATATATTAATGACAGAAAATGAGCAACGGGATCACAATATTGCAGTATTCCAACCTAAGAGATATGAAACAAGAATAAATAGATAAATACAATTAGGAAGAGGCATTAAATTAATTTTATGAGAAAACAATTGCGACAAAAAAAAAATAAAAATAAAATAAATAATATTTATATGTTATACAATACGCAATGATATTGGTAGACAGGAAAAGATATATATCTATACAAATTGAGGAATGTAAGAAATGAAATACGTACAATCTTATAGATGGAAAACAAAAATGGATAAAAACTACAAAAGATCTCTTATTTTTTATGCATCACCTCACAGTGATATGCCAAAAGTGATACTGAATCTTACCGATTCATAAACAATAAACAAAAAATAAAATAAAATAATGGTGTATGAAAAAAAAAAATTATCCTTGTCACATGATACATAATTAACCAGCGTCTGATTAGATTGTGAAGAGGAATTGGAATAAGAGGGTTTTGAACGTGCATGGCGGATTATAAGTGGGATGGAATCCAAAAAGTGGAGGAGCTGACAGTAAAGGAATGTTGAAAGGAGGCAGATTTATGTATATATATATATATATATATATATATATATATATATATATATATATATATATATAGAAAAATCATCTTTATCCTGGGACTAGGTCCCTTTAGAATAACAGTATTGTTCATATATATTAACCATAAATCTGGTCAAAAGACTTATTACAATGAATAATAACAAAATACTTGTAATACATTAAGTATTAATTAAGCTCTTAGGATAAATTAACGAGGACAGTTGGGTAATAGGGGTTCAGTACTACAATATTGGAGCTAAAATAATTGCATAATAATCACTGAATGAAATTAGAAAGGAAAGCAAAATCTATTTTATAGGTAAAGCATTGTTCGTCCCTGTGCCGGAGGGGATTTTAAATTCCCCGCCCTCACCCCCCGGCCCGGGAAAATCCCGTATAGCCTAAAAGGCGAGGTAGGGAAGAACAAAAAAAAAAAAAAAAAAAGGTAAAGCATTGTAGTGATGGAATATAAAAATTAAAAAAATAATAATAACTGTTAATATGTAGGGAAAGAAATTGTAAAAACTAAAACACAAAAAAAACAAATAATGATATACATATGTTCTCTAAGATATTTAAGTGATTATGCGTAAAGATTAAGAGAAGAGAAAATAAAATAAAGTATACACACATATATATACACACATATATATACATACCCATGTGCATTCTCCCATATTATTGGGAACTAGATAGAGGCTATGATATAAGAAAGGAGTCTAGAAGAGGAAGCGGACACCCCCCTCACTCCCCTGAGACCGATCCCCCCCCCTATTGTCACATTGATCAATAGCTCGCCTATAATAAGTTAGTAGCCCTCTCCTTATAAATCTAGCTTCTCCTCTAACTGTGTGAGTAGCCAGGCCCCAGGGAGCCTATACAATATTCAACTACCGTCATATTTATAATTATTTTATCTCATAGGAGATAACGCATGGCTCTACCATATATAATATCGAGGGAATAGGAACAATATTGAGAGTAAGAAAAACTTCTAGCCCGTGGTACAGACAACTTTTCATCAAATCATTGACGTCCAACTAAAACTTCGGGAATGGCTTCATCTTTTCCTAACCTACAATTTTTTCAACGCAAATTCTCAGAAATTGTACCCTTTCTCATTAAATTAATTAATTCATTTATGTACTAAAAAACTCACATTTGCTTTAAACTTGAATCGTAATATAATTTGATAACAAAATCGAATAAAAATGTGGCATACAAAAGTACTGTACCTTCTTATTTTTCTTTTTTTAGGAACCTTACGTTCATACATTGCACGTCAACACCAAAAATATATTAAACGGATATGACAATTATTAAATTTTTGACAACTGGTTCCACATCACAAAAGCAATAAATACAGGAATACTCTGATGATGGGAAAATGTCCCGAAACGTTAGATATAACAGATGTAATTAAAAGTACTGAAGAAAAATGGAAGTATTTTTTGCCTTAATCTTGGAAAAAAATTTGTACCGTTTTGCCAAGCGGTACAATATTTTTGTAGACCACGTTTTTGTCTGGACTTCATGATCAATTTATCTTATGATTCAAGTCAGTAGCGGATCCAAGATTTAATTTGGGGGGGAACTTCCGTAGATCCCCCGTGATCCAGGCGGAGAGCAAATAGGTGTTTATGAGTAGTGTCGCCCAAATGCGAGATCGAGACGAGTCTTGGTCTTACAAACTCAGTCTTGGTCATGGTCTTGGTCTTGCGCAAGACTCTCGCTACAGTCTTGCAGTTACTTATTAGCTTATTATTATAGAGATATTGATGTAAATTTTTAGATAGGAGAAACCTAACTAAGCGCGAATGAAAAATTATATTAGTTATACCAATTATCAACATATAGTGACTAAGATTGTCAAGTATTAGTAACTATTTTGAATTAATTTTTATTAAAAAATCTACTTTTTTTGCCAGTCCTAGTCTTGGTCTTGCAACAGTTAAGCGGGTCTCGCAAAGTGCAAGACCAAGACCGATTTTGGGCAACACTATTCATAGCGGAATATTTTCGCTAGCATGCATTACGCAATATTAATCTTAAAGTTATACAACAAACGGGGATCGAACTCTCAGGACCCGAGAGTGTAATCCACTTTGTACTTGTTGTCAGTTAAGTTGGAAAGCTGTTTGAAAGCCTATCACACGGATGACTTAGCATTTGATGGCGAGTCCATGAGGACCACTCGACTCATCACGTATCTTCGCCGCCCGAGTGCCGATAATGACAACTTGAAGTTGTCGCGCCACATCGCTCAATGATTATTTACCATTGAAAACTTAATCATTAAAAATAAATTTTAAACTTATTTCTAAAAATTTAAAATTATTTCATGAATTAGAAGAACCTAGTGTGCGCATCGCAAAACTTTCACTCAACGATTAGTCCAGTCAATGAATTGTTATAAAAGGAAATGACGGCAACACAATTTTTGACTTTGCGATATTGTTTGGACTAGTAAGGAGGTAAGCATACTAAAAGTCCCCACTCCTACGTGTTGCGCCAGAGAGGGGGCGCCTAGTAGGTAACTTTTTTTTGCTTTTCGCTTATATCAGAAAAACTATCCATCTCATTGACAAAAACGTAATAAACAAAAATGAAGCTGATAAAATTTGCAATATGGTTGATGATATACATTTTTTCGCTATCTCGCTTAGTTTCCGAGATATCCGTCCTCAACTGTGTCTAATTTTGGAAAAAAAAAAGTTTTGCCCAGTGTTTATTGCTGTTTTTTGAGTTTTCGCTTGTATCATGAAAACTACCTATATCATCGACAAAGACGTTATATGCAAAATTAAAGCTGATAAAATTTGCAATATGATTGATTGTATACCTTTTTTCACTATAAATAATGTTTGTCGACCTCCAGATTGAAAACGCCCCAATTCTAAGAATTTTTGTAAAAACGTTGCAGGTTACGATGAGATGAAGCTATTCACGGAGTTTTAGACCTTATGTTAATAATTCGATAAAAAGGAATCTGTATCACGAATTACAATGGTAACCTTTCAACTCCGTCAGTTTATTTGCACTATATAACTACACTCACTGAGCTATATATTAAAAGAGAAATTTGAAAGTGTCTTCTGGTATCTTAACCATTAAGCCTTCATATTAAGAGGATATTGATTGTTCAGTTTCTTTCTTGATCTTTCTTTCTTGATTTGGAACTCTGATACGAGGTAGTGTTGCCTAAATGCGAGACCGAGACGAGTCTTGGTCTTGCAAACTCAATCTTGGTCTTGCGCTACAATCTTGCAGTCATTTACTAGATTATTACTGTAGAGATATTACAGTAATTTTCTAAATAGGAGAAGACTAACTAATGAAAAATTAGAGGAGTTAAATGCAAAAGTATATTGGTTATACTAATTATTTACATATAGTAACTAAGATCGTCAAGTACCAGCACAGGCGGATCTACGGGAGGGCTTTCGGACTGAAGCCCTTCCCCCCTCCCAAAATGGTAAAATATAACCATGTTTTACAGAAAAAAATATTAAAAACTATCTCTTAAAGTATTCTTGTTTCTGTAATTACATTTAATAGTACTTCAGGAACCACTTAAACACCATTTCATATAGGTTGTTAATTTCTTTATTTTTTTTTCAAATTAATTATCGTTATATGTATATGAAAAAAAAAATCTTTCGGCCTGAAGCCCCCCCAAAATTAAATCTTGGATCCGCTAGTGAGTATCAGTAACAATATTGCCCTAATATTTACCAGTCCTGGTCTTGGTCTTGCAACAGTTAGGCGGCCTTGCTCTTGGTCTTGCAAAGTGCAAGACCAAGACCAATTTTGGGCAACACTAATACTAGGAGCGTATGACGTTCCTCGCAAATCGTCCAATTCTTCTTTCAACGGATCTGGTTTGTTCAAAGTTAAACCCTGTAAAATCTAATGCGGATTTACTCCACGTTGTCCTATGGGAGTAAGGATTCCAACTTGGACTATTTAGGTTGAACTTCATAAATATTCAATGATTTTTTCTTAAATTTCTTTATCAATAATAGCCTTACGTTTCTCTGTTCCGAAAGTAAAGGACACCGCGTCCATTTTCTTATTAAATAATTTAGTAACTAACAAACATTTGTAGTTCAAAGTTATAGAAAATTCGCTGCTCGAAGAAATACAAAAACAGACATGATGTTCTTCTCCTCCGTGGTACAAACTTATTAAATTCTGAATTCTTTTGTAAATAATAATAATAATAATAAAAGGCTTAATGGGCCCGAAGGTAAGATGCCGACACCACCTATCGCTTATTACACACCTCTCTCCACCGTTCGCCGTCCAAACCCTTGAGATCGGCTTTAATGCAATCTTCCCACCTTCGCTTCGGTCTACCCTTCGGACGTTTACCATTCGGGACAGCAAATATTAACCTTTTAGGAATTCTCTCGTTAATAAGCCCAACAATTTTACAAGCCCATTTGATTCGCCGGGATGAAATCACTTCAATTATATTACCCGGATACAGTTCACGCAATTCGGCGTTGTGTAACCGTCTAAACTCTCCGGTTAATTCATCCTTCTTCGGTCTTAATATTCTACGCAATACTTTATTTTCAAAAAATTTAAGACGTTGCTCATCAATGTAAGCGGCCACGTTTTCGCACCCATAAAGAACTGTAGTTAAAAAAATGGTTTTATAGATTGTAATTTTTAAGTTCCATTACTAGAGGCGCGAGCTAAGTTGTTTTGTCACAGAAAAATAACAAGCATTTCCCGCCTTAAGTCTAAACATTAATCTCTTCTTCAATTTCGTTTTTTCTGGTTATCGTAGACCACATATACCTAAACTGATCAACCTGTTCAAACATTTTACCATCCCCATTTTACCATCGATGTCAAGAGGAATATTGGCATTGAATTCTTCTGTGATTGATTTTTTTTTTTTTCATTTATATAATGGTGGACAAGATGTGGGGATAAGCGATGTAGGACAAGTATGATACGTGTGATAGCCACATACCGTCACTTTTCACCGGACACTATGATTTGTGACCGAGACGTTTCACGGGTCAGGAGGGTCGCAGCGACAAGTTGTGGGAACTGTGGGTCATTAGGGAGAGGTGATTGTATGTTTGTATTGGCCATCTTGGACACCTCACGTTCCCACCTACCGACTCCCCGCCTATACTTAGCAGCGGATAATTCCTCCATGTTCCGGGTACTTCATATCCCAGGCGCCTAGGAGGCTGAGGCCTACCTTACAATTTTCTTGGCCTGTCTGTCTCCCTCTCTCGCTGTGTATGGCGTGTACATGTAAGCGAAACTATCTTCGAAATTGGGCATATTTTCATAGTTGTTGGGAGGAGATGAGTAAATGAGCCGGGAAGATTCCTAGGGCTTTCTGTAAGGATGAAGTTCTCAAGCCGTTACGAAAGCCAAATCCTGCTACCAAATCCTGTATACTAGGAGTAATGCTGTTTCTATGAAACTTTTTTTGGTGATACTAGGTCAAAAAAAAATTGGACCCACGTTCGAGAATTCTTGCCATCGCGCGTTTGGAACATAGTATAAAATATTTTATAAAATTTTATTATTTAAGATTACATAACTGCACGGCACTATTTTAGGTATGTTAAAAAAAATTAACAAAAAAGTTCATATTAACATATATCTCAAACTCATTTATTAAACAGATATCAAAGGTTAATGATTTATTATTTATTATTATTACAACAATTAGAGTAACTGTTAAAAGGGGCCTCCGTTTTGTTGAATCCATGCTTCTCTGGCTCTTCGTATATCATCGGGATGTTGCTTGATAGTTACTGCGGCTTCCACGATCCGATTTCTTAGCTCTTCTTGCGTGCGCACTTGACAAACAGATGAACAGCTATTGTCATTACTCATCATTCATTTGTTTGTCAGATGATTAAAACCTGTTATTTAGTATTGAACACGTTACACTTTGTACAGACTGTCTTAATGTAGTTAGTAAATAATAAATCCTTAAACTTTGATATCTGTTTAATAAATGAGTTTGAGATATATGTTAATATGAACTTTTTTGGTAATTTTTTGTTAACATACCTAAAATAGTGCCGTGCAGTTCCCGCTACCAAATCCTGTATACTAGGAGTAATGCTGTTTTTATGAACCTCTTTTTGGTGATACTAGGTCAAAAAAATTTGGACCCATGTCCGAGAGTTCTTGCCATCGCGCGCTTTTGACAGAGGATTAAATATTTTATAAAATTTTATTATTTAAGATTATAAAGGGTGTTAACTGCACGGCACTATTTTACGTATGTGATCACTAACACAATATAAACTAAAAAGTTCATATTAACATATATCTCAAACTTATTTATTAAACAGATATCAAAGCTTGAAGATTTATTATTTACTAACTACATTAAGACAGACTGTACTAAGCGTAACGTGTTTAATACTAAATAACAGGTTTTAATCAGCTGATAAACAAATGAACGATAAGCAATGACAGTAGTTGCTCATCTGTTTGTATAGGTCGCACGCAACAAGAGCTCTAAGAATCGGATCGTGGAAGCCTCACTAACTTATTTATTTATTTACATTCCACCCTACCTTGCCTGATGGGCCATACGGGCGTTTGCAATAGTGGGCTGTTGTGGATGACTGCATAACAGCATACTACTGCAAGTGAAACAGTTTAAAAGATTTTATCTTTGGTGACGTCTGATCAAGGGTGTCCGTCTTCCGACTGTCTTCTTGGTGGTGGTCCTCTTCGCCGTGCTCCGATGTTGAAGTGGGCTGGACCCACTGCCTCCTTCCAGTCATAAATGAATTTCTTGAATCGAGGGAAGTTCTCCTTACTTACCAACTGAGTTCATACTCTGTTAGGACGTAAATTCCTGCGGTTCTCATCATCGTTGCCCTTATTCCTTCAAATGAAGTAACTATCAGTAACTATCAGAAGCCGCAGTAACTATCAGAAGCCGCCGTAACTATCAAGCACCATCCTGATGCTATACGAAGAGCCAGAGAAGCATAGATTCGTCGTGATGAATGTTACATTCAACAAAACGGAGGCCTCTTTGAACAGTTACTCCATCCAAATTTTGCAATAATAATAAGTAAACAGTAATAATAAATGATAAATCTTTAACGTTTGATATATGTTTAATAAATGAGTTTGAGATATATGTTAATATGAACTTTTTTTATTTATTTTGTGGTAGTGAACACATACCTAAAATAGTTCCGTGAAATTACGAAACATCCTCTATAATTAAGAGAGCTGAAATATATGCTTACAATAGATTTTAGCATCCATCATTGATTGAAGAAAACAAAATTAATTCTCTTCTCTGACCGTCAACCATTTTAAAGGAATACATATATATTTTATTCAGTTGTTACACTTATTATTCAGTTATGAAGCCGTGGAAAGGCTACTAAGATTCTTTCTTAAAAAATATTTAAATTACCAAAATTTACTCCAACACACTTTATTCACTTTGAGACTAAAATAGATCCGTTATTTATCTTCACAATTAAACTCCATTTTGATTTTATTGTAAACATTTTTAATCTTTCACCACATAGATATCCAAAAATATTAGCACTACAGATAATTAAAAAATAAATCGCATGGTTTAGGGACTTATTTAAACTGATTGAACTGCATGAATTAAATTTCAACTTAAATCGATCTAACTGTGATGATGTTAAACTATGGAGAGCTAATTTATATTTACTAAGAACTCAAATTCAGAAAGACATACATAATCAATATGTAATTAAAGTTCAGAATTCTGAAACTTTCACTTTTTATCCTCATTTAACTTCAGTAAATTATATTGATGACAAAAGCTCATTGAAGGTGATCAGATGAGTAATTAAAATTAGAGATGATGTTTTGAACTTAAATTATAAACACTTCCAGCAAACAAATAATAATTGTAGCATGTGTAATACAAACGAAACAGAAGATCTCTATCACTTCCTTGCTGCTTGTCCGATACTCTCTGAATTTAGAATTAAATGGTTAAAGTCATGAAATTTATCTCGGGATCATATAATTGATTTATTAAATGGAAACAATTGGAAACCATTGGTAAATTACTGCAAGTCCGCTTTCTCCTATAGAATAATGCTCACCAGAGAATTTAACAATTAATAAATTGGAGAATTTTGGTACCACTGTTTTTGTAATTAAAATATTTGTATAACTTTTACATTGTAAATATAATTGTTCTTTTTTTCCTATTACTAATTTGTCTATAAATAGACTGAAATATAATTTAGTTATGAAACGCAGACTCCTCTGACGGTCAACAGACCATGTAGCACGTCTGATTTTCGGTTTTAAATGCAAAAATATTATTTTGTAATTTATATTTTGTAATTTTGATAAATAAACAGACTTTTTCTTCTTCTTCTTCTCTCTCTTCTCTATATTTTATTTGAAAATTGGGGACAAAAATGGATGGAAAGACTTGTTTATTTCTTTATATTACTCAATTATTTATCTACGCCATCATTATAAAGTCAATTTTTTTTATGCACGAAAATTTTTCCAATTATAACCTGACGTTTATGTTATGTATCTTGGTCAGTTGCACGGGCCATGTGCATTATTAAACAAGTGGTCCTTATATGGAGATTACCATTTGTAGGAATAGAGATAGGGAAAGATCGGCCCAATCATGGCGTTAGAGCATGATTATTTTGGACCTTAGTAAATAATATATGTGGAGATTAACTTAATCTTGTTGCATACAATATAGGATGACTTGTGGTTTAGGAACTTCGGTGTAACGCACAAACCCCTATGATCCCCTACCCCCTCCCTTGTAGAAAGTAAAGACTCGACTACACACTAGCACACTACACCTGTGAAATAGTGAAGTTGGCCCCGGTGGGTCCGGTGATGCAGTGCACGTATCCCGTGATTAACAGACCATTCACGGAGGGTCTAATAAAGGGAACTTGCGTCAACCCCCCCCCAGATCCTGCCCCTCCGAACTCTAATGGACTTTCTCAGTAGTGTTTGTTCTAATGCCTCTTTGGTCTGTTATTGTTTAGTGTCTATCTTGGGTGTCACCTCAGGTCTGGCGGTATATCAGTTCGGGGTGAAGGGCCATAGGATAAGTCAACGAAAAGACAACTTGGCAATGATTTTGACAGAGGAACTTGTTATTTAGGAATAGTATTAATATAGCCTTAAAGGATTCTGTAGGTTCGTTTAGTAGAAAAATTTCAAATAATATTCAGGACGCAGTCTTTTTTTTTTATATTAATTTTTTATTTATGCCAACGTTTCAACCCAAACATGTGGGTCATCTTCAGAGCTGAAATTTTTTTAAAATACAATCAGAGATATAATATTATACTACCGATAATGGTAAATAATAAACTATAGTAATTGATGGTACATGAATCTTAACTAATATTGCAATACAAATATAAAAATGAAATATGTAAATAGTTATTCAAACTAAAAATTAAAAAAATCCATTTATACAAATTTGTAATATTTTCTCTTACTAACCGTGGTTTGAATACTGAGTGTGTTCAATTAGTGACATATTTAGTAGGTAAGTGAATATGTCAGGGTCAATTATATCTCTGATTATATTTCTAAAAAATTTCAGCACTAAAGATGAGCCACATGTTTGGGTTGAAACGTTGGCATAAATAAAAATTGAAATTATTTTTTAAAACGACGGCGTCCTGAATATTTATCAGCCATGATATGTAAACAGTCGACTAACTTCCTTCAATAATTCAAAAAAACATATTTATTAAATAATCAAGTTATAAAAATAAATCAGAAAATAAAACATACCTTTAATTAAACATGAACATTTTTAATATTAAAAGAATGTTTTACCAATTATTTTTATTTATTTCCAATTATATAGTATACATGAAATGTTATTGGTTTCATCATGTTTGATACATGGTTTTTATTTGACATAATATCTTCTAAGACTGAGGAGCTACAAACATTGCCCTAAACCTGTGTGAAATAAGCTGATGGGCTCGAAAAAAAAAAAAAAAAAAAAAAAAAAAAAAAAAAAATATATATATATATATATATATATATATATATATATATATATATATATATATATATATATATATATATATATATAAACTGGGAATCCTGGGGATCTACAAAATAAATTACCACCTGACAATTCTCTGAATATAGTAAAATGTAAAAAAAAAAAATAATAACCTTAATATATACCAATTATTTTTGGTCAATAACAATCAAGTTCCATTATATACATTTAATCGACAGAAATTATATATTTCCTGATCTTTTTTGATTCGAAAAATGGTTTGATTCTGACCAAATATCTTGAAAAATGGAGATAAGAGTTTATCCCAAATTTCTGTAAGATATGCTGGTTTACCTATATGAAATGGACGCAAAAAAAAAAAAATAATAAATTAACTGAGGTATAAAAAAATAAATTACTACCATTTTTCAATTACTGGAATATAATACAAAATTAATGTTGTTCTTTTGAAAAGCTCAATATTTACCAATTATTCTTGGTGATCTACAATTACGTTCAATTATATATACTAAACATGAATTCATGTGCAATTAATGTCTGCTTTTTAGCATGGTTTTTGTTTGAACCGAATATCTAGAAAAAAAAAATTAGATATTGAGTTTATCGCGAATCTCAGGCGAAAAAATAATAATAATACATTTAAGTGGGCATTTAAAAATAAAATAATACCAATTAACAATTCTCTGAATACAGTACAAGGTAAAAACCCATTATATTTACCATTTATTTTTGGCCACAGACAGTTAAGTTCCCACTATCAACATGGGACATAAAATGGTGTACAATTCCTGGTCTTTAACATAGTTCGTAAATTTAACTCTGCATATAAATAATGAATTATTACAATTTTCCGAATATGATACTAAATAAAAAATAAATAGATTTTATTTGAAAACAATAATCATAACTAATTATTTTTGACGATTTACAATTACGTCCCATTATATATATATATATATATATATATATATATATATATATATATATTAAGGGGAGTGGGGTAGCTCAGTGGTAGGGCACTGAGCTTCCAATGCAAAGGTCCCAGGTTCGAACCCCGGCTCATGGCAGAAAATTTATTTATCTGTTTCATTGGCCGTGGGGCGACCCTGGGTTGAGAGTCCCTCCTGGGGCACACCCAGCCTCTATAAAGTGGGTACCCTTAATTAAATAATTAATTAAGGGGGAAAACCTGGCGGTTGAGCGTGATCTCGGTCAAATCACCTCCCTTGCACAGCCGTTGACCTAGAAACAGTACTTTCCCTAAATAGTACTGAACCCCAGACCCTTCATGGGTTGTAGTGGTACAGGTTTTTTTTTTTTTTTTATATATATATTAAACAGGAATTACTGTACAATTCATGGTTGTTAGTATATTTTTTGTTTGAACCTGATATCTTCAAAAAACAAAAGGAGCTGCAGAGTTTAACGCAAGCTGCGTATTGGTAATGGGCGCCAAAAATGATTAATAAATAATTAAAATAAAATAAATTGAGCATATAAAATATAAATTCTTTGAATATACCTATTGTACTTGGTAAAAAATTTATGAATTTTGCTAAAAATTACAATAACAATTTGCTAACAAACATATACCACATTGGACCATATGCAAGATCAGAATGATTAAAGAAAAAAAAGGAAAGTAACTAAGAAACATACTTCCTAAAGCTAGAAATTCTCAAAGGACTTCTAGACGTTGAGTATCGATCCTTGAAGAGCCATAGTGCTGAAGGAGGTACTTTGACAGAAGGAACACACTCCTTAAGGACATTAAGGAGGGAGGGAATTATTAAAATGGACAAACGGTTAGCAGTTAGGGCCGTGTCACGTATTGCTAACTGCGTCCTTAGGGTCCACAAGTATCCTCAACCTTCTCTTCCATGTTATCCTTAACATGTTATTGCGTTATTGTTTGTCTATTAGGAATCGATTATAATAACAATACTTCTCCTCGAGGCACGTTTGTGCTTTAGAGTATCCTGGACACAATATAGTGGTTATTTTAGCACATACGTCATCAGAATGATTTAAAAGAACTCATTATGTTAGACAACGAAAAGAGTTTTGGTCGTATGGTACTGATAAATGACTTTATAAAAAGACTTTGTTTTGATATAGTTCCCTCAGTCTATAAGGATATTAGCGCAACGCCCAATTTTCAGTTGTTTAGTTGGAGTGATTAGCATACTTTGTGACAGACTATATAAAAATATGTGTACAATTTGCTGATTCTCCTATGTGTAATGGGCTGCAAAAAAAAATAAAATAAATTTACTGATAATATAAAAAATAAATTACTATAATTTCAAATTTTCTGAATATAATACTCAAATCAAAATTAATATTGTTTTTTTGAAAACCTCAATATTACCAATTATTTTGGGTGATTTACAATTAATTTCAATTATATATAATAAATAAGAATTATATATACTAAATACTTTCGGGGCACACCCAGCCTCTAAAAAGTGGTTACTCTTAATTTAAATAACTAATTAAGGGAGAAAACCTTATGGTTGAGGGTGGTCCTGGCCTGATCAACTCCCTGCACAAACGTTGGCTTTGAAACAGTACTTCCTAAAAAAGATCAAAACCCAAAATCCTTCATGAGGATTTTACAGGTTTTTGTAACGTTGTATTTGTTTGTATTTTGTTTTTGTACAGTTGTAGTTTTACAGGTTTTTTTAATTTCTTACCTATACTAGGTGAGAAAAGTATTGAGATCCTGACAAATTTCCGATATGCGGGTTTCGACGGATCTATACCTTTCAGAAACCACTGAGTCCGAAAAACACATTTTTAGCCATTGGTATGTCTGTCTGTGCCAAGATTTTCTCGGGAGCTACTGGACCGATTTTGTTGCTTCTTTTTTTATTTTGTAGGGTTTTGAATACTGATGCCTGTGACAGAAATTGGTTGCTGCATGTTCAATAGCTGCAGCGCAATGAATGAACAACATGTTTTTCTATAGACTATAGCGCGAAAATGACTCTAACGATTTTGATGAAACTTTCCTATAATGTTCTGATAATTGTCTTTTAATTTCCGTATATGTACTAAATTCCCTAAAAAAATCAGGAAAAAAGTTATAAAGAAAATACAAGAAAAAGTTTTGGGCCCTAACTCGCTAAGTATATATTATATGTTAAAATTTATAATAAAACTTTTGCAAGGTAATTAAATTACAAACAAAACAAAAAAAAATCATCGGTATCGAACCAGTATTAGCGATGATGCAGCTTGTTCTATTTTCTACACATGTTTTAATTTATTAATTTCCTACCGATACTAGGTAAGGAAAGTATTGCGATCGGGTCAAATTTCCGATATGCGGTTTTCGACGAATCTATACATTTCCACTACAATTCTCCACAAAACTATATAAAAATTGTTCATTTTGGACAACTATTAACAAAGTTACAGCTATTCAATTTCCATGCTATTCAGTAAGATTACGGGTCCATATGCTGGTGTCAGAGAGGGGTGAACGAGAGAAAAAAGATGACTCAGTGAAAGTAAGAAAATATGTTGCCCGCATCACACAATCTTCACTGTTTCTTCTACTTTTAACAGAAATTATTGTTTGACAAAATTAGGCTATGGCAAAAAGTTTTTGATCAGCAATATTAGAGTGTATTGAAATTTTTACAATGATCTACCTCAAGCCAGTTTACATTACTTTAGTTTATAAAATAAATCGTACTCAAATCTTTTCTTTGATCAATTTTCAGGAAAATAAATCTCACTAAATTTTTTTTTTTTTGTTTCTTGATGGACATATGTAAAGGTATAAAAACTTTTCTGATATAGGTAGGAAAGTCTTGTGAGTGGAAACACCAGATTTTTATATATATATTTCTAACTTCAAATATTCAGGTGTTGTGGAATCAACTATTAGAATACACAAATGATAATAAAAAATAAATAAATAAACAAGAAAACAGAAAGAATAAAAATTACCAAAAGAATTATATAAATTTAAGAGAATTTAGATGCTATTTTATTAGATAAGCATAAGAATATATAAATAAAAAGTTGTCAATAGAGTAAATAATATTGGAACATGTTATCTTATCCGGTCAACTTGATAGTCTGAGGTACTGAGGTATCAAATTATTAACATTCACCTAAAAATTCGTGAACAGCTTCATCTCATCATAACCTTATTTATTTATTAACGAAACAAAAATGTAGAACATTTGATTTGATTAAATTTGCAAGAAAATTTTTTGGCAGCTCCACAGATTCCCATGACGTCCGGGATATAAATCAGATCTGCAGGTCTCTTTGCCAACGCCTACGTAATCGTCTTAGTGGGCTGTACGGGTTTCTTGTACGATGAATGATTTCTATCAGGGAATTCATGCTGTACGTCAATCTTTGATGAAAGTTATTGTAGTTCTCTTTTGCAGTATCTAAAATTGTAGGTACGTTTAAGTCTTTATGTAGTGTATCATTTGCGACATAAAACGGTGCGTCCAGGTAAAAACCTAAATACCTAATTACGTCTGATGTTGAAATTTTAATGTTATTAAAATATATTTCAGGTGAAGGTTTATGGTTAAGAGTGAATACCACATGCACACTTTTTTTTTCATTCATCTTAACTTTCCACCTTATGGCCCAATCTGCATTATCGTTCAGATGATTTTAAGAGTGGCAGATGCTCGAATAGGGTTTTTATCTGAGCTTAGGATTGCGATATCGTCTGGAAAAGTAGCCAGTTTTGTGTCATTGTGTTCCGGTAGGTCAGACATATATATATTAAATAATATTGGTCCAAGGATACTACCATCATAACCTGAAACTTTTTTATGTAAAAAAATAAACAAAAATATTGCTTTGATCAGACCGTTTTCCTTCAGAAATGTCCCTGTGTGGACTTTGTACCTATCCTCCAATCTCAGTTTTCCTTATAGTTCTTGTGATTTAACAAACAAGGAATATTTCTGCCCCAGAGATGGCGGCAGCTGTCAGATGGTTCTCTTTAGCATCTTTGTGGGAAGGAGTTTTAATTTAGTTGATACATTTCTTAGCTAATCTTACTAGTCAAATATGCTGTCATGAACAGTAGTGAACTGTTGGATTCAACCTTTTTACATAGCACAAATGATATTTACACATAATTGGAACAATAAATCATTTTAACAGGTACGCCGCTATTGAAAATTTAAATGATAGTGTGTAGCAAATGAAACTGTCCATTCCCCCACTAATTCAACTGTGAGTTATCACTTTCCAATTATCGGGAACCGAGAAGAATTCTATCTCCAACAAAGTGGCAGTTGTGGATACTTTCCATTTGGGCCGACCGGTGCAACAAATAATTAACCGGGAACGAATATATAATAGCGAACGTAAGACGGTAGCTATTTAGTTCCGAAATGATCTATGCGGTCCAATTTACCCTATGCATCCCCTCAGATAATGAAGGTATCTGGATTTCATGGCAATGTAACGAGGGTCATTAGTCATCCTGGAGCCAGCTTAGGTGAAATAAGTCTGTAATTTTTTTTTTTTTTAATTTCAAACGATAAATGATGAACTGTTGACTAAATATGCCTCCAGAAAAAACAAAACAAAAAAGCTTGTACCACTACAAATCATGGAAGGTCTTGGGTTCAGTACTTTTTGTGAGGAAGTTCTGTTTCAAAACAATTTTTTTTTTTTTTTTATATTTTCATTGAAGTTTACAACTGTATTACACGACAAACACAACAAATAAATCTGAAAACAGTGACATAAAGAGAAACTACCCATTGGTAGCACTCTATATTAGAAGGTCTCGAAGCCATCAATAATGAACCAACTATTGCATCAAAAACCCTGCAGTCACACATTTCAGCCATTGAAGAATGGTGTGCAAATTGAAGAGTTAAAATTAATCCAAACAAATCCCAACAAATTACTTCTACCCTTCGCCGTAAGCCTACAACATCCACTCCTACCGTACCCTTGTATCCTTTAACAATATTCCACTGATCCCAGTCGAACAGATCCGTTATCTAGGACTCCTTGCCAAACGCCTTATCTGGAATCCTCATACTAGACTTAAAAGACAAGAAACTGCCAACATATTCCGACTACTACAACTTGACAAACGCTCTTAATTTTCAATATTCTACAAAAAAACTCATTTTCACTACCATCGTCATGCCCATTTGGACATATGGTATTGAGTTTTGTGGATCTAAAAAAAACATCAAATTCTTCCCGTATCCAATCCTTACAATCCAAAATCCTCCGTAAAATCCTAAGTGTTCCTTATTATGTAACAAACAAAATAATCCATAAAGACCTAAACATTCCTCTTCTGGAAGACTTGACCCAAACTTGATATACTTCTTTTAATTCCAAACTAGTTGTTCATTCCAATCTTCTAGTTCGCAACCTTTCATCCAATACAATTCCTAACAACCCTCCGAGGAGTCGTCTGAAAAGAAGATGGCTAAGGAACCTCCTAAATTAATTTATCTTTGAAGTGTTACCAGTGGGTAACTACTTCACAAGTCATGTTATATATCCCTATAGCAGATTTACTGGTTGTATATATGTTTACAGTTGTAAATTTCAATAAAATATTTTTGTTAAAAAATATATATATTAAAACTTTTTATTGTGCAAAGAACGTTCGAGCAGATAATCGCTCTAATTATATGATCCCAGATCTTGAAATTGAGAAGTGATTCATCAAGCACGATTTTTAAATTGCCTGCTACTGATTTTTAATATTTAAATATGTTTACAACTTAATTATAGTAGAAGGTAACAATGTCCACTTCGTTGAAATAACTCAATAAATCGTATAAATAAATCAATAATATAATTCCTTAGAAAATCATTGTTGTTGGAGAAAACATGTCCTAAAGGAAACTGTTGGGATGAGGGTACGAGGACGCGTTTAAAAGGATTAGAAGTTGATAGAAAAGAAAATACCACAATTAGCCGATCCCTCAGAGACCGCTGTAAACCCGACAAACTCCCCCTTTTTCCTCTCTGTCTGTTTTTTTTTTTCAATCAACTCAAATTCCTCCCTCCCCTCCCCTAGTAGGGACTGCAGGGGTGGCGAAGGTGATCCACAAACTGTCGCAACAAGTCCTGCCATTTTTTATCCCCTCTTTATCGAATTATCCTCGACGCACTCCCCCCCCCCTCCATCCCCTATACATCTGTAGGAACAATTTTTTAACCTGCGGCCTTCTGTTGTGGATGTCATTCCCCCTGTTATTAGCCCTTTCATGGCTCCCAATCTCTTCTAATGGACCAGTAACTGCTTCATGATCCACTTTCATCTCACATAACTTTTTCATCTTGCTTCCCGATCCGGAAATGCTCGCAGAGGTTTACTTCAATTTTCTAAAATAAAAATAAAAAATGCGATCAATTTTTCAATTAAAATTTTTTTTAAAAGTTTATTTATTGAATAATATAACAATCCTGTCACATGGACATTGGTTATTGGGAGGTAAGGTAACAGTCACACAATATGTACAAAAAATATATAGAAAATCAGCAGAACGCAAATAATTAAATAATAATCAAAAAGTATACACATTAACTAAAATCAAATAACTTAATGATAAATAAATTATAAAGGCGAGTGAATTCCGTGGCAGACTTATCCCTTCTAGGGTAAAGAAGGACTCCAGGAGATCTCTGCGCTACCTTCTCAACCCTCGCTGGTACTAAGAGCGCGTTAGCCACATACACTCATTTTTTGAGTATAGGATCTGACCATTGCTCCAATTTAATTAAAAATATTCAAACAAATAACCATCAAGTTATCGTAAATCCTTTATTAAGGTCATTTACTAGAACCTGCACATCTTCAAATTCCCATATTCTATTATTCATATTCTCATATTCGATTTTATGGCTTCTCTAATACAAGTGTACAAATGTGCAGAAAAAATGAATAAACGTAACAACAAAAAGTTATTTGATTTGTGGAAGACCACTTATGAATAATCCTCCTACATCGACATTACGATTCACCCTTTCCTTTCAAGAGAGCGGCCGAAAAAAGTGTGTTGCTATAGACTGAAGCGCCTAGTGTTGCACAAAATCGGTATTATTCTTGCAAAATGCAAATACCGCCTTACTGTTGTAAGACCAAAACCAAGACAGACAGCGCAAGACCAACACTCGTCTTGGTCACGCTTTTAGGCAACACCATTAACGCCTAAACGAATATATCGATTTCAATGAAACTGGGCTAAAGTCTTTTAATTTATCTATATAGCATACTTCAACGAAAACAAGTTAGGAAAAAAGTTACGAGGACTGGTAAAATTAGATGTTTCAAAAGTATTTAAATTTTCTAAAAAACGAAGTTTCATCGAAATCAGATCACTATTATCACTATGATCAGTAAAGATCTGGCGATTTTTTTTGTGTAAGTTTTTTGTGGTAGATTGTATGAATAATGTTTAAAAAAGATCTTCTTTTACATTTGATTAATTAATTCTAATTTTTACTTTTACTTATGAAGGTGCCTATTTTTAGTCAAGAGGAAACTGAGCTGGTTTATTTTTTTTTAACCAATTTGGTAAAAACCAAAATTTTTAAATGAGCCACTACTAACCCTTCTTATGTTTCATGTAAGTTATTCGGATTTTATTTTCCAATCGTTGAACAAAAGAACACTATCGCACCACGGAGAGAGAAGGATAACATTATTCTTTCTCAGGAGTCACAACTTGCCGAAGGACGAGAAGTGGTTTCCTATCGAGGGCTGAGGGGAGGAGGTGGGGGAGGAAGGGCTGGAGATAAGGATTGGCCCGTGGAATACGTGATCCCGCTACAAGTGAGCGAGTTAGGTGTCGCAGGGATTCATTGCTGATCGCTCGGCGTGCATCGCCAATGGTATTGGGGAGGGGGGCGCCCGGAATTTATGCGGCGACTTTTGGGGCCACTTGGATATTTATTATAGCCGGGCACAGCCGCGGATCTAGCCACTTACCATATTGGGCCGACTATCTCCGGGGGTTGGGGTTGAGGGATCTCTCTTCCAGGGTGCGCTAGTATCAATCACGACACATGGAAATATTTATTTGAATAGCCTTTGCGGGAGCCGGGGAATAAGTAAGGCAACACTTTAGGAACCAGAGGACATGGAGGAATATCTCTTTTTCTGTTGCTCTAAGGTATAATATTTTCAAGTTACTTTTTTTTTTCTTTTAAATTTTCCTAGTCCGTGGTACAGACCCCTTTTTATGAAATTATTAACACTCGGTTGAAACATCGTAAATAGCTTAATCTCATCGTAACCATCAAACATTTTATTTATGAAAATTCTTGGAATCTTGCGTTTTGGTGCGTTTTCAATCTGGAGGTCGGCAAACTTAGTCTATTTAATTAGATACAAAAAACTCTTAAATACCCATTTTTTCCACTTTAATCGTAAGATAACTTAGCACAAAGTCGATATAAAAGGTGGCCTTCAAAAATATTTAACCGTTTGGCCTATATAACCTCGTGTTTTTGAAAATTTGGTGTTGGTCACGCGAACCGGCAAAATATTTTTCAAGACCCCTTTTCTCTCCACTTTGTGCTCAAGTTATCTTACGATTAAAGTGGATAGCAAATGGGTATTTACGAGTTTTTAGTACCTAATTAAATATACAAAGTTTACCGACTTCCAGATGAAAATCGCCCCAGTTCTAAGACTTTTCGTAAATAAAATGTATATCGGTTTCGATGAATTGAAGCTGTTTACGAGTTTCAGCCGGATTTTATTTATTTTATAAAAATGGGACTGTACCACGGACTATCCAGATCGGCTTATTGAGTCATAGAAGGTTATTTTAACAATAAGTAAACTTTTTAACAGTTGGCAAAGTAGGAGTAGTCTCATACACAACTAAGAATACATGTGCCTATAATTATGGAGTAATATAGTTAGTAAAATGAATGAATAATAAGTAAATAAAAAAAAAAAAACCTATACCACTACAACCCATGAATGTTCTTGATTTCAGTACTTTGCTAGGAAGTACTGTTTCAAGGCCAACGGTTGTGCAGAGTGATTGGGCCCAGATCACGCTCAACGTTTTCTCCTTGATTAATTATTCAATTAATAAAACCCACTTTACTCGACGTTGGGTATACTCTACGATTGTATCCCCAAGTTCACGATATAGTTGATTTTTCCTTAAAAATTAAGGATTTTACTGACGTTTTCAAGAACTTATTCATCACAAAATTCAAAACGGGCGGATCTACGGGGTGAGGGGGCTTTCAGGCTGAAGCTCTCCCCAAAATGGTAAAATATAACCATGTTTTATGGAAAAAATTATCTCTAAAAGTATTATTGTTCGCCTAATTACAGTTAATAGAACTTCAACAATCACCATTTCATATAGGTAGTTAGTTTCTTTATTTCTTCCGAAGTCATTGTCCTAATAAATTTATACAAAAAAAAAATCTTTCGGGGTGAAGCCTCCTCCCCCCAAAAATTAAATCCTGGATCCGTTAGCGGGCCATAGCGACTACAGCGACTAATACAGCGACCGTATCAGGCCTTCAGGAAGTCACTTTTTTTCTCAAAAAGATTTATCTACTTTTCGATGGAGTACTTAGAATTTAATTATCATGAACATTTTTTGAGGGATTACTTCTTGTTCGATAAAAAACGTGACATACTTAAGAAAAACACGATATTAGTCTTAACTCCTTTTCTTTTCGGAATCGGCCCATGCATAAACTGGGCTTTTTGTTTGAAATTTTGTCTAGAATCACCCTCCAGAGTTGGGTCAACAACTGAGACTTCCTGAATATTATTTCTCGAAAGTATTTTATTTATTTTTTTCGTTACGCCATATCTTCATTAATTGTTTATCAGAATCAATGATTGAGTAATCATTTTGATTATCTCCTCCTCGACGTGGGAAAAATAGCCGTATCTCCCAAATTGAAAGGAAAAAATCTACCAAAAAAAAAAAGGAATTTTATTTGCGTATAGCTAAAAAAAATATAAAATTTATGATTGTATGGCCGTAATGATTTTAAAAGTTTCTGAAATTTCTAAAACGAAAAAAAATCTAAATCGTTTATTTTAAGACATTATTATTATATCTTTATGAACAACAACTTCAATAATCCAAGAGACCAATATATAGATTTTGTTTATTTGAAAACTAAGAAAAAGTTAGCTGGCTTATATATTATTTCTTAAATTTTATTTTTTTTTTTTTTTTTTAACAATAACTACCAGAAATTATAATTTCATATTTTAAAAAAGTGAAGGCTTTGCGATCTCTTGTTTGTATAAACTATTTAAATTAAGAATAAAAATAACTTTTTTTTTTTAAATACATTTTATAAATTGTTTTACTAGACGTACTTGATTATTTACAGAACTCGTTAGTAAAGAATGTCCACTAGCTATATGTTGTCAGTGTTGTAATGCCCGAGAACTGTCTGTACCTAAATTAACTCATGGGTGACCTAATGGCGCTATGTCAGAAAAGAAGAAGTTGGCCGACAATCTGTCACATTCTGACAGGATGCCAGAAATGTCAAACTGAATGAAAACAGCTTTTCAATCAGCCGTAATAGCCTGTTTTATGTTGGAGTAGTTACCTCATATTTATTGAAGCAGATTTACAACAATATTGCAACTATTGATCGTTTTATTTACTAGTTAGTGTTTATAACTGTGATTTGACTTAAAGAAATACATACTTTTCCAATCCTACATTAAAACCGATTAAAAAAGTGATGTACTTTTTTTTTAATTTTTCGTCGCAACCTGATCTGTACCATCGTGATTGCAGCTGTACAGCGGCCATATTCGACTAAATCTTCTGAAAGTATCTTTTATTATTTACCTTTACCTTACAAATTTAATCACTGTTTTCTCAAAATTAACGATTGAGTAATAACCACTTTTTTGCCACTTCGGGGTGACTCCCATCCTAAAAGTATAGTTGTTTTTTTTTTACGTTGTAGGATTGATTGGTTATTCTAAAATTTATCCATTATAAGGCATATCACACTTAAATAAAATATAATACCCTTGAAGACCAGAATAAGAATATTATATATATAAATTGAATTCAGACTTCTTCGTGAAAAATCACTCCCTCTATTGACCCCTATCAATAATCGGGACCCTCATTCGGGACGATATGATTCGGTTATTATTCAAAACTGACCTCTGATAAATTCGGTTATCAGGTTGGAGAGATGGGATCAGAATATGATTCGATGCTGAACGCCTCTCTGTATCTGAGGGGTCAAGATCCCTATATCGGGATATGGATTCACCATATGGCGGTGATGGATGATGCTGGGGGGGGGGAGGAATCTAGTTATTCCATTGGGGCCTTATGATGACACACGCAATCCCGGAATCACAGCAACTTCCCTCCTCTCTCTCCTCTGGCTATTCTTTCTTAATTGAAACTTTTCCAGATCGCGTGATGAGTCCTAACCCTTGGTACATCAGTCCATCAGCAACACCGGTCATGACTTGCACTGCTTATTCAGGAAGGGATCCTTTTCGGGTCCGAAGGGGAAGGAACATGGACATTTGTCGAATGATCATTCGGTGCCATGAGTTTTCTCTTTCGTCTACAGATAATTCTCATTCTTAAATTAACCTTATTCTAAATTATTTTTTCCTCATCCTCATGCATAGCCTATTAAAAAAAAAGTCTCTAGTTTACAACAAAGCAATTTAAACTTCTTAATATGCTGATTATCATATTCTGGTTGTGAAGTTAGTTGGGCCCCCACCCATACCAGACTGAAACGACTAGAAACCGCCTGACGTTTTCGACTACTGCAGCACTTACTAGACAAACGCTCTAAACATCCAACTATTTACAAAAGACTCATATATATTACTATAATACGGCCTATTTGGACTTACGGGATCGAGCTTTGGGGCTCTACTAAACCATCAAATTCCTCTTGTATCCAATCCCTACAATCCAAAATCCTTCGTAAAATCCTCAATGCTCCCTATTTTGTCACAAATAAAATCCGCCATAACGACCTCAGTGTACCATATGTTCCGATTTAGCTCAATCCAGACACCTATCCTTCCATAATAAACTTCTGTACCATCCAAGCCCTCTTGTTTCCAACCTTGCTTCCTCTTCTATTCCTGATAACCCTCCGAGGCGTCTGAAAAGAAGATGATCTCGGGACCTTCTAATATAGAAATATAATTGGAGTGCTACCAATGGGTTGTTGTACATGTCAAGTTACTTATTTAATATTTACTAGTTGTATTTATCATTATTCAGTTGTAAATTTCAATAATAAAAAAAAAAAAGAAAATGGTTAGTTTGCGGGTTGGAGTCAGATAAACAAATAAAAAATATATATATTTTGTGCCTACGTTTCGACCTTAGTTTCAGGCCTTCATCATGACAGAGGAAAGACAAGATAACTACCAATAAATTATTAAACAACTATTATAAAAACATATGAGAACGAAATACAAGCCTTCTGCTAATAAATTAATTCAAAGAAGTAAATAAAAATTAAAATACATAAGTATAATATACAAGATGGCAATGAGCAGTGTGATACATGTGAATAAAAGAAATTAGAATACGTAGGCACAGACTCTCTGTTCTGGTTGAGGAGGAGGTTGCCCCCTCCTGCCCCTCCTCCCCCCCAAAAAAGTTTACGGGTTTATATTATGTATTAATATTATGAGTGATAATGAACATAATTAACATATTCCCCACTTTGGAGTACCACAAGCCGCTGAGCACATACTTGTAGCCTGCACCAACTACGAGGCACTGAGGGCCAAATTGATGAGGGAGACAGGACATTTTAACAGAAAGAAACTTTCCTCAACTGATGTCTCAACGAAACTACCCGCACTTTAAAAGCTTCGTATGCTGGTGGAAAGAAGCTATGGGACCAACCCACTTCTCCTTGGGTAGGCGTGAAGAAGCAGTACCTGGAAGACTGCTTCGGCACTGGAGAAGAAGATGGAGGAAGATAAAATCAGAAAGAGAAATGAATCCAGCAGGCTGTGTGCACAGCAATTTATCAGATTGTAAAAAGATAAATTTGCAGCAATGATTTGTTATGCAGGATTGTGTATCATGTCCCTGCTTCAATCTCCCGTATTGCTTTAAAGGCACGATAGATAGGGGGAAAAAATGAAATATTCAACATAATTATTGTAAAATCAACAATACAATACTATATTTTTAAAAATTAATTTGATATTTGGAACTCCACTTAAACCATGGAATTCCTATCGTATTTGCTGTAGGAAATGTGATAAAATCTCCACCTAAATTTCATATTTTTTTAATATATTTTTATGCATCTTATTTATTATATTTTAAAAACCAAACTGGAATGTGCAAATTGTTAGTGTTTGTATTAAAAAAATATTGTGATTTTGTACTCAGACTTGCTACATTAAAAACCCAACAGCCAAGTGTTGTAGCTAATAGTGTTCAGTGTTTTTAAGTGTTATAGTTGCGTACCTACATGAGTAGGAGGCAAATATGAATTTGAACTCTCTATAAGGTGTATTCAGCGGGAATGGGGAGCTCATTGCTTAAGGCACTGGCTTCCAAAGCTCAATGTTCTGGCTTCGAATCCGGCTGGTGGTAGGTGATTATATATTTTGTTCCATCAGCCGTGGATTGATCCTGAGATCGGGAGGACAGTACATAATGTTCTTTTTCTTCTTCTTTGTCTTCCTCTTATGTCATTATTTTGCCATTCTTCCCGGTCCTTGATTAACCGCTTCATCTCATTGAGGGTTTTGCCTCTTTTACTTCTAATTCTTTGGGTATACTCTTAATATGCATTCTGGGGCGTCACCGTGATCTCCTTCCTGTGGGTTGAGCTTCTAATATCTTTATAGGATTCATGTTCTCCTTCATGTGTAGGTAATCGTAATGCCAACTAAATTTAAATTTAGAGCATGATCTCGATTAAATCATCTCGTTGCACTATGACGTATTAAACTTATTATTTATTAAGGTGTAGAAAACTTGTTATTACTAATACAGTGTGTGTTACTGGTATGCTTAACTTGGTCCAAATTTACAGCCTTGCGACGTTTAGTTTAATGAGGGATATCGGCTGGGTATACCAGCTGGGATGATGCAGCCGCTGGCATGGATGAGATCGGGTCCAATTGTCCAGGGGAGATGGAAGGGCAAGTGATTTGCAGTATTGGACTCTCCTGGAGCCATATTTGGAGCTGGAAGGAGTCCTCTAAAGGCACTATATGAATAGGGATCGGGGGTCCATTATAACTCCCATAATGACTCCCCGCTCCGGTAATGAGCCGGCCTTGCTATAATTAAGGGGGCTGCCCCTGTTTTTAGGGGGCCATAGATCCTTGGCTCAGATAGCTCCATCGCCTTTTTACTCATCTCCCCCTTAATGCCCCGCTAACCACATATCCTTCACTGCCGTCGACGTCTTGATTGCCATTTCTTACGACTCCCGAGTCGGGGAGAGGACGGTCCGAAACGAGCAAAAAAAGAAAATAAATAAAGGAAAATAAGTAAAAGGTTCCAGGGTCCCGATTTCGAGTTCTACTCACGGCGATTAATCGATAATGACTCGATGGGTTCCGGGTAAAATTCTGTGGGACGATAATGGAAAAAAAAAAATTATGAGGCTCTCTTCTCCGGGAGATAAGACACAATAATAGGCTAGGACTGAATATGAAGACGTAATTGACAGTCCGGCAAACATTAACAGGAATTTCATAATCGTTCTGTAATAACCGAAAAAAAAGCCGAAAAATACACGAGACCGGGACTGAGCTAAGAGAGGTAGCCGCAACCTCTAACCAATGTATCATTAAAAGTCAATTAACAATGACCAACTACTTGTTAGTTAAAAGGCAGTTATATTAAATACTGTTATTGAGAGGAGGCTATGAGCTCGCAAGCTCTAAGCCGATCGAATTTGGTTTGAATATTATTTATTTGCTGTTATATAGCCCATATTAACCTTCTTGCCTCCATATCAAGAAGTATTAATAAATGATATAAATTTAATCAGTAATTTTTCTACCTTAGACAGGCCATTTATTAAAGAATATTTTTGCCGTTTATTATTTGCGATACATTTCCAAAGTGAGCCTTATTCATTATTAACGATATTTCAATTCATTCAATGTGAGGAGCAAAGAAACGCTGCTTTTGTTAAAGTTTTCTTGTTTGAGTTAACATTTTTTAAGATGGCCATTTTACAATTGTTTATAGACCTAGTACCTTATCCATTTATGTCTTAAAAGGTAACTGACAATTATAACAATTTTAAATATTCGAGTCAATTTCACCTAAAATCCACCAAGGTGCTTAAGTAGGTGTCTAGACACATTCCATTAAGATGGATATGGTTATTTTATTGTAAGTTTTTTATTTATTTTTTTAATTACTCTTAAAAAATAATAATAAGTAAAAATAAAAAACTTACAATAACATAACTATATTCATATCCATTTTTTTTTCAATTACTCTTAACTTAAGTATGAATGTTTTTCTATTTATTTCTTTTACTTTTAATTTATTTAATTTTGCTATGAATTTCTGTATTTTATTTAATTTTAACTCTGTTACATTTCCTTGGTTTACTATAGTTTTTGCCTTTGTTATATATATATATATATATATATATATATATATATATATTTTTTTATTTATTGTATTGTATATATGGAATGAATGTGCCTCACTCAGCTTTAGTACTCAGCGCCCTTAAGTGCGGCAAAATGTATTATTTCTCAATAAAAAGATATATGTATATATATATATATATATAGATATATATATATATATATATATATATATATATATATATATATATATATATATATATATATATACATATATATATACATATAAAATTACTCTTAACAATAATAAGTGTAAATTATGTTTAATTGTTTTAATGGTTTTATTGAGTATTAATAAAATAACAGACCAAAGCCGAATGATAATTAAATAAAACACATTCGTACCTGTGCAGATGTTTAATATTTATGTTAGAAATGGAAAAATACAAACTAAAAAGCCATAATTCTCCAACATACAGGTAAATAGTTAACTTGCCAAACGATTTAAGATCAACTTCGAGCTTTTTCTTTTGAATTTATTAATTTATTTAATTTAATACATTGTGTATCATTATATTTTAGTTATGCTTATTTTTTTTTATTATTATGTTTTTCTTCCTTGCAATTCTGCTAATCAGCTGTTCAATATAACCTTTCGCAGCTGTCTTAATAGAACCCTCTTTTTCTTTCAGTATGCTTTTTGATGGCTTCAGGGATGGCTTTCTCTCAACAGCAATATATTTTTTTTTTATATAGATTTTTTTTCTTTATGAATATGAGTTATCTTGGTTTATCTGTCCTGGCGAAACGTTGGCAAGTTAACTAAGTCACCTGTATGTTGGAGACTAAGAGACCTGTATGTTGGTTTAGATTGCTCCATTTATAACATGTTTACTTTATATCTCTTTTCTAGCTTTATGCTGATTTTATTAATATTAATTCGTCCAGTGTAAAAATTGTTGTGGATGTCTGCAATTGTCTGAGTCTAGGAACCCTACCTGTGCGGTCGGTATACTGGCCCTACATTCCACAGCCTCCTATAGCAACGGGACGAACGACACGATCTATTTGTGACTTGGAGTATTGCGGTGAGGTCATTGAAGGAGCGGAAGTGAATGAAGGGACTAGATCGCGGACATCTGGAACTGGCCGGGCCAAGCTATTTCCGTCCGACATCTGTGCCCGCTCTTCCTTCGCTTTAGCGACATTTAGCTCTTATCGGGATTATTTTTTCGATCTCGAGTAAAAATATCTTTATGGCAAGTATCTCAACAGAAATGTTTCTTTGACCGAAAAAAAATATAAAGTTGTTTCTTGTTGTTATATGGATTTCAGAGTGGACAAGAAACAAGCCAGGTTCGTCTTTCGACATCATCCTGATACACCGATATAGAATTTGTCACCAACATCTATAGTCTTCAGCTGACTCTGGATTTGATTCTGGGTTTTCGAAGTGGAAACTTTTTTTGGCGCATTTATGCACTTTCTTGTTGAGGATGAATTATATTGAGCTGTCAGATCTCCGATGTGTAACGCTCGGGTAAGGTCGGTTGGAGTAGACTAATTGAAGTTTTTTTGTATATGGATTAAAATATCTCAAAAACTAAAAGTCAACCTCCATATTGTTAGCAACGAAATGGTCATTATTTCATCTTATTTGTAATGAGCTATTATTCAAAACTGTATCTTAACAATTGATAGAAAGTAAACTGAATAAAGTAAATTGAGAAATAACATTGTTGTAATTTAGTTACGTCTACCCCAATCCTGACGATGCACTCACTGAACCATTGGTGTTTCCATTGATGAATAAAGGAACGTCGAGAATTTCATCGACGAATTCAGGAATGGTATGATGTTTAGATGATAGAACTTTTAGAGATAATGACAAAAATTAATGTGTTTACTGATAATTATCTTTATCGAAACTAAACTCAGCATGAACTAAATGTCACCCACGGGCTCATGGAAAACAATCTTCCAGCCTTAATTACATTTCAACGCCCTACAATCACCACGATGGTCGTTCAGAGAACCCCAATGTGATTGCGGGGTTTCGGCCAACAGCGTAGGGTTATTAAAACTGAATTAAAGGAATCCGGAATCTATTATAATACAGAATGGGAAAGTCTCAGGAGAAGGATTTCGAACATGTCAATGTAAAATCTGAAAAAAATATTGCTTGGTTAATTACTTTTTAAAGTCATAACCATATATAGAATTCTCGGTAATAATATATTTACATAAGAAGATCACGAGGCCACCTTCTTTTCAGACGCCTCGGAGGTTTATCAGCGATCGTTAGGATCGAAGAGGAAGCAAGGTTAGAAACTAGAGGTTTGGATGGTTTTGAAGTTTGCTATGGAAGGATAGGTATCTGGATTGGGCCCAATCGGAAACATATGGTACGTTAATTTCGTTATGGATGATTTAATAGTGAAATATAAGGAGCTTTGAGGATTTTACAAAGGATTTTGGATTGTGAGGATCTGATAAGAGAGGAATTCGATGGTTTAGTGGAGCCCCAAAGCTCAAATCCGGAAGACCAAATAGGCCTTATTATAGTCATTTATATGAGTCTTTTGTAATTAATTGAAAGCTTAGAGCGTTTGTCTAATACGTGCTGGAGTAGTCGGAAACGTCGAACGGTTTCTTGTCGTTTTCGTTGAAGTTTCAGTCTTGTATGTGGATTCCGAGAGAGTCGTTTGTCCAGATGAAGTCTTAGGTATCGGATTTGTTCAATAGGGATAAGTGGGGAATTGTTAAAGGTCAGGAGCTCATGGGTGTACGACGAAGAATATAGGAAATTTTGTGGGATTTATTGGAGTTTATTTTAATTTTTGAAACCATTCAAGATTTGTGATATGTAGTTGAAGAGTTTGGGATGCAGTTGATGAATCATTATGAACTGATGATATGTCACCGGCGTACGCGGTGTTTATCCTTTTTAAATATGAAAAAGCAGCCAAAAGTTATTTTTGTCGAGTTTTGAATTTTAATATCATAAAAGGGACTAATTGAAAAATTATGGAACTTATACTTTTTATACATATTTATAAAATGCCTATGTCATTCATCGAATTTATTGAGGAATTTATTAAACTATTATTGAGTTTTATTATAATAGGCCGTGGTAGAGAATCCTTTTTATCGAATTATTAACATCTGCCTGAAACTTCGTAAATAGTTCCATCACATCGTAACCTAAAACTATTTTATTTACGAAAACACTGGGAATTGGGGCGTTTTCAATCTGGAGGGAAGCAAACCTTGTCTATTTAATTAGGTACTAAAAACTTGTAAATACTCATTTGCTTTCTACTTCGATTGAAAGATAATTTGATTGAAAAAATGTGGCCTACAAAAATATTGGTCATAAAACCTCGTTATTTTGAAAATTCGGTGGTGTAGGGCACGCCAAATGGCTCAATATTTTAGAAGGCCACATTTTTTCTCGATTTTGTGATATAATCATTTTACGATCGAAGTGAAAGTAAATGAGTATTTACGAGTTTTTAGTATCTTATTAAATAGACAAAGTTTGCCCCCCTCCAAATTGAAAAGGCCCCAATTCCAAGAGTTTTCGTAAATAAAATAGTTTTAGGTTACGATGTGATAGAACTATTCACGATGTTTCAGGCGGATGTTAATAATTCGATAAAAAGGGGTCTGTACCACGGACTATTAATAGAGTGTATAAAAAAAATTATTGTTTTTCAACCAAATATTTGTATTATTATTTCTTTGATATAAAATACAATTAATATTGCGCTGGTTAAGGACTCCTTCCCCTTCATATTAAATAATTTCGAATTTTGCTTCAGAGGCTGTAAAAAATATTTTTTCTATTAATGACTTTAAATTTGGAAAATTTTGTAGGGCACTGTCATATTTTTTCTTTGAAACAAATAACTAAACTGAGTTTTTTTTTATGAAGTCGATTGGGACTAAACAAGTTTAGAGAATGTTTTAAAAGGGTTATTAAGTATTGGTAAGTATTAAATAGGGTTAAAATATTTACAGTGCTTTGAAATCTTGAATTTGATAAATCGTTTTTTTTTTTTATGCACCTTATTATTTTTAATTTTTTTCTTGATAATTCATTTTATCATAGTATCATCAAGATATAGTATATTTAGTTCGTAATCAAGTGGGTGTTTTTTTTTAACAATTGGAGATACTCGAATCGGAAAAACGTTGGAAGGTTTTAGCGCCAGTGACGCTGTTAAGAGAGGAGCGCAGGGATCTCTTGCAGTCCTGCTTTCCCTTTTATAGTTGGAGGGAGAAGCCTGGCTAGGGTTTCTCTGCGTGATTGTATACATTGTATATAGGTATGACTGTGTTTCTATGTTTTTAATTTACTTATCTTTAGGTTATTTTATTTTTTATTCCACATAGTTTTTGATTATTATTTTACTTTTGTTAATTTTATATTTTCTAAATATATGATGTGAATGTGTTCACATATCACTATAATTATTGTCCACGTGACTAAGATTATTATATTTCTAAATAAATAAATTTAAAAAAAATTAAATTTGATAAACTACAGGGTTTTGTATTTTTTTTTTTTTTTTGACAATTAGTTATAATTGATTGATAGTATTTATGTAGTTGAAACGTAAGCAAAATTGCAAAAATTACATACATTTTTACTGAAATCGCTAGATTAGTCTTATAAATATCGCGCTAGTAAATAGATTACAACGTAGTGACTGAATTATTTTCTATTAGATTATTTGTCATTAGAAAGCTAGGCGTTGACGTCAGCGAGGGGCCGTTGTGTATACGCGACAGCGGTATTGTTGACGACCCTTCCAAACAGTGAGGTTAGGTAAACATTGAGAGTGTAAACCGAACAGAAATAACACCCAGCGCGGACCTCCCAGTCAGTCGGGAGGAATAGGATTCACTAGCAGTTGTACTTATACTTTCTTAATATAAGTTTAATAATAAAAATAAAATAAAAGACTCCAAGCGAGATCGAAGGTTCGATGCCGATAACACTAATAACAATAATAGTATATTCCACTATACTATATGTCCTGGAACATACTAAACTAGAAATAATACCCTAATCTTGAATATCAAACCTGACACAATACTCCCATCTACGTTTTACTCAGCCTTAGGATGCCGATCCATAGGCTACATTTCAGGCAGGATATGTGAAGGGAAGAGTAGACCTCTCCCCCAGTATTTCGAAAAACAAAAATAAAATCAATAGCAATTAATCTACATGAATGAATAAATATGTAAACTAAATCAATTTAAAAAAATAGAAAAATCCGACTAGACGGCTAAGCTGAGGTCTAGAAGTAGTTGCGCGGAATTTTACCACGTTGGGCCGGTTGTCTAATATAACCTCGTTATTTTGAAAATTTGGGGGTATAGGTCACGCCAAATGTTTCAATATTTTCAAAGGCCACCTTTTTACTTTAGTTTTTGATCAAATTATCTTACGATCGAAGTGAAAGTAAATGAATATTTACGAGTTTTTAGTATCTTATTAAATAGACAAAGTTTGGCCCCCTCCAAATTGAAAAGGCCCCAATTCCAAGAGTTTTCGTAAATAAAATAGTTTTAGGTTACGATGTGATAGAACTATTCACGATGTTTCAGGCGGATGTTAATAATTCGATAACAAGGGGTATGTACCACGGACTATTTATATTCAAAGATGATTATCTGATCCAATATCTTAGGATTTTATGATTCATTTATATGCATAATTCAATTTTTACGTGAAGATTATAATGCGTGCTACCTTGTTTTGGAATCCCTTGCCCATCTACATACCTCATCTTTAACATAATTTAAACACCAATTTATTTTCCCATTCCCTTAGTCCTAAATCTTCCAAATATTTATTTATTTTTTTACTTAATGATATTTACAACTGAATTAAAGAAATGCATATAGTGAATTTGGACATATGAAAATAATAACGTGAAAACACTTGTTGAGCAACTACCCAATGGTAGCACTCTTATGACATGTCTACATTAGGAGATCACGGGGCCATCTTCTTTTCTGACGCCTCGGAGGGTTATCAGGAATTGAAGTGAAAACAAGGTTAGAAACGAGACGGTTGGGATGATTCTGAAGTTTATTATGGAAGGATAGCTATGTAGATTGGGCAAGATCTGAAACATAAGAAACATTAAGGTCGTAATGGACGGTTTTATTTGTAACAAAGCAGGGAGCATTAGAGATTTTACGAGAGGAATTCGATGGTTTAGTGGAGCCCCATAGCTCAATTCCATAAGTCCAAACAGATTATTTATTGTCATGTATATGAGTCTTTTGTAATTAATTGGAAGATTAGAGCGTTTGTCTTGTAAGTGCTGAAGTAATCGGGAACGTCGATCGGTTTCTTGTCGTTTCAGTCTGGTATCCGAAATCCGAATATTTATAAGAATTAAATATATTACCGCCCCCTGTATATATATATATATATATATATATATATATATATATATATATATATATATATATATATATATATATATATATATAGTATTTTTTTCCCTTTTATCCATTCATATCTTCAAATTTTAGATACTGTAATTTTCTAGTTTTTCCCCATTACCCAAACAAGTCAGCGAATTCCCTAATACCTGCCCTTACCCTGGTTTTCCAGTTCTAAGTGAAACTCCTAGCAGAACACACTTGTAAGTCTCTAATTTTATTCTTATAATTTTATTTAATTATTTATTTTTTTTTAGGTTTTCTTTTTTCTTTTCTTTCTCCACATTCCTTTATATTTATTATTTCATATTATATCCTTTTTCCTTTTCTTTCAATCTATACTGTAGATCTGTAGAAGTATATTCACATTTATTATATATTACACTACAACAATTGTTACCATCTATTTACTTCAGTTTAGGATCTTCAGTTAGTTAGCTTACTCTGTTGATATTTTAATGTACTTACTGTTTATAATTTTAATAAGCTTATTCGCATTGTTTATAATTTTTTGTCTAAATATCTTGTCCATTCTAGCTCTGAAGAAATCCTGCAAAGTCGGTCGAAACTTTGGCTTTTAGTAAATTGGTTTTACCACTATTTAGCCTAATTATGACCGCCACCCCGGACCATCTCTTCTCTTTAAATATATTACCAATTTGATTATACTGTTAATTCTGAACAACAAATCGAACATCGCTCCATGATACCCAATCGCATACTATATTTGTATGTACTATCAAAGAACTTGCTCGATATTGTTACCACAGTCAGATATCGACATCAATAAACCTCAGTGTGGGCTTAATTAATATATGAAAATAATAAATCCGAATTTTTAACATATAATTTAGTTATGTATGACTAAGTAAATAATTTTTTTTTTTTAGTCCCAGTTACAGATGTCGACCGGCCTTGGTGTTTTATTTCGGTAAGGACAGCGAGCACTGCGAGAGGTAACACGAGACAATAGACTCGATCTGAAAGGTCCCAGGAATAGGTGACACCTTGTCCCGTCACCTGCTATGTCGTAGCCAATATCTTATAAATAGTTGAGCTCTCTACCGCCCATGCCAATAGGCAATATCACAAATAGAGTTCTCTAGGCAGCGTGATAGTTGTGTCGTATCAGTCTGAGAGGAGGTGGCGATCTGGAATTGAAATGTCCATTGTAGCGAAGAAAGAAATGTTGTTTCACTATTAAGTGATGTGGCCGTACATCTGATAGTCAGCGTTACATATCCTTTTTATCAAATTACTAACACCCGCCTAAAACTTCGTGATCTACTTGAAACCTACAAGTTTTTTATTTACGAAAATTCTCCAAAATGGAGCGTTGAGATAGGTAAATTTTGTCTATTTGGTGAGGTTCTAAAACTCATGAAGACACACTTCAACTTGAATTGGAGGATAATTTGATTGATATTTGGCGTGAACTCATCTTCTAACATGTCAAAATAACAAGGTTATGTAAGCGAAATGGCCCAATTCTTTTCTCGATTTTGTGATCAAATTATCTTACGGGAACCAAATGGTTATTCAAGAGTTTTTAGTACCTCATTACAATAATTAATTTAATGAGAGAACGCCGCATTCCAAAGTATTTTCGTAAATAAAAATTTGTAGTTTACGATAATATGAAGCCATTCACGAAGTTTTAGCCAGATGTTAATAATTTGATAATAAGTGATCTCCACCGCTGACTATGATTGAGAACTGTAAACGACAAATTTTTTCAATAATCATATTTATTATTTCTAAAAGGTTTTTTTTTTGTCGGTACGCCATGATAAAGTTAGTTCTATTATTCTATTTCTACTTCTTCCAGTTCCATTAACGAAGTTTTATTCTTCATCAAATCCAATGATTGACCTCTCATTTTGAAGATATTCTTCTCCTTCAGATGCGAAAAATAGTCCTATACTCCCGAAATTTCTAAAAAAAAAATTATGGAAGAAAAGATACTTTATTTGCGTACTTTGCGTCCTTGATGTGACAGAATGTAATATTTCTAAATAAACAAATATAATAAAAAAAATATAATTTGCGTATAACTCAAAAAGTATGCATTTTTTTCGATGATAATAATAATAATAATAATACTTTACTCTATGACGATTCCCTTTAGAATAATATAGGAAGTAATGTGGGCTAAGGAGCCTCAGAGATACATAAATAATAATACAGAGTAATTGAACAGTCTTGGTGAAAAAAAAAAATATATATATATATATACACATATACATATAAGTTGCTTTCCAATTTTGATCAGTTGATAATAAGAAAAAAAAATTGGATTAAAAATAATGAAGAACGAACTAATAATTTATGTCTATACTTACAGTAGTATCTATTTACAATTTTATAGGGACTGGATGGATAAGAAATGATTGAACAGACGGGATTTAAATTGAATTAGATAATAATTAGATAGAAAGGTTACTGAATTACCTACAAAACAAAAAAAAAATCGTAAAAATCGGACAATTATTAACAAAGATACAGTCTTTTAAGATATTGCATTAAATAGTAGAGTACGCTACTATATCTTTTTTTCTATTAGATATATTAACTTTATTATTTATTAAAGACATTTGGTTGTTCTTACATTTAATTTTTTTTAATAATTTAGAATATCTCATGATCGGGGCATTATTTTGTCTTTATTACTTTTAATATCTTTCTAGTCATCTTTTAAAAATAGGAAAGCAATTCGTACAAATATTTTGGTCTGATATGTTTAATGGTATATTTTAATCGACCAAGGAAAAAATCTTAGCTAAATGCTTTAATAATAAAAATATTTGCTCTTTTTAAATTATAACGTATGTATCAAAGCTTCTAAATATAAGCACTTGTCAAGAAAAAAAATTATCAGTTTGAATTATTATTTAGGACTATATGAACATTATTTTGTATAGTTTATTTATTTTTCTTCTAGAGTAATTAGCGTTAAAAAAAATCCAAAATTAAATCTTGGATCTGCTACTAGTATTAATAATAGTTCATATTAATTTAATAATTAGTAATACTAATTATTTAATAATTATATTATAAAATTTATTGGTACCATACATTTAATTAATTAAATAGTTGCTTTATCATATTATCATTTAATTTAAATAACATATATATTTTATTTTCAAAGATAAAAAAGCTTCCGCCCAACGTGGGGCTCGAACCCACGACCCTGAGATTAAGAGTCTCATGCTCTACCGACTGAGCTAGCCGGGCCTTGTTCATATCGGAAATATTAATAATTAATAAACCTTTATCTTAATCATATCAGACAATACATTATTTATTTAATTTTTTAATCTTTTATTAAATTTTAAAAAATTAAATATATTTTTCCATCTATCAAATTAAATTATATCAATTTTTATGTACTAATTTAAATGGTAGGTATTAATTTTTTTTAAAATCTTTAGCTATCAAACGGTATCTTGTTACTATTTGAGTATATATGTTAAATATTACATATTATTTAAAAATTAAAGCTTTGTAAATTTGTCTTCAAATAAACGTAGATGTTGCCATGTGGTCGGACCAAATCTTTATTATTAAATAAAATATATAAATTTAAAAGAAAGAACCCATAAAATACTGAGTTACATAGATTTGAATGAGACAAGATATCCATTCATTATATTTATCGTAGGTTTATTGCATATATATATATATATATATATATATATATATATATATATATATATATATATTTATAAAATCAAGACATTTTGCACTTACTGTAACTATATTTTATATATAAAAGGGTTTGTATTATTTTGATCTACTCAATGTGTTTTTTAATCTGTAAGGTCGAAATTCACAAAAATGTTTTTAAAAGTTCAATTCCATCAAAAATTTATATGTTGACTTCTTGCAACAAACCGACGATACATGCTGAAACAAATAAATATAAATATTTGAGAACAAATTAAAAATTAGAATATAATGATAAAAGCAAAATAATATTATGTATGAATTTTACAAATAAAAGTGTACTTAAAAAATAATCATAACAAATTTTGTAGACCACACAATAAGTAAATTACATATTACATATTTTTCGACTATTGGATATATTGATAAGAATAGGGAATTGTTAAAAATAACTAAATATATATATATATATATATATATATATATATATATATATATATATTTTATTCATTATGACCAAATATTTTTATACTGATTTTAGATCGAGAAATGTTAAAAAAAAAATCAATCAATAATTATTAAATTTAGTTAATTAAATGATTAAGTTAAGAGTGTTCTTAAAAAAAAAAGTGCGTGGTTTTAGAATGTATATTTACTAATGGCTTAAAACATCCAGGTCATCAGCGCCCGACCAATTAAATAACACTACTTTTATATTGTTTAGATGGTTGGTATAAAAGGATAAAATAAATAAAACTATTAATAGAATAAAATAAATAAATAAAAATAATAATAGACACAATATTGATAATAAGATAGAACAGATAAATAAATAAACTTAAAAAAAATATCAATAATATCAATATGTGAATTGAAGTTAATAAATAAATGAACTTATGAAATTAAAAAAAACAAAAACAATAAGTCTGCAAACCATCATTACTTATAAGCTTATCACATATGTTTTTAAGTATTTCATTGTCCAGAAATTTCATAACGTTGGTAATGATTACTTCTTGATTTCCCATGGATGCTGATATATTCTGGGGTATTCCGTGATCTTTTAATCTTGCCGTGTAAAAAGGGCATTCTTGGAAAACATGTTTTATAGTTAATGACTGGTCACATTTTTGACATCTGGGGATAAGATCTTTTGTTATGAGGTGGAGGTGTGTCAGTCTAGTATGTCCGATCCTCAGCCGCGTGGGGACGACCTCTTCTCTACGACTGCTGCGTTTGGAGCTGGTCCACGGTTGCAGCTCTTTCTTTATTATCTTTAATTATCTAGGAGCGCTGTTGTCCCACCGTCTTTGCCATTCTTGGGATATGGTTTCTCTTGGAAGTCGTGCAAGTTCAGATGATGTCAAGAAACTTTAAGCAATTTTGTTTAATTGTGTCATATGTGCTAATTATAGAGCTATTAGGAGAGCTCATGTAAGCTCCTTCTCTCCTAATACTAAAATAAAATAAAAAATGACATACACTGAACCACTTTTTTTATATAAAAGACAGATTGATTGATTTTGTAAATAGCTTTCTTTAATAGTTTCCTTAGAATGGAACCCATGCGATAAACATATCCGAAAGTTGTTCTGAGAATGTTTTATTAATAAAAATACATTATAAAATTCTCTAAATTTTTTTCGAAATAAATTAAATTTGAATAGGTACAAAAAATGAATAAACAAATAAATAAATTAGGTATGTAGAATACAGTCATTCTAGTTTCACGGCTATGTAAGATATTTCCGCACAAGTAGCCCTATTCGAGCAGAAAATTTATTATTTAATTAGGGTGGTTAGTAAAACATGTGTTGTGTGCACGCCTCACCATACTTTTATTATTGTCAAAAATGACACTTTTTACGTTCTTTTATTTTTTAATATTTAATAGTTGACCGTTGCATTATAAAGGAAGATGGTCCGTGGTGGTATTCATAAATAGGCTACGTAGTTGCAAAACTATTTTATTAAAAGCCAACGTTTCGACCCGACTTTGCATGTCTTCTTCGGGGAGGTGTGTTCAGCTAGGAGTTTCACTTTGAGCTTCACACCTCCCCTGAAGAAGGCTTGCAAAGTCGGGTCGAAACGTTGGCTTTTAATAAAATAGTTTTGCCACTATTTAGCCTGTTTATGTCCGCCACCCCGGACCATCTCCTTCATTTTTTTTTACTTTTTTTACCTCATTACACTTAAAAGTAATAATAGTAAGTTTTGCCCCGTAATTACGGACCTTTTACAGCTTCCCCCAGCCGATGTTTACTAGTAAACGCGTGAGTGGCAGTTCGGTGCGTGCAGCTGCCGTAAATACACAACAGGTTGGGGACAATCCGGCGCTCTGGGTGGCCCAAGCAACAGTTTCTGTCTTTTACGATCTCTAAACTTCAACGGGCCGTGGATCCGGCAAATTTTTTAAAAGAAAATGCTGCCTGTCAATTTATTGTAGAAAAATGGCTTCTCGAAGAAAAAAAAATATCTGCGAAAAATGGTCTGTATACAAAAAAAAAAAGGATAGAAGTATAAACCCAGGAAGTGAACCTAAGTCCTCAAAGTATTCGGTACACATAATAAAATTATAACGATTTAAAGAATGATCCCTTACATATTACAATGATCCCTGCATATTAAAGCTTACATCGAAATAAATATATCGATATAATCATTCGATATATCGAACAAATATATATCGATATACCGGAGCCTAGATATTTTTAATCTTTGAAAATATAGGTTGTGGTATATATGTTGATATAAAACAATAATAATATATTCGGCCTAGATCAATTTCAGTTGTACTATCACTTGACGCACATTTTCGAAATACCAATGAAGTGTTCATTGAATTAGTTATTTAGGGTTGTGGAAATGGAGGAACTTAGATATCTTGAAATATGTTTTGAAAAGTTAAGAAATAAATGTTACCTTGCTAATCCTGCGCTATCGAAATCTAATTGGTGTACACAGCTAAAAGTATTGTGCAAGGCAATCTAGTTCATGAAACGAACTCAACCATAATTAGAACAGATATTAACAGGGTACTAAATAAATATAAACAACATTTGCAGGACGGTGATAGGAAGACATTGCATAGCTCATCCTATACTGAATATTTAAACCTTTACCTTAGCAATGATCAGATCACCCAGTATTTGTTGATACCGACTCATTTCAAATACAACAAATTGTTAATGCAGAACCGCCTCTCTGGAAAATATATAATCAAGATTTCTTTTAACAATAAAATGTAAAATTTAATCCACAATTTTAATACAAAAAGTACAACACTAAAGAAAAAGAGGCACTAAATCATATATTATTTAAATGCTCAATTTACTGTAGTTTAAGAATATGAATTTACCAGGGTATAGAAAATCTTAATGGGATAAACATATTTAAAACTACCACTATAGAAGATATAAGAAAACGGTATTTTTTTTTATCTCTATATATCAAATTACAGAGAATTGGAAGGATAATCTGGAATATTGTCATCTGCATATCATGGCAAAAATTCCATATTACACATGGGCATATAATCTGTCCTGGTATTTTTCTTGTTTACTCTCAGAGGTATAGGGGTAATCATTTAATTTAATTTTAAAACATAGTTTAATATTAACATTTTTAAAATATGTGTATTTATTGTTTTATGTTTATTGTTGATAATTTTAGATTTTATATTAATTTGATAATTGGAACAATTTTAACTGTCTTATTTTTACCTAATATGATTTTTAATTTATCTTTACAAATGTTGTAATATTTTTACAATAATAAGATAGTATATGTGCATTATATTGTGACAGACTCTATTTGTTTGGGGTTCTTGCCTTAAGACAAATAAAGATTAAATAAAACAAAAATAAATACAAAAAATCGGTTGGCTCTATACACTTTGTAGTTGTAGTACATTTTCCAACTCTGCCTAGACAGTCAGATTTTCTGAGACTGAGTTTTGGTTTCGTAATATTGTGTTTTTTACGAAATAGGGTTATTAGCCCTATACCGAACCTACAACCTGGACTACCAGGAGCTATGTCAAACACAGGGGTCGCTGATCTCTTTGCGATGTGAGTTGCCTCCAGTAGGATGAGGGGGCTTTATCTTGTAGACGGACATCCAAATCGGAAGGTCATCCATCCAAATACTAACTACGTTCGGCGTTGGCGTTGCTTAACATTGATTATCTATTGTAAGCGGCTTAGCCCTCACGGCTATATATATATATATATATATATATATATATATATATATATATATATATATAAGTTAAGCGTCGTCGGACTTAAGAAATAAAAAAAAAGAAGGAAAAGGGAAAAGATGTAACATACACGACTTCTGAATAAACACTGCTTTATTCGTTCCATAAGCCTCCTTATATACACTTAGCCTGTTTATTTACATTATCAAATAGTATTAAGGCTGATACCGCCAGTCTCCGGTCTTTATCTCCCCCCCACCAGTTTACGAACAGGATTTTCGGAAACTTAAATATTCCTAGATCGGAGCCCACGGTGACCAGCCTTAACACTTTACAATTGGTTTTACAGTATATCCTTAAAAGAAAATAAAAGACTTCCACTCAACTGGAAAAATAATAAAAAAAAAAAAAAATAATAATTAAAAACACTGAAACTAAACACAACACTTTAGAACTCCTACCACTTGAGAACTCCTAACAACAACAAAAAAAAACACAATTTCCTCTATACATGAAATAATACAAAAAAAATTTTTTTTCACAATTTGTTTTGTTTTGACAGCCACAAAAAAAACATATTTCTCTGTTTTATCTACAGCGGTGAGGGTACTACGAATCCGTAGGTCTATGTCCCGACTCTATCATTGGGAGCTTTAATTGTTCGATATGAACGGTTCTCCTCTTTCTGGGCTCATTCACGCTCTCAATAGTTAACAGGTTATGCTCCCTAATAGCAACCACTCTGAATGGACCCTCGTACCGTAGCAATTGTTTCCCTCTGTTGGTTCCCAATTTCCGGTAAACTATTGTTCCTATTTTTAGTTCCCCCATTTGGTCGCGTACCTGTACATTCTGCCTTTCCACCCGCTTCTGCTTTTCCCGCTTAATTCTCGCCGTTATCTTTCCCCATGTTTTCTCTACCTCTACCCTATTGCTGAGAATTTGATCCACTAACGGTTCGGTAAGCGTAGTTTCCCCATAATCCCGCCTTGGCCTGCGCATCCCGAATAGAACTTCCATGGGTGAAAACCCCGTTACGGAGTGGATCGAGTGGTTATAGGCTGTTACCGCTTTCCTCATTGCCACATCCGGCTCCAACCCTTTTTCACCCTGATATACACGGACGTGGTCGCTTAATGTACTGTGCAGCCGTTCAATACCGCCTCTACCTTTAGGATGTCCTGGGGTGTTATAATGCCACGCAATTTCCAATCGCTTCACCTCCTCCCTAATCGCGGCATTGTCGAACTCCCTACCACCGTCCGATGTAATCCTCTCGGGGACCCCATAGAACTGCACCCAGGTTTGTAGGGCTTCCGCAACTGCATTGGCTGACTTCTCCATCACTTGGTATGCCATCGCCACCTTGCTGAATATGTCGATTACCGTGACCCACTTAAACCCTTTCCAGGTGAACGTGTCAATCTGAAGGTCCTGTAGCGGCATATTCCCTGTAGGTGTCTCCTCCTGAACTCCTCTGGGGGGGTTTCGATCGTATTTTGTGCGCATGCATATCTCGCATTTCCCAATGACTTCCTGGATGGACCTCTTCATGCCCCACCAGAAATACTTCCGACGCAATGCCTGCAGCGTCTCGTTAACGCCTCGGTGATTGGTTTTCCCCTGGTGATATGCTACTGTGATTGCTTGCTGCTGCTCTTCGTCCTGTACCGTCTCCACAGCATACTTGCACCGGATGAATGTCCTGTCCACACCTATTCGCTCGGACCTCCACATTCGCTTGATCTTATCCCATACCGTATTGTTTCCCACGTATAGGTAGTGCGTTTTACCCGCTTCCGAGGCATCCCTCAGTGCCGTACAGATTTGTTCTTCGCTGACCCCGGGTTGCGACCAAATGACGCGGATCCTACTTCTCCCGTACCTTCTGAAATCGATTTTCATGATTCCGGTTGTTCGTGTCTTCCAAATCACCTGACGGTGTTTGTCGTTCACGATCTCCTCTATCTCTTCCATCTCCGCTGCCCTTTCTTCCGCTGAGCTCTCCTCTTCTGGGGACTCTCCCCTGTCCTCAATCCCTGCGGTATCATTTGCCCCTTCGCCATCGGGAGTCCATTCCCTCAAGAATTGACGCACGTCCTGCGATGGTCCTCCCCTGTCCTCTTCAACCGCGTTGATCATGATGGCCCTCGAGAGCCAGTCTGCCACCACGTTTTCCTTTCCCGGCTTATACACCACCTCTATGTTGTATTGGCTTAGGATCTCCTTCCATCTCGTGACCCTAGCTGAGGTTTCCTTGAGTTTTCCTACCCACTGGAGGGGTTTGTGGTCGGTATGGACTCGAAATTTTCTCCCGAATACGTATGGCCTGAAATGGTCGATAGCCCATACTATCGCGAGTAGCTCCCTCTCCAAAGCGCTGTACCTTGATTCCGCACTCGTAAGCCGACGGCTCGCGTATGCTATCGGTCGTTCACCCTCACTCTCCCCCTGGGACAAAACGGCCCCTAACGCGTATTCACTCGCATCGGTGGTTATATTAAAAAGCTTCTCAAAATCCGGGAACGCTAACACCGGCTCTGTCAGCAACCTATTCATACATTTTCGAATGTTATTCTCCATCTCTGGTGTCACCACAATCTTCGCGCCTTTCTTCAGCAAATTGTTAATGGGTACCAAATACTCTGCCATCTCGGGTACGAATCTCCGGTAATAATTCAGCGTCCCGAGAAGCCTACGGATCCCCTTCACGTCCCGTGGTACCGCCATCCGCGTGATTGCCTCCACCTTTGCCGCATCCGGTCTGACCCCCTCGCTAGAGATAGTGTGGCCTAAAAAATTGATCCGCGTTTGTCCCAGCAGAGACTTCGGACTTAAGAAATAAAAAAAAAGAAGGAAAAGGGAAAAGATGTAACATACACGACTTCTGAATAAACACTGCTTTATTCGTTCCATAAGCCTCCTTATATACACTTAGCCTGTTTATTTACATTATCAAATAGTATTAGGGCTGATACCGCCAGTCTCCGGTCTTTATCTTATATATATATATATATATATATATATATATATATATATATATATATATATATATATATAATGTATATATAATATAATATTTTTGTTGCGTTTTCCTCAATTTTTCTTTTCTGGTTTCTGCAAAACCCGATAAAATTATATTAACCAATTTAAATTTTCAAGAATTCAAATTACCATGTGAAATTATATAGCCGCTCTCAAAGACTTGTCTTCCTAGAGATATTCTACCTCCAGTTATTATTCTAATCAGGATTCAAATTTGCAGGACCATAATGGCACAGGGACTAGAAATGACAGCATAGAGGCCACATTAGCTGAAAAAATAGCCTCCCTCCTTGAAGGGTAAGCAATAATACATTTTCAATTATTGTTAAGAGTAATCATCCTGAATAAATAATAGTAATATATCATTTATAAGATAAATTATAAAAGTCTCGAGTTTGATAAATGGTTTATTTCTTAATATTTGCTGTTACGATGGAGGAACATCATTCAAGGAAGAACTGTATCCCTAATACATTTTAAGATTTTTTGGAGCTTTCCAAATTATTATATAATTTTCATTTGTTGACTGTTAATCAGGATGTTGTGGCTCACCACTAATTCTTTATTAATTTATTATAAAACATTCATTTTCAGAATTTGTTAATAATAACCATTCGACATTCTATTTAGAAGGGGATGGCAAAATTACCGATAAAATATTAATAAAAATATTGAATATTTAATAGTTGACCGTTGCATTATAAAGGAAGGAGATGGTCCGGGGAGGCGGCCATAAGTAGGCTAAATAGTGGTAAAACTATTTTATTAAAAGCCAACGTTTTGACCCTACTTTACAGGTCTTCTTCAGGGCTAGAACGGACAAGATACAAAAAGATAGAGAACTGTGGAAGTTAATATTATTTAAATTTACAAAAACTTATAAACAATGTGAATAAGCTTATAAATTATATAAATAAATAAATAAATTATAAACAGTAAAGGTACATTAAAATATGTACGGAGTAAGATAAGTAACCAGAACCTAAACTAAAGTAAATAGATGCTAACAATTGTTGTAGTGTAATATATAATAAATGCAAGTGTGAATATACTTCTACAGATCTACAGGAGAGATTGAAAGAAAAGGAAAAAGGATATAATATGAAATGATAGGCATAAAGGAATGTGGAGAAAGAAAAGAAAAAGAAAACTAAAAAGTTAAATAAATAAGTTAACAAAATTAGAAGAATAAAATTAGATACTTACACTTGTGTTCAGCCAGGAGGTTCACTTAGAACTGGAAAACCAGAGTAAGGGGAAGCTGGCTTGTTTGGGTAATGGGGAAAAACCTAGAAAATTACAGTATCTAAAATTTGAATATATGGATGGATACAACGGAAAATACTATGTCTGTGAAATATATTTTTTTTTTTATTGATATTTACAACTGTATTACAAGTAAAAATACATTCAGTAAATGTGAACAATATAAAATAGCATGAAATCACATGTTGAGAAACTACCCATAGGTAACACTCTAAAAATGTATTTACAAAAGGAGATCTCGAGGCCATCTTCTTTTCAGACGCCTCTGAGGGTTGTCAGGGATCGAAGAGGAAGCAAGGTTAGAAACGAGAGGATTTGGATGGTTCTGAAGTTTTTTATGGAAGGATAGGTATCTGGATTGGGCCAGGTCAGAAACATAAGGAACATTAAGGTCGTTATGGATGATTTTGTTTGTGACAAAGTAAGGAGCAGTAAGAATTTTATGAAGGATTTTGGATTGTAAGGATTGGATACGAGAGGAATTCGATGGCTCTGTGAAATATTAAATTATAAATATATACATATGTATATAAAATAGAATAATCTTATCCGTTCTAGCCCTGAAGAAGAACTGCAAAGTCGGGTCGAAACGTTGGCTTTTAATAAAATAGTTTTACCACTATTTAGCCTATTTATGACCGCCACCCTGGACCATCTCCTTCCATTATTAATAAATATAGTTTCAACCCACAATCCAATAGTACAACGGGTGACATTAGTGTTCGCACGTCGGCTGCTATAGTCGTGGGGGACTGTATCGGCGACAGATGATATGGGAACTAGCGATCGCCAAACATCGCCGAAACTCCGGTCCTCCCCCCAGGGTAGGGACACGAACTTCACCGTGATGGTCCAACTGTGGGAAAGCAAACGCCCCGACTGCCTGCTCGTTATACGAAGAACCCTACATCACGCGGCGAGGGCTCATTAGCCCGTGTTGTTGTGCAGTAATGGTCTCCTTCATCGCCTGGTATTTAGCCGATAGCTGTCTTCGGGATATGTTATAATAAATATGAGCAACGCTGGCAGTGAGCGGACAACAGCACCTCTCACCATCCGGCCCGCTTTGGAACGAGCGCATGGAAGTCCCCTCCAGAACAAGTCTCTCGAAGAGTGGAATCCTGTAGCTAGGATGCAGCAAACTAAATGGCGAAAACATCATTGAATGTTATGAGAGTGATTTCTGTCTATTTTTTACCAAAACAAAGAAATCTGGGAATAAAAATTACGCCAATCACTTTCTGAAAAATGAAAACTATTTAATCTAAAAGTTACTCATTTTCAATAATCATTATCTATAGCCTAGTTATTTTAATATTTATTTATATAATTTTATTTTATTTGTTTTCTGTTGGTATTACAGACCATGTAGATCTTTAACCGCCTTAACAAGCCTACTCCATATCTTGGGCTATTTCTTTCCAGTTATCTGCATGAAGCTCTATTGCATCTTCGTCGATTCGATATATCCATCTGTTCTTTGACGTTCCGCGTGGTCTTTTGCTTACTAATAAGGTATTCATTGTCCTGTATAGGCTTCCAGATGGTTCCGAGCTAAATGTCTCGTCCACCTTAACTTCCATGCATTCTTGTTATGGGATATTGATTGATCGGTTTCTTTAAGCAGTTCTTTATTGGTCTTTCTTCTTCATGTGTTTGTAATCTGATTCCAGATCACTCTGATTATCGTGCGAAGGATTTTTCTCTTAAATCTTTCAATACTTTTTTCCAGGACGCTGGATACTGTCCATGTCTCACAGCCGTATATCAGAATAGATCCTTAATTTGAGATTTTTCATTCGTAAAAAAGAAATAAATAAAAATCCACTTGTATTTTAAGAAGATTTTGTCTGGTTTATTTTGAGTTTATTCAATAGTAACATAATCTGCCACATTGAAGAGTAGCAAATACAAAGGCAAGAAGTGTTCATTCATACGATATATCGTCCGTTTATGGGAAAATGTAACGTTCATATCATGTTGTGTAAAGTTCATTGTCGATATAAGATAACTTTCAAATATGTTTTTGTAAACTTCAACTATATTTATCGAACTTCAAACATTCTCTATGACCACGAAAATGGGTGTCAATCGCCAAACGTCTCAATATTTTTGAAGACATGTTTTTTCCCGATTTTGTGATCAAATTATCTTACAGTCCAAGTAGAAAGCAAATGATTATTTACGAGTTTTTTGTACGTAATTAAATAGACAAAGTTCGCCCCTTTTTACATTGAAAACGCCACAATTCCAAGAGTTTTCGTAAATAAAATAGTTGTAAATTACGATGAAATGAAACTATATACGAAGTTTCAGGTGGATGTTAATAATTCAATAAAAAGGGGCTGTACTACGGACTATTTCGTTCGAAATTGGACCATGTATCAAATGATTCTTTTTGTTAGAAATTTTGTACAGAATCATCTCCCAGAGTTTGGCTCTTAAGAGCCGAGACACCTCGTACACGCTATATATTGGCGATATTACATAAGACTGGAAGTATGCAGGAGAGCCGATGGCGATGGTTAAAAAGACAAGACATGGGAGGGGTAGACACACGGGAGGGGGGAGGGGGTTCGTGACCAGCCCCGGGGCAGGGGATATTATAGATTTCACGCTACCACTGTCTCCGATATTAGGATCTCATGCATAAGTGATAACCGTTCTTCCCTGTCTAACATTTCGCGGTAAAGATCCCCCTGAGGAGCCTCGGACGGGTCTATATAGAACAATCTATGTGGTCTTTCCAGTCATTGGCTAATCTGCTCTATCCATCTTAATGATAGGTAATCTGCTAGAGTTATGAGCTCTCTACTCTAGTTTACTATTTATAGTGTCACTGTCATACCTGTTACGGTTCAGAATTTATATCCCCAAATAAAGTTTATGTATTAAGAGTTAAGAATAAAAAAAAAAAATTTGATTGTTTACTGAAGTAACTCTTTTTATCGAATTATTAACATCCGCCTGAAACTTCGTAAATAGTTTCATCTCATCATAACCTACAATTATTTTATTTACGAAAACTCTTGGAATTGGGGCGTTTTCATTCTGGAAGGGGGCAAAATTTGTCTATTTAATTAGGTACTAAAACTCGTAAATACACATTTGCTTTCTGCTTGGATAATTTGAGCACAATCTTGAGAAAAATGTAGCCTTCAAAATTATTTAATCGTTTGGCGTGACGTAAACTCCCAAAATTGCAATTTTGTTTTAAACTTATTTATTGAAAATATTACTATCTGTCTCAAGGACATTTATAATAGTGTTCAAAGATCACATTCACACTCTATGTACAATAAATAAAATAACTAAAATAAACAAAATAACGAGATTATAAGCAGGTGCGGAAATCTAGCAGGTTTCCAAAGACATCGATGTACAACTGAGCAGATGCCTCGTTTTAGTGAGGATGTGAAAGATGGATTTCAAAATGGGTTACTAGCCGAAACGTAGCTAATGTAGACTGAAATAAATATGGCGAAGAGTTAATAAAACACGGCCTTATTTTATTTTCTTAACTTGTTTTCAAATCGGAATCGGCCAATGCGTCAAATGATCTTTTTTGTTGTAATTTT